>WOXC01012471.1:136948-297598 GCA_011680675.1 Gymnobelideus leadbeateri
CTTTGACTTGCCTCTGATAACATCCAGCATAAAAGATGTCTACAGGCTTACCTACATATACTTAACACAAAATGGAGTCTGATTGCCAATTGCCAAGGAGAAAAAAAAGGAAAGAAAGAAATGCTCCTTGAGTGCAACAGTATTGGAACTGAGGAGTAAGAATATTTTTATGTAAAGGATAAAGAAATAGAGAATCTTATTTTTTCCCATTTACATACAGTACACGAACCTGAAAGAATCTATTATTCTCAGTAGGAGGACAAAATGTAATTTGTTCTTTCTTTGCTATACTAGTAGCATTAGAATTGTCCTCCATCACTGGCAAAGTCAGTCATTTAGCAGTGTGTAGCCACTGAAGGTGCTGCAATGGTTCTAGGAAACTGTTAGAAGTCTGTGTTTTGATGTGAGTGTACCATTTTCAAGGCTACTACATGTAAATAGTCACATTACTTATAGATTCTGTTTAATCAAATGGTTTCTGAAACTGTATTAAAAAAAGAAGAAAAAATCTCTACTCATCTTACAAGGTTATTTGTACAGATGGCAGAGTGTTACCTTCTGTTCTGTGATACTTCATAGACTTAAAATGTCTGTTCCAAACCTTCATTCTTAGCAATACTGTGACCATAAATGACCAAGCAAATTTGGGTATTATTGGCCCAAGAAATAATGGAAAATAGAGGGGGAATGTGTGTATGTATGTATATACCTACATACATACATATACATATACATATGTGTGTTTGTGTGTATATATATACATTTATATGTGTGTATGTATATGTGTGTATATATGTATGTGTGTGTATATACCCTTCATAATTGCTGGTTGACTAATTGATTAAAAGGATAAATAAACTACTAACATCATGGGGTAATAACTCAAGCACTAAACTTGGAATCAGAAAGTCTCAGGTTCAATCCCTGACACGTAACATAATATATTTTTATTTATTTGAGCCCTCTGAAAATTTTTGTTACATACCCTCAATTTGGGCCCACTTAATACTAGGCAATCCAACTATACTTCCCTTATCAATTCATTACTCCACTTTCCGTAGCTGCTCTTTGAATACTTTTCATCTCTCCTCAAATCTTCCATGGTTCTCCCTACCTCAACTCTCTCAGTTGACAACTTTCTCTTATACTTTGCAGAAAAAATTGAGGCCATTTACCATGAATTCCTTCTTCTTCCCTCTTCTTCATTTCCTATAACCAAGGTGCCTTCTGCTATGTTCTCCTCTTTCATCCCTGCTCCATTTAATGATGTGGTCTTACTTCTTACCAAGGCTTATTCCTCTACTTGTTCAAAAGATTCCATTCCATTCCTATCTTCTCCAAAAGATTACTCCATTTCTCATTCCCACTCTTGCACTAACTTTCAATATTTCCCATTCTACTGATTCTTTTCCTACTCTCTACACCCATGCCCATATCTCTCCATCCTGAAAGAAACCCTAGCTTGCAATTATCTTCTTATACCTCTTTTACCCTTTGAAAAATAACTCATTAAAAAGCTTTCTACATTAAGTATATTCACTCTCTCCTTTCACTCTCTTCTTAACCCCTTACAGTCTAGCTTCTGTCAAAAGTTATTAATGATCTCTTCATTGCCAAATCTGTTGTCTTTTTCTCAATTCTCATTCTCTTTGACCTCTCTGGTGCTTTTGAGACTGTTGATCACTCTCTTGGTTTTCATATTCTTTTCTCTCTTGATTTTTAAGACACCTCTTTCTTCTGTTTATCCTCCTACATATCTGACCACTCCTCTGTCTCCTTTGCTGACTGCTCTTCCAGATCCTGCCCTCTGAATATAGGTGTCCCTCAGGGTTCTATCCTGTGTACTCTTTTCCCATCCTATAAAATATCACTTGATGATATCATCAGATCCCGTGGATTTAATTGCCATCTCTATGCTGATGATTGTCTATCCCCAAATCTCTCTACTGACCTCCAATCTCAGATTTCCAACTTCATTTCAGATATCTCAAAATAGATTTTTGTCAAACGTTTTATTAACTTCTGGTTTACATCACTCATTTCTGTCAGATTTTGAGTCACAATTTTTCCCCATTTTCCCCCTACCCACCACCCTAGAATAGCAATCCCACAGGATATCCCCTCATCCAATCTGCTCTCTCCCATCTCTTCTCCCATACCCACTTCAACTTTTCCAGTAGGGCAAGGTGAATCCTCATGCCCCAATGCTTGCACATATTATCTCCCAATTATATGCATAATAATATTAATCATAGTATATATATATATATATATATATATATATATATATATATATATATATATTTTTTTTTTTTAATTGGTTTTAAAAGAAAGATAACCAACTCAGCATATGCTGTACATGTGTAGCTATGCAAAACATTACCATAGTAGGTATATTGTAAAAGACTGACTATATTTCTCTCCCTCCTATCCCACGTCCCACATGATCCACTCCTCACTTTGTTCCTGTCATTTTCAAAAGTGGGTGCTTCCAACACCCCCCAGCCTGCCCTCCCTTCCATTGACCCCCCCTGTCATCCCTTTCTCCTAATTTTGATAGAAGAAAATTTTAAAATGAGAGTAAATAATCTGATTGAAGAAAATAACACCTTTAAAAATAGACTAACTCAAATGGCAAAAGAGGCTCAAAAATACAATGAGAAGAATGCCTTAAAAAGCAGAATTTCCCAGATGGAAAAAGAATCTCAAAAGCTCACTGGGGAGAATATTTCCTTCAGAATTAGATTGGAGCAAATGGAAGCTAGTGACTTTATGAGAAATCAAGATGCTGTTAAACAAATCCAAACAAATGAAAGAATAGAAGGCAATGTGAAATATCTCATGGGAAAAACCACTGACCTGTAAAATAGATCCAGGAGAGATAATTTAAAATTATTAGACTGCCTGAAAGCCATGATCAAAGAAAGAACCTAGAAATCATCCTCCAAGAAATTCTCAAGAAAAACTGCCCCGATGTTTTAGAACCAGAGGGCAAAATAGAGGTTGAAAGAATCCACTGATCACCTCCTAAAAAAGATCCCAAAAAGAAAACTCCTAGGAATATTATATCCAGGTTCAAAATTCCCAGATCAAGGAGAAAATATTACAAGCAGCCAGGAAGAAATAATTTGAATATTGTGGAAACACAATCCAGGTTCAAAATTCCCAGATCAAGGAGAAAATATTACAAGCAGCCAGGAAGAAATAATTTGAATATTGTGGAAACACAATCAGGATAACACAAGATCTGGCAGCTTCTACACTGAGGGATTGAAGGGCCTAGAATATGATATTCCAGAGGTCAAAGGAGCTGGGATTAAAACCAAGAATCACCTACCCAGGAAAACCAAGTATCATGTTTCAGGGGAATATATGGTCATTCAGTGGAATAAAGGACTTTCAAGCATTCTTGATGAAAAGACCAGAGTTGAATAGAAAATTTGACATTCAGATACAAGAAGGAAGAGAAGCATAAGAAGGTAAACAGGGAAAAGAAATCATAAGGAACTTATCAAAGTTGAACTATTTATATTCTTACATGGAGAAACAATAATTGTAACTGATGAAACTTTTCACAGTACAAAAATAGTTGAAGGGAGTAGAAAAATATATATATATTTAGTCTATATTGGAGGGTATATGGGCATATGAATACATATGTGAATGTGTGTATATATGTTTACAAGTATACATAGAGAGAGGGCACAGGACCAATTTAATAGGGAAGGATGATATTTAAAAGGTGAAATTAAGAGGTGAGAGAGGAATATAATGAGAGGAGATGGGGAGAGACAGAATGGGGTTAAATATCTCATAAAGAAGTGGCAAGGGAAAATGGTTACAATGGACGGGAAGAACAGGAAGGCGAAAGGCAATGGGTCAACCTTATGCTCATTGAATTTGGCTTAAGGAGGTAATGACATACACACTAAATAGGGTATCTCTCCCTACAGGAGAGTAGTGGGGAAACGGAAGAGAGGGGGGATGATGGAGGGGGAGGAGCGCGGGATGATGGAGGGGGAGGAGCGCAGGATGATGTAGGCCAGGCTGGGGGGGGAGGGAATTTGGAAGCACCCACTTTTAGAAAGGGACAGGATCAAGATGGAGAATGGAACAGGTGGGAGATGGGATAGGAGGGAGTGAAATATAGTTAGTCTTTCACAATATATCCACTATGGAAATGTTTTGTATAGCTACACATGTACAACCTATATTGAATTGTTTATCTTCCCATTGAAGGTGGGTTATAAGGGAGGAAGGGGAAGAATCTGGAATTCAAAAATTTTAAATCAAATGTTTTAAATATATATACATATATATATTTCTATTATTTCTATTATTATTATTTTACATGTAATTGGGAAATAAGATATACAGGCACTGGGGCATAGAGATCCACAGTGCCCTACTGGAAAACTGGAGGGGAGATGGGAGAAGATATAGGAGAGAGCAGATTGGGGGAGGGGATATCCAGTGGGATCACTGTTTTGGCATGGTGGATAGGGAAAAATTGGGAGAAATTTTGTGACTCAAAATCTTGTAGAAATGAAAGATGTAATCTGAAAACTAAAAAATAAATAAATAAAAATTTAAAAAATATTTCTATGGAACATCCATTTTGAAACATCCAATAGGGAGCTGGAAATTCAAGCTAGACTTTAGGAGAGGGATGAGGGCTAGATAAATAAATCTGAGAGTCATCTTTGCATAGTGGTGATAATTAAACTAATGGTTGCAGATGAGATCACTGAGCAAAATACTGTAGGACAGGAAAAAAAGAGAGTCTGGAACAGACCCTTCACGCACACCCTGGATAACATGTCTAACCGGGGTGAAGGTCCAGCAAAGGAGAATCATGATGATCAGTCAGACAAACAGGAGTAGAATCAGGAGTGAGCAATGTTATGAACACCTAGGGAGAAGACTGTACCAAGGAGATTAGGATAATTAATAATATCAAAGACTGAAAAGAAGTCAAGATAGATAAATATTGTGGGAAAATGCCATTCAATCAATATTGAGATCCTCGATAAGTTTGAAAAGTACAATTTCAAGTAAATGATGAGGTTGAATATCAGACTAAACAGTTAAGAAAAGAAAGCAAGCAAATGCACCAATTATATATGACCTTGTCACTGAGTTTAGTCATGTAAGAGAAGGGTGATACAGGGTAACTGATGGGACTAGACAGATCATCTGATGAGTTGTATTTGAATATGGTCAAGGCATAAGAGTATTTGTAGGCAATAGGGGATCAGTCAGTAGAGAGGAAAAGTTAGAAGATTAATTAGAGAGAGTGAATGGTAGAGTGGGAATCTATTAGACTAGACAAGGTGTGATGAGATCATTTCTGCATATAGAGAGGTTTGCCTTGGCAAGGAGAAAGCTTGATTCCATATGAGACAGACATAAAAGAGAGGAATGAATTTGAATCATGTGAGGTGGGTAGTAAAGGAGAAGAGGGAAGCTTTCAGTGAATTGCATTTTTTTTCAGTGAATATGAGGGAAGGTACTCAACTGAGAATGTGGGAGGATGGAGGGTGGTTGGGAAGTTTAAGGAGAGATGAAAAGGTTTAGAATAGTTGCTGTGGTTAATATGATAGAGAATTGCTTAGGGTCATATGAAAAGGATTACCCTGCCAAGGTGAGGACCCAGTAGATATCATTTAACATAAATTTGTAATGAACCCAATAAGCATTGTTTTATGTTTTTTTCCACTTTCCTTCGGCAGAACAATGTGAATAGGAGTGAAGGAGGTGAATGGAAGGAGTTATTCACAGCTGGAGCTAAGCTGGGGAAAACCTTCAATAGGACAAAGGAGCAAGGGAATAGAAAGAAGAGGGAAGTTTATAATGGTACTTCACTAGAGGCCTAGATGCAAAAAGAAGGAAAGTGTAGCCATTACAAAAGGTGATTCCTGAGGAAAGACCTTAGAGTAAAGATTGGACAGGTTTGGAGTTGTAAGGCAGAGGAAAAGATAAAATGGCAGAATGTTATAATCAGAAAAAGTTATTTCAGAGTTCACGAACATATGTCTTAATGCAGTTTTAGTCAGTAAAAAGACTCAGTACTAGGAGATAAAGAATATTCACCATAACAGTAAACCAAGCCTGATTTATTGAGGGAACATACTTACAATATGAAAGAGAGTCAGGAAAGATGGTAGAATTAGATCAGTTTCACTGGGCCCCAATTTGCACTGCTCTGGATGGAATAGGGTACACCCACTAGTAAAGTCTGCTAGGTTTTTATAAGGTGTGTATCTGGGTCTAGCAGCACCAAACTTTGGGGAAAAGTATAGAAAAGCCTGGATCTGGGGACTAATGCTGATTCACGTTGATGTGTGTGGGGCTGAGGAAGGGAAGATTCCTAGGAAATTGATAGCTAGTTGACATACAAACTTTGTAAGGACAGAAAAGGGACTTTTGGGTCATTGATGTTGGTCTTACTCTGAAAGGTTGATTCAAATGTTTTGAGTTTGCACAGGCTTTACTTTCAGTGATATGGTAGGGAGGCTTACTTGGATTATTACATTATGGAACTAGAACATTTGTGTGCAATGGCAAGATCAAGGGTATGGATATGAATCTGGGTTGGATAAAGAAGTAACTAGGTCATCGGGACTAGGTAAGTTGAGGAAATGAAAAATTAGCGTTTGAGTATCAATATATACTGTGAAGTTCCCTAGTTTCAGGGTAGCAGTAGTGGAGAAAAATGATAACGATGGATCAGTTCCTGAACAAGGCACTAAGCTCATTGAGTAAATAAGCAGGTGGTCTAACTGATGATTGATAATGGAGAATTAACACAATGAAACAGAATGGTAACTTGAGGTAGTATTTAGAACACTAAAGCTGGAGTTAGAAGGCTTGATTGGGTTCAAGTCTCTGTCCTGCCACCTCCTAATCATGTGACCTTGTATAATCATTTCACTGCCTTCTATATCAGCTTTTTCATTTGGACAATAGTTATTACAAATCTTGATAATAAAGGGTTGTGAGAGAAATTCCTTATAAACTTTGAATTGCTATGTAAATGTGATGTTTTCTTATGAAGCACACTAAATAGGACTTGTATTTTCCCATAAAAAGTCAGGAAATATTTAAACTCATAATTCATGCTCATTTGTACAATGTTTTGTTGATAATTTCCTTATAGTTGTACTCCCTAATTAAATACTATAAGATATATTGGGTCTCCAGTCATAAAACCTGGGTTCAAATTCTTCCTTATGTTGTGTGATCTTTATTAAGTAACTTTATTCTCTGGTCCTCCGCTATCTCAACTGTAGACTAAATGATCTCCTTAAGTGAACCATTAATGGACATTTAAGATGGTCTGTTAAGCTTAAAATTGTTTGTCTTCCATTAGAGATCTAATTTCCTATTACTTTTGAGTTTCTCTACAAACTTTAAAATTGTTAAACACTCAGTGCTTCAGATAAAATCAAAAAATATATTAACAAATACCTACATATATATCATACATCTGATTTTATTGGCAAATATATAGAGAGCACCACATATATGGAAGAAAGGGAAGGGAGAGAGTAAAGAGGGGAGAGATAGAGACCAAGACAGAGACCAATAGAGAGAGACAGCTGGAGAAATGGGAGTGGAGGGCACGGGGGTGGATGGGGTGTGAGAGTTATCCATACATATTAATTTTTTCTCTTTTAAATGATGTGCAAATGTTTTCACAAATATTGGATCCAATCTTAGAATGTTCTCTACACCTGTTCTATATCTTTCCTGAATAAATATCAACTACTAATATCCAGGACAAGAACAATAACAACAACAAAAACATTAATGAATACATTGATTAGTATCCTTTTATATACTTTGGTTGTCAAAACTTAAAAAAAAAGTATTTGGGGTTGTCACTGAAAATAGCTAAATATGCTTCTATTACCATCTATTTAGACAAGATTAAATGAAGATATACTTAAAAATACACAGGCAATGCTTGAATTTCAGATGACTTTACATGCCACACCTAATACCTGGGCAATTCACACTTTTATATCTTGACTACTGCCAAGAAGTCATTAGGTCCTTGTTATTCTTCACTGAGAGTAGAGATTATTTCAATCCTTGTGCTTCCATACCCAGGACATAGAAAAATATCTGGCACCTATTAGGCACTTAATAAATATTTACTGATTAATTGAATCATTCAAAATCATTCAAATAGGGGCATCTAGGTGGCACAGTGAGTAGAGTGCTGGCCCTGGAGTCAGAAGGACCTGAGTTCAGATCCGGCCCCAGACACTTAACGCACACACAAACAAAAACCTAACCGTGTGACCTTGGGCAAGTTACTTAACCCCAATTGCCCTCCAAAAAGCAAAAAAAAAAAAAAAAAAAAGACCAAAATCATTCAAATAAAAAGAGAATCCTAATTCCTAGATTTTCCAGACATTTCTCCAAGTTGATAATATTATCTACTTAATTGACAAAGTAGATACAAATCTATCCCCAGAGTCAGGAAGAATAGGGTTCAAGGCCCGCCTCTGATAAGCATTAGCTGACACATTGTTGATGCTGGACAAGTCACCTAACCTTTTAGTGTTCTATGCAACTCTCTAGGACTATAAATTTTCAAAGATGTAACCGACTTTCACTGGTAGAGGATTTTTTCTCACCTAAAATTTCCCTATGCCAATGAAACCTCAGATGATCCTATCCCCTAATTTATTGTTTTACTAAGTTTCCTGCACAGCATGTGCCTCTGCTCAAATTTCTAAAGATTAACATATTTGCATGGCAGAGAAAGGTCTCTTTTAGTCGAGTGGTGGTGGACACAAACACAAGTACAGATGGTTAGGAAGGAAAGGACAATGAAGCAGGAAAAGAGAAATAGCAGGCCAAGATTCACTGGGAAATTCCTGCTTTGTTGGCATTTTACATTTTAGTGAGAGCATACCCAAGAAACCCAAGGAGTTACTGACAATAAATGTAACTATCATTTATTGAAATTCTCTCAAGGGTTCCATTTTAACATAGTTACACAGGAAAACCTACTGGTTTTCAGCAGGACTTATGCTAATGGCTTACAGAAAATACTGTAACCTTGAAAATGCTCACATTAATGATATCTATTAGAAATAAATCTTCCATATCCTTCAAAAGAGAAACAATAAATTTAGGAAGGAAAAAAGAAGGAACGGACTACAATGCCAGACACATTCTAGAAAGAGTGAATGAGTAAACATGGCAACAATTTACCCAAAACTGGTTGAATTACAAAGTAAGACATGGAGAATGCAATATTCTGCGTGAAAATTAATCATGGTCTGGGAGATCTGAGGCAGAAATCACCTCCTCCACTCAGAGAATCAGATTATTTTTGTACTTTTCCATCCATGGTCTTCATCTCTGGAAGACTGCCAAATACTTCTTTAGCTATGACTACACAGTACCAGATTTAATAGCTTGATTAGATAGATTCTACCAGAAGAGTTCATTTGGTGTCCCAATTTGCTTCAGTTTTGATCTAAGAAATATTTATTAAGCACCTACTCTTTGCACAATATGGTGCTCTAGCTAACAAATATGACAGCATAGTGCAATGAAAAGCTCAGTGGTTCTGAAGGCAGAGGACTTGACACTTAGTACTTGTGTGACCTTGTACACTTAGCCTTAAGGAGGGCCTCAGGTTCCTCATCTTAAAGATGAATGGGTTACATGAACTCAGTTTTCTTCTACCTCAAGACCTATGATACTATAACAAAAATAAAACAAAACCCAACCCCAACCCCCAAAGTCAAAATAGTCCTTCCCTTCAAACACCATAAAGTTGTATAGGATCATAGATTTAGAGTTAGAAGGGACCTTAGAAGCCTCTTTTACATATTTTACAGATAAGGAAACTGAGGCACAAAGGTGTCAGAAGTGTTAAGTGACTAGATCAAGGTAAACAAAGCTAGTAAGCATCTGAGGTAGAGTTAGGATCTAGTTCCCCTTTCCTCCAAGTTTTGTGTTCTACCTACTACCCCACACTGCTTCTATGCCTTATTCTCCTGAATTATAATTGACACTGATATAGCAGTGCATAGCAGATAGGAGTTAGCCTCACGATCAGGGAAATACGGGTTCAAGGCCTACTTCTGGAACATACTGGCTGTGTGAACTTGGGCAAATCAAGTTACCTTTCTATAAATGCAACTATCTTGAATCACAAGTTGCAGAGCAGGCAAATATCTGTGTTAACAGAGAGCTTCATCACTAGGAGTGCTCAGTCCAAAACTGATAAATATAAATGTAGCACTTTCAGGTTTGCAAAGCACTTTACAACATTATCTTGTTTGATATCTTGTGACGAGATACCACATGTATTACCGGCCACGTTTTATAAATGAAACAGAAGAGTTTAAGTGACTTGCCCAGGGTAGTTTAGTTTTAACTTTCTTTCATATGTTGTTGTTTTTGGCATGGAATATAAGCACAGTCTAATTCAGTGGCCCTTTCTTGCCAATGAATAAAGACTGTCAGTCTCTGGATCTACTGTGATCATTGCACTTCATGAAAAGAGAAAATCACAGGTGAAGCCATATTATCTCAGGTGCAAGTCATTTCTAAGTAACATTAGGCACTCAGTAAGGAAATGGACTCTCCCAGGCCTCCAGGGCTGCATTTAGATGCCTGTCTGGTGCAGTGCACTCAATGGTACCTCAGGCATTTAACTGCATGTGATGCACTATAATCCTATAGGAGTTCCTATCTGTGGAGAACAGAGTGTCATAAAGAAGATTTTGATGACTCTAAAGTGGAATGATTGTAACATAAGTAGTTTTGGTCCTTGGCTGTTAGAGAAAGATACTGCTAAAATATGGGCATCTTATAAATCAGTAGACTCTCTTCTCCCCTGTATCTGTGTCACACCCTAGTAATAAAGCCATTGCTAGAGTCGGTGTATGATTGCTGCAAGGCATCAAGTGGTACCTAGTGAGCTGAATGCTACCTGGGGGTGACAGAATCATCACTGGAGAGAAATGAGTCCCCAGATTCTGAAGCTGCTTTCATTTCCACACTCTTTCTCCATAAGCCTAAACCTACATCATTAACAACAAAGCACTACAGATAATCTGTGTTTGCTCAGAGGAGAATTAAAATAATCCAGAACAATTTTCCAAAGACAGTTTGTGGCAAGCAGAGAGAACAATGACGTGCGAGGGAAAAGGTCAAAGTTGCTGTTCTGTCATTCTTACACTGAGTCATCACCATCTACATCACAGTTTTCCACAGGAAAGGAGGAAGGGAACAGAGCGGATTGGGGCACATTGTATTTTAAGCTGAGATGTGTAATAAAATGTGTTGACATTCACTTCCTCTCTGTTGACTGACTGACTTTTTTTGTCTTTCTAAAAACTGTTCTTCAGCAAAAGGAGAGCAGAAGGGATCAGAAGCACTTGATACTCAGTTGTACAACTACATTGCCAACTATTTCAAATTATCAATTCTTGGCTCATTTTACTGATGACAGTAATGCACGACTTCTGGGAGATGCCAAAACAGATCAAATGTGCCAGTGTTGGTTTCATATTTTCCATTTCTATAGCAAATGTGGTGAGGAGGCTTGGATACCTGGGAAAAAAAATCTGTCAACTCCCTCACCAGCAGCTGTCACCTATAGTTAATCTTTTCATCTCTATCTGTGAGAGTCTTTTTACCCCACCCAATTTCCCACACACTATTTCACCATCTGCTACCATGTTTTCATGCATCCAATTGACCTCTCCCAACATGGTCTCACCATCATGTACAGTTAGTCAGACATCACTGAATGACTGACTACAGTGTTCTTTGAAAGTCAAACAAACAATTTCATATTGAAAAGGATTAACTTCATTCCCAGGTGAAGAAGTAAGTGCATTGTTCTTTTGAAGATCTGAGTGAATGGGTGTGACTAAACAAACAAGGACAATTGGCTACTGGCTTTAAGAGGCTCATGAATATATTACTCATTTTGTTTTTTTGTTTGTTTTATTGATTCTACTTAATTTTAAAAAAATGTCTCCCTATTACTCTAGGACCACATATAAAATAATGTCTTTGTCTTTCAAACATTACACATATTTCCAGTCTTCTTACACTTTATTTTCAGCAACACTGATATTCTTAGGGTTCCTCACCCATGTTGGGAAATGTTTCCCAATTTTGTGCTATTTCATTGTCTATTTCTCCCTGCTTATCTCTGTCTCCTGGCTTCCCCAGCTTCCTCCAAGACTCAGCACATATCCAGTCTTTTTGCCTTCAGCCTTTCCTGGCCCCTCTTTTCCCTGTCCTCTCCACCAAAGCTAGTGCCTTTTCTGTGAAAATACCTCCAATTTATCACATGTGTATGTTGTATGTTCATAATTGTTTTCATGTTATCTCCAGAAGAATGTGATAATAGGGTCAGTTTTTACACGTCTTTATATCTCTAATGACTATAAGCGTTCCTGGCATATAGTAAGTTCCTAATTCTTATTGACTTTATTTGACTTTTTGCTATTTTTTTAAACCAAAAATACTTCACAATATCTCCTACCAAATGAATGTTCCATTCTAAAAAAAATGTCAAGAGAAATAAACACATACTACCTAATCTAACAAGCTATTCCTAATTTTTCATCTACCACTTCTTTGGAAAGAAAAGAATGTGATGTTTCATTATCAGCCCTTTGTTGAAAAGATTGAAGATTAATCTGACCTCTGATGATTTTTAATGCTGTTTCTTTTAAAATTACTGCTCTCACTCAGTGACTTGTTTCCTTGGGTCTGCTTCTTTTGACCTGCATCATTTCATTAAAATCTCTTCAAGTTTCTCTGGATTCTTTCTGTTTGAGGTACCATTGAATCATAGGTTTGAAGATGGAAGGCCCTCTCATTTCTACCAACTTGAAAACTAAGACCCAGTGAGGTTACAATAAGTTACAACTTACAGTGAGATTACTCCACAGTCAGTGATTTTTTTACTCTAATCACTCTCATATATGACAAGGCAGAAATATTCCACAATAATCAGAAAGCGCAATTTGTTCAGCTATTCCACAATCAGTGGGGACCCATCTTATTTTGAGGACTTTTCCTATGTTCCAGGAACTTTACAAGAAAATAGACCTTGATGTTTTAAACTTAAAGAAACAAGGTACCGGGGTGGCTAGGTGGCACAGTGAGTAGAGCGTCGGCCCTGGAGTCAGAACGACCTGATTTCAGATCCGGCCTCAGACACTTAACGCATACATAAACAAAAAAACCTAGCCGTGTGACTTTGGGCAAGTTACTTATCCCCAATTGCCCTCCAAAAAAAACAAAGAAAAAATAATAATAATGTTAATGATGATAGCCAGAATTTATATAGTACTTTAAGTTTTGTTTTTACATATGTGAACTCATTTGATCCTTACAACCCTGTGACATAGATGTTAGTGTTAACTACATTTTATAGATGAAGAAATTGAAGAAGATAGGGGTTAAATGACTTGCCCAGAGTCACAACTCTTGTGAATGAGATAACATTTGAACTCAGGTTACCCTGAAAACAGGACTGATGCTCTGTCCTCTGAGTCACTTCTCTAGGGTCCTATGGATACTAGAAGATGTTTTCTGTCTTGGATTCATCAAATACAAGGTATACGGCATAGTGGATTGAGCTCTGGGCATGGTGTCAGGAAGTCCTGAGTTCAAATCTGGATTCAGACACTTAACTCTGCCTCAGTTTCCACAACTATAAAATGAGGATAAAAACAGCATCTACTTGTATGGTTGTTGGAAGGACCAAGTGAGATGATATTAAAGCACTTAGCTGGCATAGAAATCCATCTTGCCCTAAAAGAAAGTAAGGAGGGTAAGGGGGATATAAGAGGGGGCAGAGTGGGGGAAGGAGTATTCAGTATGCTTGCCATCTTGGGGTGAGGGTTAGGGGAGAGATGGGGAGAAAATTTGTAACTCAAAACCTTGTGGAAATGAATGTTGAAAACTAAATAAATAAATTCGAAAAGAATGTTTTAAAAGGGGGAGAAGCACTTAGCCTAGGACTTGGCATACAGTAGGAGTTACATAAATGCTTATTCCTAGGCAGATATAGGACCCACTAATCAGCTATTGGAAGTGACCTCCCCAGAGCCAGTATCCCATAAGATAAGTCAGTAAAAGAACAGGGGTGGAATAAAGAGAAGAAGTAGGCAGTGGCCATATTTGACACATAGGAAAGACCACCTACTAAGCCTCAGTGAATAACCTAACAGTCTGTGATCTGAGAATTGCAAATATTTTGAAGCTGAGGTGGAATGCTTGGAGAAATGAAAATGTCTCCTGAAGATGTTATTGAAGGCCTACTTTTCCTTTAAAAGGAAGTAAATAAAGTGAATTTGGAACATTTCCCGGATTGCACATCTGCCTGTCTAAATTATACCTGAGAAGCAGGGCCCAAACAGATGGAAGTGAGGAGGATTAGGGAGCTGCTTTATTTGGTCTTTATGCCCCTACAAATACAATGGCTTACTGATTGTCCTACTAGCATTAAAAGAAAAAAAAAGAGGCTGCAAATTGGCAAGCCGGTTTGCAAATATATACATTCTAACACCTGTGTATTAAATAAGTATTTACAGGTGCTATGGCAGGTTCCCTGGATATGAAGGATAAATTTTGATTAGTTAGGTACAAACACTTTCATTTTGCTTCTTCTCTAGATCAGCCATCTCTTACAAGATAACAGAAAATACTGTAGAATATAATTTGGAATCTTTAAAAAAATGCTTTCTATGAAAGCTTATTTTGAAAATATAGACTAGGCCAGACACCAAGACGGGGTGGGAGAGCTGGCAAAACTTCCTTCTCAATTTATCCTCCCCATTCCCCTTCTTGGCTTCCTCTCCTACCATCATCAGAAGCCCCAGAATGGGGAGGAGGAATTGGGAGGCTTCTTAATGACAGGAAATTATTTCCTTCCTTTTGTTAAACCTTTGATAACATTTAATGGATTTGAAGAGTTTTAATATATGAAGAGTTTTTATGATTCTTAGGCTTTTGGAACCTTTACACACAAGACCGAGATAATGAGCATATTCATGCTAATTCTTTATGCTACACTTCTAAAGTGTCAGCTTGAATTATGAAATAGTTGGCACTTAAATGAAATCATACATAAGGAAATAAAAAAAAAACTGAAGTAAGAAGTTTGCTAAGAGAATGGCTGGGTACAGCATACTTAGCAGTGTTTAAGACGTAGATTTCGATCAAAACAAGGAAGATTAAGGAGCTAGGTGGGTTAGAGGGATTAGTAGTAAAGTATGAAATGTTTCATCTCTCCAATGACTCACCAGCTTAAGCATCATCCAGCTAGGTATTAACAGGGAGGAAAGCTGGCAATGAATCAACAGACAATGTGAAATGAGCTGGTGATTTCCATTCCATTCTAAGTTGAACGTTGAATAAGGGCTGACGAGTTGGTAATTGTTCCATTTAATCATTCACCATAGTATTGGTTACCATTAATAACCCTCATACATCACATCCATTAGGGTCAGCTTCACATTCCTTCCTAGAGTGTCATTAGGGAAATTTGAAAAAGATGCCAGAAATTCGAAGTGATTGAACTGGTACATAGCTTGGGTTTCTATATGGTCAATCTGTTTATGTGTCTCTCGTGAAGTTACTTCACAAAAGGTAAGAGCTAGTGCTTCAAGATTCACTTATTTTTAACAACTGTTACAGTTAAACTTTTTTTTTTATTTCGATTCACAAAATCTCTTAGTTTCATTGCATTCAAGGTCAGGGCTCAGTAAAGCCATGTTATTATATTCTACATCTAAAAACTGCTTTAGTAACCTCGAGCAAGTTACTTAACCCCAAATGCTTTAAAAAAAAAAAACTGCTTTAACTAAATTGGTAAAGAAAGTGGTAGAATTCAGCCAAGGCACAGGGCTTATTTGATCTTCTACTTGCTTGCCATGAGACTATGGGTACACCTATTGAACTTGATAAATCTAATTTTCCTAAGCAATAAATAAAGGATAGTGATACTGGGACTAACTACCTCACAGGGTGGTTGCAAGGAAAATAACTACAAGCAGTACTGTACATATATAACAAGTCTAATTTTATTATTATTTTTCATTCTGATCCATAATTTCATTGGTATAAGAACTTTCTGGTGAAGAAACTACCAAAACCAATGACTATCATCACCTCTTCTGCAACTTAGATTCTTAGAGTCACCTAGGACATAGAAGATTATTAAATTCCAGTTTGGATCAGTGAAATAACATTCAATCTGTTGTTAGAGAATTTCACTTTGCATCCTGATCCTTACACTTTGTTCCAATGGGATCCTGGGCAAATCACTTCTTTTATTTGTGGTAGTTTCTCATCTGTAAGATAAGGGGGTTAAACTAAATAATTTCCAAGGTTGCTTATGCCTCTAGATCTATGAATGATGTAGTAGGTTTTTACTTTACAGCTACTTAGAATCTCAGTAGATTAGAGCTGAAATAGAATTGTATTGGTCACCTAATTCAAAACCCTCCATTCACAGATGAGCATAATGAGTCCCAAAGACAATGAGAGACTTATCCAGTCATATAGATAGTAAATGGTAAAAGTAAGATTTTGAACCTAGATCTCCTGGCTTTAAGTCCTATGACATTTCTCTCATACTTATATATTTTAGCATCATGAAGAAAGTCTAAATTAGTTTTTAGAGCAAGCAGACTACTATGATTCTCCACTTCAATATTTTGGTGAAACTGTGTTTTCATTAATGTGAGTATTTCTTTCTTCAAATGGTACATATGGTGACCCATTCATCCATGTTTCTCAGCCCATACTATTTTTTTCTTGTATTCTCTGGTAAACTTTCCATAGGGTTTGTACTCAACCAGCTGGGTGTTTAGTCCAACATAGCGATATTTGTGAAGCATATAGAATGATTATTCCTAGCTCTTACTGCAGAACCAACCCCCACAGCTTTGTTTCTAGCCACACATATCTCTGATAATTTTTTTTTCCTGTTGCTTCTCCTGTCCAACTCTTCATTCAGTAAAACTGCCGCCTTCTATATGAGACCTTTTCCTGTATTTACTTTGTATTTGTAAAGCACTTAGCACAATAAGCGATCTATAAAGGTTTATTCCTTCACCTTCCACATTCTGCTGCCCCTCTCCCTTAATACAAAATGTCTATAGATGCGTTACATTTCCCCAGCAGAATTTAAGTTCTCTGAGGTCAGAGACTGTTTCATCTTTGTATTCTCAACATGTAGACCGTTTGTTAAAATACTATATGTTCTTGACAAATGTTTATTCATTAATTTATTACAGCCCAATCACATGAAAGAATATTAAAAAGATGCATCTTTTTGTGGAAGGAAACTTGACTTGGTTAGATGTACAGCGTAATTTCTGAAAAGCAATCAAGTTTGCTTTCCTCCCGCTATCCAATTCTAGGCCCAGTTAATTATTCATCCACAGTGCCTGCCCAAGTTACAAGTACTGGTAGACCATTCTAGAATTCACCCAAAGATATCCCATAGGCTAAATAAAATCATTATTTCTTTCCTTCCTTCCTTCCTTCCTTCCTTCCTTCCTTCCTTCCTTCCTTCCTTCCTTCCTTCCTTCCTTCCCTTCTTCCTTTCTTCCTTCTATTTTCTTCTCTCTCTCTCTCTCTCTCTCTCTCTCTCTCTCTCTCTCTCTCTCTCTCTTTTCTCTCTTTCTTTCTCTCTCTTTCCTCCCCACACTAGTAGTCCACAACTGTTTCCCACAATACTCATCCCACTATTAATTGTCATTGAAATTTTAACTCTCCCAAGCTCAAGCAATCCACTAGCTTCAGCCTATCCAAATATGTGTTATCACAGCCAGCAGACAGTAAACATTATTCATACCTCCTCCACCCCATCCCCCACCCACCATGCATATGGAGTATTATACTCAACTCTGGAGTGATCACAATAATTATAATTTAGGAAGCTCTGCAATTTTCCAAAACTTGATGCAATTAGTCCAATGTAATGCACAAGCAGGAGCATCTGGACTGCCTCAACATCTATAGTGAATACTTCTGCCATTTGCAACGGACATCCTCTATCACAGTGGAAGACACTTTGGCAAAGATCGGTCTTCCTGTTTTATGTCTGACTTGATCTTTAGAGAGTGAACAAACTAACATAATATAATTCAAAGAATCTGGCTTGATCTTAATGTACATGAGGGAGACAACTTGGTGTGTATTATCCTTTAAATTTTTTTCTATCAAATCAATTTTATATAATCTTAAAAATAAATTTCTTATTACATTCTCTGAACTTTTTAGTAAATGCTGTGACTACACTAAAGTAGTGTTCTGTAAAACATTTTTGTTGCAAATTCCCATATATTATTTTTGATACCTTTAGTAAACATGCTCTTAATAGATGTGTATATTACCCTAATGAAGTTGTTAGAGAAATTGTGTGTGGGGGTATACCATATTTGTCACAAGTTACTAATATTTCTTTTTTTTTTTTTAAAGCAATTGGGGTTAAGTAACTTGCTCAAGGTTACACGGCTAGTCATTATTTATGCGTGGGTGCTCATTTTCTGAGGCCAGATCTGATCTCAGGTCATCCAAACTCCGAGGCCAGCACTCTTACTCACTGCGCCACCTAGCCGCCCCAGTTACTAATATTTCTAAAGAAATATTATTTATCACTTGTCCAAGAATCATTTAGTATCATTTATTCTTTTTGATGCCATAGGAATTCAGCCCTTGGTGTACTTAGAATTTTGGTGTCCTTTTCAGTATAGTAATTCTAGTCTAGCTGATTGTCCCATCTACTGAAGAATAACCCATGATTCTGTGTGGCAGACCAACACTGGCACATCTTAAAGGATGCTTCCAGCCTAAGAGTCAAAGCAGCCAGGCTTCTTATCACCAGAGCTCCTAGCAGCTTGCTGGACCAGCTGTGTGAAGGCTATGATCCAGGTCTGCAGTACAAAGCCAGAGCAAGCTAAGCTTTACTGATGGTTGTAATATGGATAACAAGGGAGGAAGAAAGACAAAATATTCTCTTGGATGCCTATAAGTGCAGCAAACTCTGCAGTAAACAAAACTTGACAACCTGTTTTCCTATGGGTGTTGAAGATTACCTTAGCCTTATAAGATGCAATTTGTGGTACTTCAAATATTCCTTGACATTCAGTCAATAAGGATAAGGATAGGGACTGCTTCTGGAATATCATTGCTATAAAGAATTCTCTGGTGAAAAAACCTCTCTACAAACACTGGAGCTATAAGTTCTTTCTGTTCTGCTCTTGCCCAGGGTCATTTCTAGTACCAAATTATAGACACCTACTTCCCAACTCCTAGATTCCCTTAGTACCATCTATAACATCAAAATACTCTCTTTGGACAAGACTCCTTCTGCTTCCTAACTCTCCGAGTCTTCTCCAGGGCAAGCTAGACACCTCTGAATACTTACTAGGTGCCCATACATCTATCTATTATTGCTTTTTTTGAGTTCTAACTAAAGGGGGATGGGAGAGAGAAAAGTGAACCATCTAATCATATGCCTTCTTCCAAATAACTCTCTTTAATCACTTATCTTCTGACTTGATTTACTTGTCAATGATTACCATATCACTACATACTTTTACTACCCCCTTAAAGCAGTGATTTTGAACTCTGAGTGCACCTGATTCCCTAATACTGTACTTTAAATTTACCTGATTCTCTATTTCTCCCATTGTGTAACATGTAATTCCTGCTTTATATTGAACAGAATCCTTTTTCCCCTAACATAAAACTCTATTCTTTTTTTCTTTTTGGAGGGCAATTGGGGTTAAGTGACTTGCCCAAGGTCACAAGGCTAGGTTTTTGTTTGTGTGTGTTAAGTGTCTGAGCCTGGATCTGAACTCAGGTCCTTCTGACTCCAGGGCCTGTGCTCTACTCACTGTGCCACCTAGCTGCCCCCAAACTCTCTATTTTTCACGTCTTCCATCTTTTGATCATTAAATCTGACTCCCTTTTCCTCCTAATGACATCACTTGCCTTTTTATCCTTTCTGGTACTGGATACATTTTCATTCACACCTTCTTTCCTGCCCACACTGAATACCAATTCACTGGTTCTTCTCTTCCTTTGAAGTTCATTTTATCTGAATTTACCATTCAATCAAGATCTTAGTGGCTATCTACAAAGTCCTTAGAACATTCTCCTTCCTCTCATTGAATTTAATGATTGATGTACTCTTTTTCTCCTCCCCATCTCCTTAATTTATAGTAGTAGAATTCAAAATACACATTGATGTCCCCTCAATTAGTTCAATTGGTCAACCTATTCAATTGGTCAGTTGGTCAACCTATTCAATTTCCATGACTTACTCTTTTATTCCATCTCAGCTACACATAGCTAGTACTACAAACCTTTAGTCTTACCATGTTCATAAATACCATTTTCCTTTATCTAATCATTATCTTTTATCATTTTGTCTTTTTCTATGCCTTATGATCCCTGACTTTGTTCTTTGGCCCCAGCAAGACTTCCATTCTCCTCCTCCCTCCCCTTTATTTTAGATAACAGTTTGTCTTTTTAATTTGTATTTTATATTCCTCAGTTACATGCAAAAACAATTTTAATATTTGTTTTTAAAACTCTGAGTTCCAAATTCTCTCACTTCTTCCCTCACCACCCCACCCCCCATTTAGGAGGAAAACAATTTGATATATATTATACATGTGTAGTCATGAAAATCATTTCCTTATTAGTCACATTGTGAAAGAAAACAGACAAAGGAGGGGGTGAGGAGAAAGCCTCAAGAAAAAAAGTATTCTTCAATTTGTATTCAGACACCACCATTTCTTTCTCTCGGAATGGATAGCATTTTTCATCATGAATCCTTCAGGGCTGTCTTGAAACATTTTGTTGCTGAGAATAGCTAAGTCATTTACAGCTGATCATACTACAATATTCCTGTTATTTTGGACATAGTACATTTCACCTTGCATCACCTCATGTAAGACTTTCCAAGTTTTTCTGAGAATATCCTGCTCATCATTTTCTCTCTTTTCTTCCTTCCTTCCCTCCCTCCTTCCTTCCTTCCTTCCTTCCTTCCTTCCTTCCTTCCTTCCTTCCTTCCTTCTGTTCTTTCATTTTTGTGAGGGAGAGTTGAGTTACTGAATACTTTTGTTCTGCACATAGAAGTCACTAAGGATCTGACCTGTGGTTTACTGAGGTTGCATTACAAGTATATGGCTCCACACATGAACACGGGGTTGGAGGTGAGAACAGATCAGTCTATCCCAGTGATAAAAAGGCTCTTCCAACAGAGCACCAAATGATCAAGTACAGTTACTGGTAGATAGTTTTAGGGAAGCAGTGAGACATCACAGAAAGGTGGAGGGGCTAGGGAAGTTAAGCAGCAGAGGCCCCTGCCCCCAAAATAAAACTGGTCTAGTACTTGATACCTCCATTCTTAGGACAAGAGCAAACATTTACAAAGGTGACTGGTGCCTGTGAGGCCAGGAGACCTCCGAGCTTACTTGGCCCACTGGTTTCTGAAGTTCCTTCCAGCAAATTAAGGCATCCTTGCCAGCTCTTCTCCAATTCTGAGGAGTTAATTATACTTGACCAGACACTCAGATCAGCAGGGGGCATCTTGATCTGCCCAGTGCAGAGACATACTGCCAGGTCTGCGATGAAGGTATCTTCAGTCTCCCCAGAGCAATAGGAAACCAGTACTTTCCATCCACTGGAGTTGGTCAGCCTGCATGCCTGGAGAGATTCAGTCATGGAATCAATGTGATTCACTTTAAGTAGGAAGCAGTTGCAAGTTCACCTCCTTTTCAATGTGTTTGGGATTGATCACTGTGAGACTATCCCCTTCCACCTGGATGCCTGCAGTAGCAGTGAAATTCTTCCAACATTTCTAATCATCCTTGTCAAAGGGATCTTCAATAGACACCATATCTTGATGAAGGTCTTATAGAGGTCTGAAAGCTCAGAAGGGGAGGTGTATCTGCTGGAATCATCAGGAAACTTGAAGTCTCCTTCAGGAGAATTCTGAGGCATCAACATCCATGCTAATTATGACCTTATCAGTATAGCCAGCCTTACCAATAGCACTCTTTAGTAGCTTCAGAACTTCTTTGTTCTTTATGTTAGGAACAAAGCCACCATGGTAGTGGCATCGTGTCCATATAAATGCATTCTTCAGATTGTGGTAGACCTCAGATTCAATGAATACAGTCCTGTTGAAGTTTGCTGTTCCAACAGGGAAAATCATGAACTCCTGCCTGGCCAGCTTGTTACTGAAATGGGAGCCACTACTGATCATGTTGAAGGCTGGATAACTTCATCAGTGCCTGCAAGGTCAGCAATGTGGCAGTACAGGGTGACAATTTCCTCAGAAGCTCTATCCTTACAAACAGCCAGAGACACTCCCAATTAGGTATTTGCATGAAATTTAGATTTGTTCTCAGGATACATCTCTATCATCAATTTATCAGTCTTCTCCTGCTCTATAACATTGAGTTTCTTGCTAATCAGGGTCTGGACAATAGTTTTATTTCTGTGGTCAAGCATTTTTGAGACACCTTTCCCCATATAGCAAGTCATTATTGTCTCAGAGCTCAGAGGCTTCATGGACGCTGGTAGAAGTACCAGCAGTCACAGCAGCTCAGACAAGACGTTTTTCAGTGTAGAGATCAACTTCAACAGTGGGGTTTACACAAGAATCAAAGATTTCTCTTGCCTGGATCTTGTAAATAGACATTTTGGATTTCTGGATGGGACTTCCTCTTGCTGGGCTCACATCATAATCATATATCACAATATGTTAAGCCATTCCCCAACTGACGGACATTCCCCCAATTTCCAGTTCTTTTCGTCCAGAAAAGAGCTACTATAAATATTTTTGTACATATAGTTCCTTTTCCTTTATTTTATTTCTTTTGAGATACAGACCTAGTAGTGGTATTGCTAGGTTAAATGGTATGCATGGTTTTACAGCCCTTTGGCCATAGTTACAAATTGCTCTACAGAATGGCTGAATAAGTTCAAAACTTCACCAACAACACATTAATATCTCATTTTTCCCATATCCCATCCAACATGTGCCATTTTTTTCTTTTCTGTCCTATTAGCCAATCTAATAGGTATGAGATAATACCTCAGATTTGTTTTATTTAGCATTTCTCCAATCAATAGAGCATTTTTTTTTCAAAGCATGACTACAGACACTTTTGATTACTTCATCAGAAAAGTGTGCATACAGTTTGGTCATTTATCAATTAGAGAATGGCTCTTACTTTTGTAAATTTTATTTAGTTCTCTATATATTTGAAAAATGAGGGATTTATCAGAGAAGCTTGAATTTTTTGCCCCCAATAACTATTCTTAACTTTATTTCCCTCTATCCTATTCCCCTCATTTATTCTATTCTCACTCCCCTTTCACACTGCCCTTCCTTAAAAGTGTTTTGCAGGGGGGCAGAGCCAAGATGGCAGAAGAGAAACAGCATTTCCAAGGTGCTCTCCCACCAGACCACTTCTAAACCATGGAAAAGGGGACTCTGAACAACTTCTGGAGCCCCAGCATCCACAGAACAACACACAGAAGCTACCCTCCAGTTGAGGACAGCCCAGCAGCCATGCAGAGAGGGCCAGCGCAGCATTCTGGGAGCCGACAGCCCAGCATGTGGAGAGCCAAGCCCAGGTCCACTTGACCTCCGGTTTTAGCCACATGGTGTCTGGCCCAGCAGACAGCTGGAGGGACCCCAGAACACCAGCAGCTGTGGTGATTCTAGAATTATCAATACAGACATTCCTAGGACAAAGTAGAAGGTTACTGCCCAATGGACTTTGGGACCAGTATTTGGGGAACACATCTGCTTCCTCCCCTGGGGGCTAGAAACCACTGAGGAGACATGGCACACTCACCATTTTGCAGCTTCAGTGGCAGCATCAGCTCCTGGCCTGAGAACTGTAGGGAGATCCAGCGATCAGTCTTGGAGGTTAATTGCTCTCTCCTTAACCTGCTTGGATCTGGATGGTGATCTGGGGAAGGTCTGGGGTGGGTATCCAACTTGCCAGAACTGGAAATTATGAAGACCCCAACATTTAGGATTGAAGCTCCCCTGTCTGGTGGCAGAGTCCTAATGTGGTAAAAAGCCCAAAAGTCAAGTAATTAAGTGGCAACATGCCAAGGCAAAGGTAACAAAACAAACAGAAAAATGCAACATTAGACTACTACTTTGGGACAAAGAGGATCAAAGGAGGGAACAGGAGGAGGACTGTGAGTTCAGAAATACTGCTCCAAAAGCCCCAAAGGAAAATATGAGCGGGTTATAGGCCATAGAGGACCTTAAGAAGCAGATAAGAGAAGTGGAGGGAAAATTGGAAAGAGAAATGAGAAGGATGCAGGAAAAGTATGAAATGAGAATCAACAGCCTGACTGAGGAAAACAACACCTTAAAAAACAGACTAACTCAAATGGCAAAGGAGGCCCAAAAGGGTAATGAAGAAAAGAATGCCTTAAAAAGCCAAATTTGCAAGATGGAAAAAGAATCTCAAAAGCTCACTAGGAGATTCATTCCTTCAGAGTTACACTGGAACAAATGGAAGCTAATGACTTTATGAGAAATCAAGATGCTGATAAGCAGATTCAAACAAATGAAAGATTAGAAGGCAATGTGAAATATCTCATGGGAAAAACTACTGACCTGGAAAATAGATCCAGGAGAGACAATTTAAAAATTATTGGACTAACTGAAAGCCAGGATCAAAGAAAGAACCTAGAAATCACCCTTCAAGAAATTCTCAAGGAAAATTGCCCTGATGTTTTAGAGCCAGAGGGCAAAATTGAGGTTCAAAGGATCCACCGATCACCTGCTAAAAAAGATCCCAAAAAGAAAACTCCTAAGAATATTATAGCCAGGTTCCAGAATTCCCAGATCAAGGAGAAAATACTACAAGCAGCCAGGAAGAAACAATTTCAATATTGTGGAAACACAATCAGAATAGCACAGGACCTGGCAGCTTCTACACTGAGGGATCAAAGGGCATGGAATATGATATTCCAGAGGGCAAAAGAGCTGGGACTGAACCAAAGGGTCACCTACCCAACAAAACTGAGTATTTTGTTTTAGGGGAAAATATGGTCATTCAGTGGAATAGAGGACTTTCAAGCATTCTTGAGGAACAAAAAACAGAGTTGAATAGAAAATTTGACATCCAGACACAAGATGCAAGAGATGCCTGAGAAGGTAATCAGGGGAAAGAAATCAAAATTAACTTATCAAAGTTGAACTATTTCCTAAACGGAAAAACAACTACTGTGACTGATGAAACTTTTCTCAGTATGAAAATAATGGAAGAAGGGTATATGGGCATATGAATACACATGTGAATGTGTGTATATATGTTTCCAGGTATTCATGGATAGAGGGCACAGGTTGAATTTGTTGGGAAGGGATGATACTTAAGGGGTGAAGAAATGAGTTAAGAGAGGAAAGTGACAAGAGGAGATGGGGAGAGACAGAGTAGGGTAAACTCTCTCATGTAGAAGAAGCAAGGGGAAGTGGCTGAAAGGGAGGGGAAGAACAGGAAGGCAAAAAGGCAAAACCATAATCTCATTGAATCTGGCTCAGGGAGAGAATGACATACACACTAAATGGGATATCTCACTCTGCTGAAGAGTAGGGGGAAGGGGAAAAGAGGGGAGGGGATGGAGGGGAGGGCATTCTGGGGTGAGGGGAGTTTGGACGTACCCACTATTGAAGAGGGACAGGGTCAAAGTAGGGAATGGACAGGGTGGGGGTGGGATTGGTGGGAGGGAATTATAAGCAGCCTTTTACAATATATCTACTATGGTAATATTTTGCATAGCTATACATGTATAACACATACTGAATTGTTTATCTTCCCAGTGGGAATAGGTGACAAGGGAGGAAGGGAATGGATCTGAAATTTGAGGTTTTAAAATTAAATGTTTTGGGGGTGGCTAGGTAGAGCAGTGAGTAGAGTGTCAGCCCTGGAGTCAGAAGGACCTGAGTTCGGATCCAGCCTCAGAGACTTAATGCACACACAAACAAACAAAAAAAAAAAACCTAGCCGTGTGACCTTGGTAAGTTACTTAAACCCAATTGCCCTCCAAAAAGCAAAAAAAAACAAAACAAAACAAAATTAAATGTTTCAAATATATATAAATACTCTTATTAATACTATTTTGCATGTTATTGGCATATAAGATGTTCAGGCATTGGGGCACAGAGGCTCACCTCGCCCTAATGGTAAATCAAAGGGGGTATGTGAGAAGAT
The DNA here is from genome assembly GCA_011680675.1 of Gymnobelideus leadbeateri. NCBI lineage: Eukaryota > Metazoa > Chordata > Mammalia > Diprotodontia > Petauridae > Gymnobelideus > Gymnobelideus leadbeateri. The sequence goes on from WOXC01012471.1 coordinate 163,228, forward strand.
ATGGGAGAGAGCAGATTGAATGAGGGGATGTCTTATGGGACTTCTATTTTGGAGTGGTGGGTAGGGGAAAAATGGGGAAATTTGTAACTTAAAATCTGGCGGAAATGAATGACGTAAGTGAGAAATTAATAAAGCATTTGTTAAAAAAAAAATTGTTTTGAATGTGCTCTGCCCCACACAAATTTCAAACAATGTGAAAGGGTGCTCCAAACAACTTCTGGAGCCATAGCACCCACAGAACAGCACAGAGAAGCTAAACTTCTCCTGAGGACAGCCCAGCAGCCCTGCATGGAGCAGCCAGCGCAGCACTCTGTGAGCAGGAAGCACAGTGCTCTGAGAGCAGGCAGCATGGTGTGCTGGGAACTGACAGCGCAGAGTGCAGAGCTGAGCCCAGGTCCAAGGTTTTAGCCCCAGGGTTGCCGGGCCTTCAGCAGGCTGGAGGAACCCCAGAACACCAGCAATTGTGGCGATACCAGAATTATCAGCACAGATATGCCTAGGACAAAGTGAGAGGTTAGTGCCCTATGGACTTTGGGGCCAGTAATTGGGGAATTCGTGGCTTCCTCCCCTAGGGGCGAAAAGCTGCTGAAGAAACAGCTGCACAGAAGCCATTTAGCAGCATCAGTAGTGGCTCTAGCTCCTGGTCTGCAAACTGTAGGGAGATCTAGCAATTAGTCTGGGGGTTAATCACTCTTGCTTTAAACTGCCTGGATCTGGATTGTGGTCTGGGGGGGAAGTTTGGGGTGGGTATCCAACTTGCCAGAGTGGATGGAGGCTTTACAGAGACCACCCAACTGGCAGAAGTTGTGAAGACCCCATGTTTGGGAGGAAGCTCCCCTGTCTGGTGGCAGAGTCCTACTGTGGCAACAAGCCCAAAAATCAAGTAATTAAGTAGCAACATGCCTAGGCAAATGAAACAAAATAAATGGAAAAGTTCAACATTGGACTCCTATTTTAGGGGCAAAGAGGCTCAAAGCATGGAGGAGGACTGTGAGGTCAGAACTCCTGCACCAAAAGCCCGAAATGAAAACAAGCTGGCTACAGGCCATAGAGGACCTTAAGAAGCAGATAAGAGAAGTGGGGGAAAATTTGAGGAGAGAAATGAAAAAGATGCAAGAAAAATATGAAATGACAGTCAACAGCCTGACTGAGGAAAATAAAACCTTAAAAAATAGACTAACTCAAATGGCAAAAGAGGCTCAGAAAGGCAATGAGGAGAAGAATGTCTTAAAAAGTCGAATTTGCCAGATGGAAAAAGAATCTCAAAAGCTCACTGAGGAGATTCATTCCTTCAGAATTAGACTGGAGCAAATGGAAGCTAATGACTTTATGAGAAATGAAGATACTATTAAACAGATCCAAACAAATGAAAGAATAGAAGGCAATGTGAAATATCTCATGGGAGAAACCAGTGACCTGGAAAATAGATCCAGGAGAGAAAATTTAAAAATTATTGGACTACCTGAAAGCCATGATCAAAGAAAGAACCTAGAAATCATCCTTAAAGAAATTCTCAAGGAAAATTATCCTGATGTTTTAGACCCAGTGGGGGAAATAGAGGTTCAAAGGATCCACTGATCACCTCCTGAAAAAGATCCCAAAAAGCAAACACCTAGGAATATTATAGCCAGGCTCCAGAACTCCCAGATCAAGGAGAAAATACTACAAGCAGCCAGGAAGAAACAATTTCAATATTGTGGAAACACAATCCAAATAGCCCAGGACCTGGCAGCTTGTACACTGCGGGATCAAAGAGCATGGCATATGATATTCCAGAGGGCAAAAGAGCTGGGATTGAAGCCAAGGGTCACCTACCCAGCAAACTGAGTATCTTGTTTCAGGGGAAAATATGGTTATTCAGTGGAATAGAGGACTTTCAAGCATTCTTGATGAAAAAAACAGAATTGAATAGAAAATTTGACATTCAGATGCAAGAAGCAAGAGATGCTTGAGAAGGTAATCAAGAAAAAGCAATCAATAGGAACTTATCAAAGTTAGACTATTTACATTCCTACATGGAAAAACAATAACTGTGTTTGATGAAACCTTTCTCATTATGAAAATAATTGAAGAAGGGTACATGGCATATGTTCACAGGCATACATGGATAGAGGGCACAGGTTGAATTTGATGGGAAGGGATGATTCTTTTTTTTTGTTTGTTTGAGGGCAATTGGGGTTGGGTGACTTGCCCGGGGTCACGCCACTGGGTTTTTATTTGTGTGTTGGGTGTCTGTGGCCAGATCCGAGCTCAGGTCCTTCTGGCTCCAGGGGCCAGCGCTCTGCTCACTGTGCCACCTAGCCGCCCCAAGGGAGGGATCATTCTTAAGAGGTGAAGTCAAGAGGTGAGAGAGGAAAGTGGCAAGAGGAGATGGAGAGAAACAGGGTAGGGTAAAGTATCTCATGTAGAAGAGGCAAGGGGAAGTAGTTGCAGGGGAGGGGAAGAACAGGAAGGCAAAAAGGCAAAAGCAAAAAAAAAATTAAAAAAAAAAAACTGACAACTTGGATTAAGAACTTAACCTAAGATCCATCCAGTGAAAAGTCAGAGATGTCCTACCCTGTTTTTGTTGTTATTGTTCTAGGGCAAGTAGTCTCTATCAGGCCCATCATGCCAAAATGCAAGTTTGAACCTGAGCAACACTTATCTATTAAAGATTTTTAAATGGAAAAAAGTGTTTTGCATCTGACTATCCCCTCACCCAATTTGCCTTTCCATCACCCCCCCTTTTCTCTTGTCACCTTCCCCACCTACTTTCCTATAGGGTAAGATAGATTTCTATGCCCAATTGAGTACATATGTTATTCCCTCTTTGACCCAATTTTGATGAAAGTAAGGTTCTCTCAATTCCCCCTCACCTCCCCAAACTTTCCCTCCACTGTAAAAGCGTTTACTTGCTTCTTTTATGTTAGATAATTTACCACACTCTACCATTCCCTTTTGCTTTCTCCCAAAACATTCCTCTGTCAACCCTTAACTTTATATTTTTTAGATATCATTGCTTCATATTCAACTCACATCTATGACTTCTGTCTAAATATACTTCTAACTTCCCTAATAATAAGAATATTCTTATGAGTTATAAGTACCATGCTACCATGCAGGAATGTAAACAATTTGATCTTATTAAGTCCTTTATGATTCCTCCTTCCTATTTACCTTTTTTTCATATTTCTCTTGAGTCTTGTATTTGAAAGTCAAATTTTCTATTCAGTTCTGATCTTTATGTCAAGAATGCTTGACAGTCCTCTATTTCATTGTATATACATTTTCCACCTGAAGGATTATACTCTGTTTTGCTGGGTAGGTGACTTTTGGTTGTAACACTAGCTCCTTTGCCCCTGCAATATCATATTCCAAGATCTCCAATGCTTTAATGTAGAAAATGTGAAATCTTCTATTATTCTGATTGCATCTCCATGAGGCTTGAATTGTTTCTTTCTGACTGCCTGAAATATTTTCTCTTTGATCTGGGAAATCTGGAATTTGACTATAATATTCCTGGGAGTTTTCATTTTAAGATCTATTTTAGGAGACAGTCAATGGATTTTTTTCAATTTTTATTTTACCTTCTGTTTCTGAAATGTCAGGGTAGTTTTTCTTGATAATTTCTTCAAAGATAACATCTAGGTTTTTTTGTTTTGTTTTGTTTTGTTTATATCATGGCTTTCAGGTAGTCCAAAAAATTTCAGATGTTCTCTGCTGGAACTATTTTCTAGGTCAATTGTTTTTCCAGTGAGATATTTCACATTGTCTCCTATATTTTCATTCTTTTGGAATTGTTTTATTGTTTGCTGATTTTTCATGAAGTCATTAGCTTCTGTTAGCTTCATTCAAATTTTTAAGGAATTATACTTTTCAGTGAATGTTTGTGCCTCTTGTTCCATTTGGCTAATACTGCTTTTTAAGGTATTATTCTCCTCATTTGCTTTTTCTGATTTTTAAGTTGTTATTTTCTTCAAGTTTTTTTTTTATCTTCTTCACTAAGCTATTGACTTTTTTGCATGATTTTATTGCATCAATCTCATTTTTCTTCGCAAATTTCCTCTACCTCTCTTATTTTCAAAATCCTTTTTGAGCTTTCCCCATGATCTATGACCAATTTATATTTTTCTCAGATGCTTGGATATAGAAGTTTTGACTTCATTATTTCCTTCTTAGAGTAGGTTTTAAACTTCCTTGTTACCATAGTGATGGTATGATCAGAATTTTTTTGACTCATTTTTTCCATCTATCTCTTGACCTTTAATTCTTTGTTAAAGTAGGGCTTTGCTTCCAGTGTGGAGGGCATACTCTCCCAAGCTTCAGAGATTTTGTGCAGCTATTTTCAGGGATACTTCTAGGGATCTGTAAGTTTTCAGTTCTCCTGAGATAGTATGATCCAAAGAGAGGTGTGTTTACTATGTTTACTCCTGACCTCTTTTCTGCCCTGGAACTGTGATGAGGGATCCTGCTGCACTGTGGCTGCAAGGTCTGGTGGGGTAGATCTCTTCCTTGCCCTGGGACTGCCTCCTAAGACTGTGACCTTGGTTCAGTTATAGGCAAAGCAGTCTTGCCTCAGTGCTAGCAAATAGACCTCCTTAGATCTCTTCCTAACCAGTTGTTCTTACTACATTACCATCTATGGACTAAGAACTGCAGAAATTGCTACTGTGCCTACTTATTCAGTCACTCCTAAAGCTTGCTCCTGGTTTGCTGTGGCCAGGGTATTGTTGGCATGGCCTGTGCTGGATAGTCCTCAACTTTCAGGCAGGTGCCACAGATCTTTCCTGCTGACCTACTAAGTTGTCTCTGACTGGCAAATTATTTCCCCCTTACTTTTGTGGGTTCTGTTGCTCTAGGAATTGTTCTGAGACATTATTTAAAGGTGTTTGAAGGGATTTGAAGAAGAGCTCATGTGAGTTGCTGCCTTTTCTCTGACATCTTGGTTCCTTCCTCAATATTTCCATTCTCTTGACCCTCAATTCTTGTCCAAGTCATTATTTCTCAAATGGACATATTCTTCCCTCCTTATCCTAATCCCATTAGAGAGTCAACTCCTTCTACCTATATTTTGCTATCAAAACCTATGTGTCTTTATCCTAATGGCACTTTCATCTTACTAAATACCAATCCAGGATTACTTATGTCACCTGACTTATTTACTCCTAGCCATACAGTATGAATAGAACCGAAGTAAATTAAGAAATCTTGCTCATTGCATTCACTACAAATTTATTGATATATATTCCAGAAGAGCAGCAACATGGCTCAGTGGATAGAGTTCATGTCTGGAGTCAGGAAGACTTGTGTTAAAATGAAGCCTCATACATTTGCTAGTTGTGTGACCCTGGGCAAGTCATTTAACTTCTGTTTGCCTTAATCCACTCAAGAAGAAAATGACAAATAATTCCAATATCTCTGCCAAGAAAACCCCATAGAAATTATTGGCATATTATGGTCCATGGGATAATGAAAAATATTACATAACTGAACAACAATCCAAAATGTGTCCTCACTATAGCAAAAAACAAAACAAAACAAAACAAAACCCTGTCCTGCTTCCAAACTAATTCTCTATCTAGCCTTCAAAGCAGATATTCCAAGCCTTCTCAACTCTCCTTAAATTTCCCAATTCACTCTGTTCCTTAATGACCTCATACTTTCATGAAATAAGAGAGGCCATTTTGTCAGAGCACCCTTTATTTCTCTCCTTCTTAGCTGTCATCATTCAAAATTTATCTTCCACTATCATATCCTTCACTCTAGTTTCAGAGTAAAAGAGAGACCTTTCCCTGCAAAGTCCTTCTCCAGTAGATTTCCTCCATTATATTCCCCTCTCCCTGTTATCTTCAATTTCTACTTATCTACTGTTTCATTACCTGCTTTGTACAAACACATTTTTAGTTTGGGTTTGATATTGGGACTAAATTAAGTATAAGTTGGTCATTGAACAATTACAATTTAATTCACTTTAACAAAGCAAAGATATAAAATAAGGATATAGTAGTATTTAGTCAATAAGCTTTAATTAAAAGCCTACTTTTTTTTTTTTTGTTTTTGGAGGGCAATTGGGGTTAAGTAACTTGCCCAAGTCACACGGCTAGGTTTTTGTTTATGCGTGTTAAGTGTCTGAGGCCGGATGCGAACTCAGGTCCTTCTGACTCCAGGGCCGACGCTCTACTCACTGTGCCACCTAGCCACCCCAAGCCTACTATTTTTTAAGCACTACACTAAGCACTGTGGATACAAAAAGAGACAAAATGTGGACCCTGCCCTCAAGGAGTTCACCATCTGATGAGTTAGACAACCAAATGAATATGTAAAAAAAATACAAAACACAAATTAGAATTAATTAAAAGAAATCAGGAAAGTGTTTTGGTAGAAGGTGGGGTTTTAGTTGTGACTTGAAGTTTGTCATGGAATTCAGGAGGCAGAAATTAGGAAAGACAGCCTTCCAGAAATAGGAGTACAACTGTAGAAAATGCCTGAAACAGAGACATGAAGCATTTTACTTGAAAACAGTGAAAAGGTTGCTGTCAGTGTATTGAAGAGTACATAGCATGGAGTAAGGCATAAGACTAGAGTGTGGAGAGGAGGGGCTAGGTTATAAAGAGCTTTAAATGCTAAAGAGTATTTTTCTTTAATTTTATGTTGGAGACAATAAGAAGCCACTGGAGTTTACTGAGTAGGAGCATGACTTCAATGTGTGTTTTAGAAAAATCTTTTTTTGTGGTTGAAATCTTGGTAGATATTATTCTGATCACACTGGATAAACTCTGACTGTATTTGATGCCTCTATTTCCATTCCTTTTATCTTCTTCTAAACCATCTATATAACCTGGCTTCTGAATTCATTGTACAATGGAAACTGCCTTCTCCAAAATTACCAATGATCTTGTAAATGTAAAGTCTAATATGCTATTGGAAATCACCATCTTTCTTAACCTCTGGAGCTTTTAACCCTGTTGATTATATACTCCTTCTGGATAATCTTTCTTTTCTATTTTTTGATGTGACTTCAGTCTCAAAATTCTCTTATTTACCCAACTCTTTCTCAGTATTCTTTGTTCATTTCAAATTCACTAACTTGAAAGTGAACTTTATTTTCTTTTCACCCTATGTTATTTTATTGATAAACTCATTATCTATAATAAGTTCAACTATCATCTGTATGAAAATGATTCTCAAATATAGATATTAATATTTATATACAAAGTTATAATGCCAATGCAATGTTCACAGTGCCCACAGTGTGTATGAATATGGTGGTGCATTTCTGAATCACAAAATGTAACAGATTATCCATAGGGAAAACAGAACCAAAACATTTATTCAAACACCAGAAAGCCAAATCTATCATAGCAACCAAGAAGTTGGTACACATAACCAATGCAGCAAGCAATGACATCCTTAAGCCTTCCCTCCATCAGGCCTTCAAATCAAAACAGACTCCATTAAGCACAAATGCCCCTCCCTCATCCATGCTAGCTGCTTTGCCTCCATACTGCCTGCTCCCAGCTCTGCTAGTGTCCTCCCCTGCTATGTACTGCTCCACCCTTCCTGTTCTACCTTTTCAGGAAGCTCCCACCATGGGCTCCATGGGATTATATGTGGTCTATTAAGGGCACGGAAGGTGTTCAAATTCTCTGAGGTCTATTAAAGGGCAGAGAAGTTCTTCCAATCATCATTAGCATTACAAAAGTATATCATAATATATGTGAATATAACATGATAGGATGGCATATGTTGCAATATGTTATGATGTAATGTAAAATAATAGAACATGATATGGCAAAATGTTATGATGCAATGTAATACAATACAAATTCAATGCAATGCAATACTATCCAAAATAGCCATGTAATGTAACAGAACAGAATATAATATTATGAGATGATATAAAATGAGACAAAGCAAAAATAAAAGAGAAGAGAAGAAAGGGAAAGGGAGGAGAGAATTTATTTTATTTTATTTTTTTACTTTTTGGAGGGTAATTGGGGTTAAGTGACTTGCCCAAAGTCATATGGCTAGTAATTGTGTCAAGTGTCTGAGACTGAATTTGAACTCAGGTCCTCCTGACTCCAGGGCTGGTGTTCTATTCATTTCACCACCTAGCCACCCCTGAGAGAATTTATTTAATATTGAATCTGCTGCAAAATTTTGATGTTTCTTTTATGACAAAATCTTTTATATATGGCCCTTTCACTTCAGTCACAGAGCCACAAACTAGTCCATGGACTCATAACTCTTCCATGGATTATTGCACTAGTTTTCTAACTGGTCATTTTGTCCCCAGTATCTTCCCATTGCAATACTTTCTCCAAACACCTTTCCAAAGTGATTATTCTAAAAAGTGCATCCAAACATGTTGAGCTCCAATACAATGAGCTCCCATGGCTCCATTTTTGTCCTAAGATCAAACAAAATTCCACTTGGCATTTAAAACTTTACATAATTTGGCCCCTTCCTACCACTTTACTCATTACAAGGTATTCTACAATTCAAATATATTGGCCTTTGTGTAGTTCTTTGAAGATAGCATTTCCTTTCCAGTCTTGGTGCCTTTCCACTGGTTGTCTGCCATGTGTGGAATTCTGTCATCTCATTTGTATTTCTTGATTTACCTGTCTTCAACAAAGAGAGTTCACATTCAATTGCATGAAAAAGGACTTTTCCAGCCCAACCCACTGCTAATATATTTCCTTCTAAGATTACTTTCCACTTATTCTTTATCTATCTTGTGCATATCTAATTATTTATATGATGGTTCTACCATAAAAAATGTAACCTAACTGTAACCTAATGTAATGTAACTGTAACCTAATGTAAATGTAACCTAAGGATAAATTTTAGTTTTCTTTATATCCCAAGTACTTTGCTTAGCATCCCTATGTACCTAGCACATAGTAGGAACTTAATAGATGTTTATTGACTTGATCTAACTTGACTGATTTTGCTAATTTTGCTTCATTTATATTGCCCAACAGCTGTTTATTTTAATTATTATTCCTTTGCATGTTTGTGTTCAGCTAATGTAATCATATCCTGTTGCTCCTGCCAACAACTCCTCCCCTACCCTTCTCCCTATTTTCTATCCATCCTCAACCCTAGTGTTAGTTCTTCATTCTGTCAGTACTTCCGCTACTTCCCTCAATCTGTAAGCACCCCCCAATGTTAATTTTGCCATCTTTGTAATTTCCATTCCCATTCCTCCCTCATCCTATATATTACCCTGCCATTCCCTTCCTTAGACAGTAGGAGCTTACAAAGGAGACTTTAAAGGAATGAGGACTACCTGCTTCTCAGCAAAGTGGGAATAATAACAACAAGCAAAAGCTATGTTCCTGGAAAGCTGTGTAATAGAAAGAGAAGCAAATTTGGAGTTAGAGCTCCTAGATTTGAATCTTAGCTTTTGCATGAACTCTATATTGGGCAAACAGCATAACTCAGAATGCAATTATTCATATGTTAAATGAAGTGCTAGACTCAATGATCTTGAAGGCTTCTTTTAGCTAAAACTTTTGATCCCAACTCAGTTCATTTTCACATATAAACATTTTTACTTATGACTTTTAGAGTCTATCTTGCTTTTAGTATTGTTTTTCTTATTATCAATTATTTTAGATTAACCATTTCTTAGCTATTTTATAAGCACAAATAATTAGGATGTACTTCCACTATGCCATAGAAAAATTGTGTTCTAAGGTTAAAAAGTGCTTTGAATGTTCTTGCAAACCTATTTCTATACTACATGGAGCTATGGTTTTGTTTATGTAGGTAATCCTAACTGCTGTTAAAAAAAATTAAGAGATAAATAAATATGAAAGATATGAATCTTATCTATCAAACTATATGTATGTCTATATACAGACATACACACACACATACATATATATACATATGTCTATATAGACATACATAGTATAATATAGACATATAGTATGTGTGTATACTGTCAGCATTATCTGTATTAACCACAAGTCTCCCATAAACAGATTTCATTAATTTAATATTATTCCAAATTCAAACGTTATCTCTTTGAAAGAGAGAAATATCCAGACTTATAGAATTCTTCAACCCTTCCCATGCCATTGGAAATCTTTTAAACACAATTTTAAGTAAAATTTCTGTGAATCTTGAACATGATGAAAATCACAATATGATATATATTGTTATTAACAAACTACTTGATATAATAGAACATTAATCATTGAGTCTCCTAAAACTATTTAGTTCCTTCTGTGACCACTCACTCTATTTAATGTTTGTTTTTTTTTTTTTAATTTCCATTTTTAAATTGGTATAAGTGGAAGGGACCCAGTCTAATCAATGGAGTGGTAAGAAATGTTATTAACTAGATCAGAAGAAATTCTTAGACTAAGTTTGACTAGTAACCTAAACCCATTAAGTTTTTGTTCTTTACTTTTACACAATTGTGTAGAGGGAAAAGTTTGGAAAGGACTTTAGCCTAGATAAATATGTACTTCTTAATACTTTCATTTATGCTATATAGGAGGTTTTTAATATGTTTTCACTATGACAATTGTTACTCCTCCATGCCTATGTTGACAGCTAAACAGTTACTATTGTTTAGTAGGATGTTGTAGAAAATCTCCAGGTGGTCCAGTTTATGGTGATGAACCCCTTAGAACTTGCCTATGCTGACATGTGGGCAAGAGACCCTCACTGGAGCCATATTAAAGGTTTTCTAGCTTGATGTTATCTGCCAGAGTTTGTGTTCCACTGTCACTGACTTTAAAAGCTCAAAGTCACTTCCCTACCATCCAGAAACATCAGAGAAGGACTTCATTTGCAGTAAAATATCCTATAAGTCCCTGCTCCTTTTACATTTTTTCAAGGATAAAGCTACACAACAATTTTGACAGTTGGAAAAACAAAGCACAATGTACTTATATTGGCACATTCACCAAAGACATTGGATGCCTCGAGCAGTACATGTCCCCTAAATTGTACCCTTAAAAATAAAATTTAGGAAGTAATAAGAAGGTAGCTTTAACATTTTGATATATTGGATGGAGTGGAAGGAGTGAAATTCACAAGTTTCCTTTAGATTTGATTCTCTCTCTATCACCAACAGTCATGCACAGATATGTTAGTAACTGGTGCTGATTTGGAACTTTACTCAAAAGTTACTTCATTTGCTAGAATTTGTTTATTTACCAAGACTATATTTTGCATTTTTGAGCTAAATAAAATCTCCTATTATACTGGAAAATAGTTTTCCATCTTCCATCCCTGCTCATGCTTTTGGTTACTTTTAATACACATAATATAATACAATATATTTATAATCCCCTGACTTAATATTGGCTTGTGCTCTAAAAAGTCATCTGTAAGTCAATTGTTCATAACACTAAGTTCATTTTTCCATGGAAACAATGCTATTGTAAGTTGCCAATAGTCCACCAAGCCTTTTTAATTGAGAGTAGGTGATTAAATCAATTTGATAACAATGTTTACTTTTTAAAGTGTCTTTCATAGGATTTAGAACTAGAAGGGACTTTAAAGATCATTTAGTCAAGGTATACTTAATTGTTGGTACATTCCATGTGTAGATTTTAGAAGGTCTTTGAATTTGGAGAAAAATTAAATCTTCACTTTCACCAAAGTCTCACTGAAGTTTATTATTTCTTTCATGTATGGTAAATATGTGTGGACGGTATGTGTGTATATATGTATATACACATGTATGTGTATATACATATATATGCGTGTGTATATACATATATACACATATATGTGTGTATATACATATATATGTGTGTGTATATATATATATGTGCGTGTGTATGTGTGTGTGTGTGTATAAAGGTGTCTATAGGATTCACCAAAATGTCAAAAAATCCCTCACAAAAAAAGAAGGCAAGAAATCCATTATCTAATTCAACTCAATAATTTTACAGGGGAGAAAGCTGATTCTAAGGCAAAGAGAGTGGGGTGATTTACCTAACAGCTCCAGTTTCATAGCTGTTCCTACTATACCACCATCAGAGTACTCACCTCATTTTAAGAGGATATAAAAATTTTCAAAAAGTCAAGGCTTCTGTTTGGAGATTACTTAGCAGATGACAGACATAAACACAAATAATGCATGTTAAGTTCTTGAGATGCAGAATAAAGTGATCATTTTAAAGCCCAATCTACATACCATTTTCTCTAAAATTTTTTACTTAATTTCCCAGTTCATAAGGAAAGTTTTCCCCTCCTGTCTTCCATGGGACTTTATCAAAAGGGAGATATTCTTGGCAGAAGAAATAGTTTGAATGAAGACATCAAGGGGAAAAAAATCACAAGACTTAGATGAAGGAGAGTCCAATAGTCTAATGCTCTGGATGGATCATTGGAAATTTGGAGAAGAGTAGTATGAAGTACAGCTGTAAAGGTTGAATGACACATGACTATATAAGGCCTTAAGTACAAATAAGAGTTAATGATTTTCTGATAAACAATAGGAACCTTTGAAGGGTTTTGAGTAGAGGAATGTAATGGCCAGGTTTGTGCCCAATGAATATTATTTTGGTTGTCCTGGGAAGGGAAGATTGAAAGGGAGAATGAGAATGGATAATCCAGGTTCTCTTAAAATAATTGCAATAATCCAAGACTGAAGTCATGATAATGTCTGTACTATGATGGCAATGGAAATAAAGGAAAAGGGACAAGTGCAAATACAGAATCAAATGTATCAGGAGAATTGGATTTTTTTCCTTTTTTTGGCTATGAGAAATGAGGGAAAGGGAAATTTCCCATATGATATCTAAATGTTTTATAATATGTCAGGTGATGCTATTACAGTTGACAAAAAGTCAATTCAATTCAATATGAACAAGTTAAGCACCTATTCTCAGTGCAAGGGAAATGGAAGCACTTTGTCTTTGAAAGATAAATCCATTTGGGAACATACTAAATGTAAGCAGATGGCAGAACCTGCAGGTATACATGTCCTAGAGTCACTTGGAGATGTAGATCTAGAGCTCAGGAGAGCATGCATCACTAGATAAAGATTTTGAAGCATCTCACAGAGGTGATATTGGCAGCTGTGACAATGGCATGTTATTGGGAGAGAATGTATACTGAAAAGAAGGATTAGATTAAGGGGAGGAACTTGGACAAAATCACCTTGGGGACCAGGAATTGCCCATTAGTGGCAATGAGATAACCATTTCAAACTTCAAGCAGTCAAAGAAAATAGCGGGGTAGTGAAAAGATTTTTGAAACATTTGATAATGGAAGAGAGAGAACAATAAAGAGGATAAATGTTAATTTTGTAAAAATTCTTACATTGATGAACAATAATACGGATAACCTTTCAGGAATATATAACGTTCACATCCTACATTCTACTACATTGATGACATGGGAAGTGCCTAATTATTTGAATTTATGGAAAGTAAAATTGAAATGAATAATACAACATCAGAGAATATTTATTTGTCATTTATATTTGACTAAAATAACTTCAAGATATCTAGAAAAATTTCAACCTTAGGTAAATAGCCTTTCTGTGTTAAGTGCTAGAGATAAAAAGAAAACCAAAGGACAATTTGTATTATTGAGGAACTTTCAGCCTAATAATGGAAACAAGATGTAAACAGCTATGTGCAAACTAGATACATGATAATTTGGAAACAACCAACAGAGAGGATGCTCTAGAATTAGAAGGAAGAAAGAAAGATTTCTGTAGAAGTTAGAAAACCAAGATGAGGAAGAACCGCATTTTAGGCATAAAGGACAGGAAATGTAAATTGCCTGAGGAGAAAAAAGTTTATTGTTTGAAGAGAGAGGTAGAAAGCCAGTATCTCTGGATCACAAGGTACCCCAGATAAGAGGTGTATAATGTATTAAAAAACAAACACATCTAGAAATCCATATGTGATGAGGGTGGGGCACTGATTTTGGAGGGTTCTGAAGACAAGAAGAGGATTTATATTTGATCCTGGATGTAAAGTTACCATTGGAATTTATTGAGTGGGAGGGGTAAGGGTGAGATAAGGATAGACTTGCACCTCACTTTAGGAACACTTTGACAGGGGACTGCATATAGATTGTAGTTGGAAGAGACTTATAGGAGAAAGAAATGAGGAAATGAGGTTGCTACTCAATGTCAAAGGCTGCAGATTTGCAGTATTGAGGAAAGGTCATTAGAAATAATTATTAAGAGATGACTAGTACCTTTGGAGATAATAGTTTCAGTTGAATTATGACATCATAAACCAGACTGCAGAGGAGTAAGGGAGAATAAAGGAAGCAGTGATGACTATTATAGTCTTCTTAGAGATTTTAATTAGAAAATGGAGGAGAGATATAGGATGATAACTAAAAGGGAGAGATGGATCAAGTGATGTTTGGGTTTTTTTGTTTGTTTGTTTTTGAGGATGGAGGAAACATGGGTGGTCAGTAGACAGATCTAGATTTAAAATAAGTGAGAGAATGTGTATAATTAAGGGGGGAAACTGCTAAAGACTATAGGATAGAATGGGATCACTTGTACATATAGAGTGTTTTGCCTTGGCAAAGAGAAGGGTCATCTCTTCATGAAAAATAGAGGATACAGAAAAGTAAGTGCCACATGACATCTTAGTGACATGTGATAAGGAGAAGAAAAGAGGGAGAATTTTGCAATTCCCATCAATTATTTCAGTGAAGCATAAGTCAAGGTTTTCAGTTGAAAATTAGGGGGCAGAGGACCCACGGAAGATTTGAAGAATGAGGAAATGATCTGAAAAATCTATCAAAGTGAGTGAAATTGTAAGTCAATTTGGAAGGTATAAAAAAATTGCCTTCACACAGTGAATACTCAAGTGAGATTATGTTACATAAATTTGGAATCATCTTGGTTTCATGATTTTCTCTAGCTTCATTCAACACCATGTGGATAGGAATAGAAGTGGAAGACCCTGGGAATAATCCGGGGCTGAGACTTTGCAGGGCAAGATCTTTGATAGAATAAGGGGAAGGGAATAGTCATTTATATAGCACTTTATATATATATATATATATATATATATATATATATATATATATATATATATATATATATATATATATATATATATATATATATATATATATATATATTTATCAGGCACTGTGTTAAGTGCTTTAAAGTGTTATCTATTTTTGATCCTCACAACAAACTTGAGAACTAAGTGTGAGGATAAGGTAGCAAGGGACTTGATAACATGACAGTGTTGAGTTTGACATATTGAACCAAGTGGTAATCCTTCATGTTCTAGTACCATAAGACAAAATTCTTTGGAATGATTTTAAGTAACAATAGTCCTGCTAAAACATGCTTCCCTGAAGACGACACTAGTATCTAATGTATGCAAACCATGAATAGGCAAGAAATGTCCTAATCACATTCATATTTTTCATTATATATCAATACTATATCATGACAAAACAACAAATAGATCTTAGAAATTATAGGTAAAGGATTTATATGCCTTTTTCTCAATGGTACCCTCAGCTGCAAATCATATAACCTGTTGCTAACAAGTTCAGTCATCATTAAGAAAAAAAATAATAAATCTGTCACTGATACTAGATAGGAAATTGAAGAGCTACTGAATTCAAGAGGTAAAAGACCTTAAGATCTTTGACTAATTCCATCTAATGAAAAACTCTAGAATTTACATCTAAATACAAAACAGATAACCAAATTAGCACCAAAATCTATAATGAGTTTAAAAATGGACATTCCTTGGATTAAAATCTGAATCAGATTTTTTTTAGTATAATAGCAAGAATCCAATTTGCTAATTAGTTATATCAAAACAAAGTGGTTTTTAAAAACTATTATCTCCTATAACGATCAAAAATGACCAAATTCTTCCATAGTAATGTATAAGAAGTTGAAAAAACCAAGACTTTCAAACCATAATATGTGTGCATAAATAAATATAAGTGTGTGTAATATATATATATGGTGTGTGTGTGCATGTGTATATGTATGTATGAAATATATGTATATATTTGTATTATAAGCACATACATACATAGACCCCTATATACATACATATATACACATACACACATATATGTGTGTATAAATATATATATATGTATAAATATATATGCACACACATATCTACTGTTGCCATGATTTAAAAAGAAGAAGGAAAAATGGAAACATTTTTTAAATGTAAGGATATGTGTCAAATACCACCATGACAGAAGCTAATTGAAATCACTATTGAAGATCTATGGAAAGTCATTGGAAGATTATATCAATGTTTAGCAGGTAAATACACTGGTAACTTGAATATTGTATCATGCAATTAAAGGTAGCAGTAAAGAAACTTGTAGAAAGGCACCTGTGGAAGAAAAGCCTATCAGAAATTCTATATTACTTTGATAAACAATTGAAAGCAAAATTTAATCATTTAAAGAGATATAAGGATTTGACAGAAAATACAGAACAAAATATACAATTTATTGGCAATTCAAAACATTACTACAAAGGCTTGAGAAGTAATTGTGTGCAAAACAGATTCCCAAAGATGAATATAGAAAATTTCTAGTTGTGTTTATGGTCAAAAGAATCCCATCTCAACAATTAAGACCTATGAAATACCACAGTAATATATATATATATATTTTTTTTTTTCAGAATTTTAGGAGGCACATATATATATATATATATATATATATATATATATATTTCACATATATATGTGAAATTCTGAAAAAAATATATACATATATATTTTTTCAGAATGGTAGGAGGCACTGTAAATGTTTTGGAAAACATCCCAAGAAAACCCCATGCAAGGTTAGCAGAACATGTAGGATCCAATATCATAAGGCATCTTTAGATATATTGACACATTCTTCTCAAAAAGGTGAATAATCTTAATACATTAATTAATAATAGTTTAATAATAGATTAATAATAATAATATTAATTTTAGAGCATGTAACAAATGGTCAAAAAACAATTCAAACACCCTTGGAATAAGCATAGATTACTTCACCAATAAGAGTAAAACTTAATAACACATATGTAACAGTTGAATTTGTCAAACATAACTGAATTTAGTATACTCTGATATAACTAAAATCCAAGACTGGAATGATAAAGGCCTTCCATGCACAACATCCACATGAATTTGACAAACAAGTTACCAAGGAAATGTCAAATAAATAGCCCGGTTACTTGAGATTTGTTTGTAAAAACTGTTGAGTTTGAAAGAATTTATGGCAATTCAATTATGATGGCAATGGTTGTTGCCTCCAGAAAGTACAAAAGGGTTATCCTTAAGGATCTAGGACTTAATTAGATCGATGTAAAATGTACAAGGAAAAGATAGAGATAGAGCAACACATCATATTTAGTACCTAGGGAATATCTTGTAAGACATGACCTGGTAGCTAGAATTAGAAAGTAAAAGCTGACTATCTTGCATCAACTAACCACAAACAAATTACTATGACAATAAAATGCCCTAGAGAACTCAGCTATTAAACTAGATTAGAAATATACTATTATCACCAACTAAACTGTTGTTCATAATCACTCAGGCAAAATACTGATTCCTTAAAAAAAAAACAAAACCCTTAAGATCAACATTTTAATAACTATCACATCCCAAATCCTTGTAATCCATAAACTACATGGCACAAAATAACTTTCATATCATAGAGACTTAGAGACTTGCCCAGGGTGACAAAGTAGCTAGTATCCAAAGCAGGATATTAAATGATGTCTTCCTGACATAAGGTCTAACATGCTATCCACTGTGCCATATGCTATAAGTGAACAGTCTTCCATTAGCTGTCTAATAAATGTCTCTGTTCTCATTTTGGCTTCCTATCTTTGTCCCACTCTGATCAGATCCTTGGTTTTGTCTTGTTTTTGTTTATTTTGTTTTGTTTTGGGTTTTTTTTTGTATCTTTTTTGGTTATGCCTTTTCCAAATTATCTATTAATTATAGTTGTGAAAATCCTCCTCCCCCACAAAAAAAAAAAAAAATTAGAGGGAAGACACTTGCTACTCTGAAGGCAAGCAAGAAAGGTTTTGTGAAGAAAGTCATGTCTTGAAGGGGGAGAGGGACTTTTTGAGGTGGAGGTGATGGCTGAATGTATTCTAGAAGGACAGAATGGCCAGGAAAAAAAAAAAAAAAACAACTACAGAGATGAAAAATAGTATTGCAAGTATTGGGAGTGTCACAGACTTGTTGCTGTTCAGTTGTGTCCAACTCTTCATGACTGCATAGACTATACTGTTCATGGGGTTTTCTTGACAGATATTAGAGTGGTTTGTTATTTTCTTCTCCTATGAATTAAGAGAAACAGTGGTCAAGTGACTTGCACAAGGTCACAAAGCTAGTATCTGTGTGGTCAGATTTCAAGATTTCAAGATTTGAACTTAGGTCTTCCTGACTCTAAGTCCAGCACTCTATAGCCCCTAAAGTGACTAATTTTATCATCTCTAGTATGTGAAAAAAGGATGTAATACATAAAGAATTTGGAAAGATAGGTTAAGACCATTTGTCTCAGGGCTCAAAAGCTCAAGAGAAGAGTAGCTACACAAAGAGTTGCATAGCAAAGCCAAGATTTTATTTCAGATTTTCTTATTCCAAATCCAGCAATGTTCCTCCTCACTAAGCAATGCTCACATAACCTCTCTAGGACTGAGTTTCCTCATCTAAAAATTAAATGGGTTGAACAAGGTGAAGTCTAATGTTCCTCCCAGCTCTTAACTTCAAAGCTGACCACCAAATGTTTGTTTTTTCATACTTAACAACTCATGAAAAAATGGTCTCAGAGATGAAATGAGCTTTTTATTGAGATGGGGGAGGTTCCAAAATAATTGCAATCACAAACTCATGAAATATATACCTATCTAAACTTTTAGGAGACTGTTGGGGATAGGATGGACCCAGGTAGAATGAGGTATGATTTGATCCAAAGACAGCAGGCAGGTAAACAGTGCCTGAGTTTATAGGTGAGTTTCTAGGACCCCACATGTTTCCAGGGGGTTAACAGTAATATGAGACCCCATCTAGCTCCAAACAGATTAGGAAGGGGGAAAAACACATCTGTCAAGCAAATTAATAGTAAAAGCCAATGGGTTAAAAAAGGGAGCAGCAAAGACAGCAGCAGCATTTACATGCAAACAACTGCTAATGAGTCTTATCTAGTCATTAAAACAGATTGGCAGGGCCTTTACTTGGCAACATTTTATCTGTAGTTAATTTTCCTTACTCTATTTCTTTAAAGACAGTCTCTAATTCAGATTTGCAATTAATTAAGATCAATCTCATCACAATCATTCAGGTATATTACAGAAGATATCATTGTGAGATTTAAATTTAAATTTTGACCATTAATTTATTATCTGTGTGAGCTCAGACAAGTCCCTTCACCTCCTGAGAACCAGTCTCCACATCTATAAATTGAAGTAGTTATACAACACTATCTCTAAGGCCCTTTTCAACTAAAAAACAAACAAACAAACACAAAACAAAACAAAAACCCTGAAATAATGAAAGTTTTCTCTTTGCTTAAACTAAAATAATGACCAAGGGCCTATCTCCTACCTATCCTTCTAACTTTATTTCATATTGTTTCATACTATAAAGATAGCATACCATACAGAGGAGAGCACTGGGCCTATTGTTTTTTTTTTTTTTTAATTAATTTATTAGTTTAGTTTCAGTTGACAAGATTCAATTCCATAGTTCCTTGATTTTCAAATTTCCTTTACTTCCCCCCCCCTCCCCTCATGACATCATATAGTACAGTATAGGGTCTGCAAATGCATTCATATTAAACATTATTCCAATTACAAAGGCATATTGTACTAGGTGGGATGAAAGATGGTAAGGAAGAAGTACAACCAAACAATGAGAAGAACAAGATCATTTAGTTTGCTTCCATCAGGATTCAGGCTCAGTTCTTTCTAGTTATATCTCTGGATGGCACATTTCTCACTTTCTTGAGTCATTCGGGATTAACTTATATCACTGCATTGCTGAAAAGAGTCCAGTCTGTCATAGTTGGTCGTCACAGATATGGTATGTCTGTGATTGTATACAAATTTCTTCTGATTCTACTCTTCTCGCTCAGCATCAGTTTGTATAAGTCTCTCCAGGTAATTATGAAATCCGTCACCTCCTCGTTTCTTATAGCACAATAAAATTCCATTACATTCATATACCACAACTTGTTTAGCCATTCCCCAATTGATGGGCACTCCTTTAGTTTCCAATTCTTTGCAACCACAAAAAGGGCTGCTAAAAATATTTTTGTACATATGGTTCTTCCTCCCACTACTATGATCTCTTTGGGATATAACCCTAGGAGTGGTATGGCTGGGTCAAAGGGTATGAAATTATTTATAATCCTTTGGGCATAATTCCAGATTGCTCTCCAGAATGGCTGGATAAGTTCACAACTCCACCAGCAATGTATTAGCGTTCCAATTTGCCCACAACCTCTCCAGCATTTGTCACTTTCTTGTTTTGTCATCTTAGCCAATCTGACTGGAGAGATGTGGTATCTCAGAGTTGTTTTGATTTGCATTTCTCTAATTAATAGTGATTTAGAGCATTTCTTCATATGCTTATAGATATCTTTAATTTCTTTCTCTGAAAACTTCCTATTCATATCCTTTGACCATTTCTCAATTGGGGAATGACTTGTATTCATATAGATTTGGCTCAATTCTCTATAAATTTTAGAAATGAGTCCTTTATCAGAGACACAGGTTGTAAAAATTCTTTCCCAATTTCCCACCTCCCTCTTGATCTTGGTTACATTGGCTTTGTTTGTGCAGAAGCTTTTCAATTTAATGTAATCAAAATTATCCATTTTGCATTTTATAATGCTCTCTAATTCTTGTTTGGTCCTAAAATCTTCCCCTCTCCACAGATCTGTCAGGTAAACTATTCCTTGCTTTCCCAAATTGCTTACAGTATCATCCTTTACACCTAGATCATGCACCCATTTAGACTTGATTTTGGTATATGGTGTTAGATAGTGATCTATGCCCAGTTTCTGCCATACTGTATTCCAGTTTTCCCAGCAGTTTTTGTCAAATAGTGCATTCTTATCCCAAAAACTGGGGTCCTTGGGTTTATCGAACAATAGATTGCTATATTCATTAACTGCTGGGTCTCCTGCACCTAATCTTTTCCATTGATCCACTACTCTACACCTCTGCCAGTACCAAGCAGTTTTGATGACTGCTGCTGTATAATACAGATGAAGATCTGGCATAGCTAGTCCACCTTCTCTAGCATTTCTTTTCATTAATTCCCTTGATATTCTAGACCTTTTGTTTTTCCAAATAAATTTTGTTATTATTTTGTCTAACTCTACAAAGTAGTTTTTTGGTAAATTGATTGGTATGGCACTAAATATATAGTTTAGTTTGGGTAAAATTGTCATTTTTATTATATTAGCTCGACCCAGCCACGAGCAATTGATATTTTTCCAACTATTTAGATCTGATTTTATTTCTGTGAGAAGTGTTTTGTAGTTGTGATCATATAGATTCTGGGTTTGTTTTGGCAAGTAGATTCCCAAATATTTTATAATGTCTACAGTGACTTTAAATGGGATTTCTCTTTCTATCTCTTGCTGTTGAGTTTTATTAGAGATGTACAGGAATGCTGAGGATTTATGTGGGTTTATTTTATATCCTGCAACTTTGCCAAATTTATTTATTGTCTCAAGTAATTTTTTACTTGATTCTCTAGGATTCTCTAAGTATATCATCATATCATCTGCAAAGAGTGACAGCTTGGTCACTTCTTTGCCTAATTTGATTCCTTTGATTTCTTTTTCTTCTCTAATTGCTACTGCTAACGTTTCAAGTACCAGATTGAATAAGAGGGGTGATAGTGGACACCCTTGTTTCACTCCTGATCTTATTGGAAAGGCTTCTAGTTTATCCCCATTGCATATAATACTTGCTGATGGTTTTAGATAGATGCTAGCAACTATTTTAAGGAAGGCTCCATTTATTCCTATACTTTCTAGTGTTTTTAATAGGAATGGATGTTGTACTTTGTCAAAAGCCTTTTCTGCATCTATTGAGATGATCATGTGGTTTTTGCTAGTTTTGTTGTTGATATGCTCAATTATATTGATGGTTTTCCTAATATTAAACCATCCTTGCATTCCTGGAATGAATCCTACCTGATCAGGGTGTATTATTTTTGTGATAAGTTGTTGGAGTCTTTTGGCTAATATTTTATTTAGAATTTTTGCGTCTAAATTCATGAGGGAGATTGGTCTATAATTTTCTTTCTCTGTTTTATCTCTTCCTGATTTAGGAATCAGTACCATATTTGTGTCATAGAAAGAGTTTGGTAGGACTCCTTCTTCACTAATTTTCCCAAATAGTTTGTAGAGTATTGGAATCAATTGTTCTTTAAATGTTTGATAGAATTCACTAGTGAACCCATCTGGCCCTGGAGATTTTTTCCTAGGGAGTTCATTGATGGCTTGTTTGATTTCTTTTTCTGAGATGGGGTTATTTAGGTAATTCACTTCCTCTTCAGTTAATCTGGGCAATTTGTGATTTTGTAAATATTCATCCATTTCACTAAGATTGTCATATTTATGTGCATACAATTGGGAAAAATAATTCCTCATTATTTTTTTGATTTCCTCTTCATTGGAGGTAGATTCACCCTTTTTATTTTTGATACTCATAATTTGGTTTTCTTCTTTCTTTTTTTTATCATATTGACTAAGGGTCTATCAATTTTGTTGATTTTTTCATAAAACCAGCTCTTGGTTTTATTTATTAATTCAATGGTTTTCTTAATTTCAATTTTATTAATCTCACCTTTGGTTTTCAGTATTTCTAATTTAGTACTAAATTGGGGATTTTCAATTTGTTCTTTTTCTAGCTTTTTCAATTGCATGTCCAATTCACTGACCTCCCTTCTCTCTGCTTTAATTAAGTATGCACTCAGGGATATAAAACTTCCCCTGAGAACTGCCTTTAGTGCATCCCACAAATTTTGGTATGTTGTTTCATTATTATCATTCTCTTGAATGAAATTATTGATTGTTTCTATAATTTCTTCTTTGACCCACCAATTTTTTAGGATTAAATTGTTTAATTTCCAATTAGTTTTAGTCTATCTTTCCATGGCCCTTTATTGCATATAATTTTTATTGCATCATGATCTGAGAATGATGCGCTTACTATTTCTGCCTTTCTGCACTGGATTGTGAGGTTTTTATGCCCTAGTACATGGTCTATTTTTGAGTATGTACCATGCACTGCTGAGAAGAAAGTAAATTCCTTTTTATCCCCATTCAGTTTTCTCCAGAGATCCATCATATCTAGTCTCTCTAAGATTCTATTCACCTCCTTAACTTCTTTCTTGTTTATTTTGAGGTTAGATTTATCGAGTTCAGAGAGGGGGAGATTAAGGTCCCCACTAGTATAGTTTTGCTATCTATTTCTTCCTCTAATTCCTTTAACTTCTCCTCTAGGAATTTGGATGCTATACCACTTGGTGCATATATATTAAGTAGTGATATTGCTTCATTCTCGATGGTGCCTTTTAGTAGGATATAGTTTCCTTCCTTATCTCTTTTAATTAGATCTATTTTTGCTTTTGCTTTATCTGAGATAAGTATTGCTACCCCTGCTTTTTTACTTTAGCTGAGGCATAATAAATTTTACTCCAACCTTTTACCTTTACCCTGTGGGTATCCCTTTGTTTCAAATGTGTTTCTTGAAGACAGCATATTGTAGGATTATGGTTTTTAATCCATTCTGCTATCCGCCTCTGTTTTATGGGAGAGTTCATCCCATTCACATTCACAGTAATGATGACTATCTGTCTCTTCCCTTCCATCCTATTCCCTCCCCTGTTTATGTTTTTGTTTCTTCCTTCTCCCTTCCCCTCCTTGAAGTTTTCCCTTTTGACCACCCCCTCCCTCAGTGTTCCCACCCAGTGACCCCCCTTCTTAACCTACCCTCTCCCCTTACTACTATTTCCCTCCCTTATAATCCCTCCCTTTAGTCTCCTCCTTTTCACCCCCCCCTTACCCTCCCACTATCTATAGGACACAACAAATTTTTATACTTATCAGAGTAAATTACTCCCCGTTTGATTCCAAACCAATGAGAGTAAATTTCAAACAATGCTCCTCTCCCTCCCTCCAATTCCTCTATTTAATGAATTTATGTGTCTATTCACGTTAGATTCTTAAACTTCACTGATTAATTTGATCCTTCTTTGAACCAGAACCAGTGAGAATAGTGTTTAAATGATGTTCCTCTCCCTCTTACTTTCCCTTCTTCTATAGTGTGTTTTGATGCCTCTTCAGATGGCATATTTTACCTTTTCCTAGCTCATCCTTTCCTTTTTCCCATTACAGTACCATTGATCCCCTTAATAGTCTTTTTTTTTTTTAGACTCCATGTTAGTGCATTCATACCCACACCCTCTAAGTATAACCCTTTTGCAGGTCATGATAATCATAGAGATTTCAAATATTGACAGTTATCAGCTCCACATATAGGGATGTGAACATTTTGCTCTTGTTGCATCCCAAGTAATGAGCTTGTGTTTGTGGGTGTGGGTATGTGCACTTCTGCATGTGTGAGTCTATGTTACCCTTGTTTACCTTTTTATGTTCTTCTGGAGTCTTGTAATTGGAGATCAAATTTTCCATTGAGCTCTGGCTTTTTCATTAGGAAAGTCTGGAAGTCCCTTACTTCATTAAATGTCCATCTCCTTGCCTGAAAGATTATGCTCAGTTTTGCCGGGTAGTTAATCCTTGGTTGTAGTCCTAGCTCTCTTGCCCTACGAAATATCAAATTCCAGTCCCTCCGCTCTTTTAATGTAGAAGCTGCTAGGTCCTGTGTGATCCTAACTGTAGTTCCTCGATATTTGAATTGTTTCTTTTTGGCTGCTTGTAGAATTTTTTCTTTAATCTTATAATTCTGGAATTTGGCTACTATATTTCTTGGAGTTTTCAGTTTGGGATCTCTTTCAGGAGGAGTCCGGTGAATTCTATCAATAGCTATTTTATCTTCTGATTCCAGGACCTCAGGACAGTTTTCTTTGACAATCTCTTGGAGGATGTTGTCTAGACTGCTTTTCTCATCATGACTTTCTGGTAGACCAATAATTCTTAGGTTGTCTCTCCTGGATCTGTTCTCTAGGTCAGTTATTTTTCCAGTGAGATATTTTACATTTTCTTGCAATTTTTCGATCATCTTGTTTTTTTCGATTGACTCCTGCTGCATCATAGAGTTCTGAGTTTCAGTTTGGTTGTATCTAATTTTTAGTGAATTATGGTCTTCAATAAGTTTTTGAAGTTCCTTTTTTAGGGAGGTATTTTCTTTTTCCAAGTTGGTCATTGCCTCCCTGATTTGGTCTTTAAAATTTTTCTTAAGCTCCTCCAGGAATGCTATTTGGGCTTGAGACCAGATCATGTTTCCTTCTGTGGTCTCTGGTGTGGGCAGAGAGTCTATATTGTCCTGTGTGTTTTGTTGTTCTTGCCCTGCATAGTATGCTCGAATAGACTTTCTTGCCTTCCCCTTCTCCTTTTCAGCTTCCTTCCTTCCCATTGTGACTTCCTGTTTCTTAGTGTCTCAGGCTATGAGTTTGGGGCCTGATCCTTGACTTTGAATACCTCTGGGTGGCTAGTTTATGGCTAAGTCAGGGAAGTCAGTGAGGAATGTAGATGTGTAGGTGGGGTTGAGTCTGACCACTTCAGATTTCTGCCTCTATACCCCTGGGCTATAAGTAGGCTTTTGTTGGTGAGGTGAGGTGGGGCTAGTTGGGTCCCCTCCCTCTCTTCTCTTCAGATTCCTGGCTGTCTCAGTTACACCCTTTCTTGGAGATTCTCAAGCCTGAGGCTATTTCCATTAACTTGGGATTTCAGTCTGGGTGGGAGACTTATCTTTGGGTTTTCTGCTTCATGAAGGAGGGATGGGAGGATCGGAGCAGCTAGAATTTACTTTGCCATTCCAGCCCCTGTATCATACAGGCAGGCAGTTTCTAAATTTCCAGGCTGGGGGCTGAATGCAGCCTGAGAAGCCACTCTCTCCACTGGGGGCCCGACTCTCCTACCTGGCTCCAATGATCCGTTCCCTCTGCGAGATGACTGCGATTCGTCCTTGGTAAGTCTGCAGGCTGGGGCTTTTTCTCTCTCTGGTGTAGTCTGCTTGCCTGCTCTTAGGTCTGAGCTGTGCAGACCCCACGCGCTCTGCGCTCAACCTGTGCGGGCACTCTGGGCAACCTCCTGTGCTGGATTCTGCCACACTCTGTCTTCCACTGGGCTTCGTCACTCCGGAATCTGCTCAGATTTACCCTTTTGGACTTAGTGACAGAGGAGCTCAGCGAGGTTACTGCTTCCTTTCCGCCATCTTGCCTCCGCCCCTGGGCCTATTGTTAAGAATACCTAAATCTCAATGCCCCTTTTGATAGGTTCTCTTAATGCAAATTAGGGAGATTAGAAAAACAGTCATCCAGGATAAGGCATAGAAATTTACAACAAGATAGCCAATTTTATTGTGGGGAGATTCTCATAAAATGAAGGGAAGTTAGGTAGAATAATGGAATTGGATCCCCAGGAATATTTGGGCACTCCGTTGGGGCTCTGGAAGAAACAGAGTATCCTTCTCTCCAAACCAGTAAAGTTTGGTGTGTTTTTATAAGGTTTTTATCCAGATCTAACTGGACTAGTAATTTGGGAGGAGGGTGAGGAGTTTCAACCTCCAGCCTGATGCTAATTCATGCTAGTGGGTCTGTAAAGCCATACACAAATAGCTTTCCAGAGGACTGCTGCTGTGAACAGCTTCAAGGTTCTGAATACACAGTATAGTGAACTCTATTTATTTAGCAGTAAATTAAGGCAAAATATTTGCAGAAATTGAAGTGCAGCATTCAGAATGTTATAATTTAACAATTTATCACTAAAGGGGTCACACAGTTTTCACCAAAGTGGTCACATAGTTTAAGCAAAAGATAACATTCATTTAGTAAAAACTCAATCATTTAGTAAGTCCTTAATTCAATCTTAATTGACACAAAGTACAAAGGTCAAAGTTCTCCAGCCCAGGTCACATTGTCTTAATCTCTTCCATCCAAAAGTCTTCTGACTTCTTAATTGGAGAAGTCCTTAATTCAATCATCTAAATGTAAAGGTCAAAGTTCTCCATCCCTAGGCCATAGTAACTCATGATCTCAGTTTTCCTTAAATACCCAAGGAGAGGTCTTTTCACTTTGACTCAAGGCAGGCTATCATCTTCCATGGTTCCTCTTCCGTGGTCCCAGATCCTGCCCTATATCTGTCCAACTTCCACCTGGGTTCAAAGGCAGAGAGAACCTCAGTTCTTTGTCCAGCTTCTTGTGCAGTTCCTCTTCCATATTGAAGCTCACAGCATCTGGTCTATCTTAAGTCCTTCACAGTTTCTGCTCCTGGGAAGACAAAGCTTAACTAGAACCACATTCGTGCTTCCTCCCACTTTTTCTTTCTTCTTATTTCTCAGTTCTTGTTCCCAGCAGTTCTGGATGGCCCTCAGAAGTTCTCAGCAGCTCTCAGGAGTTCTTCCACCACAAGTCCTGTTCTCAAAATCTTCTCTCTTCTCATTTCTCAGCTCTTCTCAATCCTCTTCTCAGTTCTTGTCAGTACTCAGTTCAGTTCTCAGTTCTCTTCTCAATTCTTAGCTCATCAGTCTCCACTGCTGCTTGCTCTCAGAAATGTTGGCTCTCTAGCTTGGGCTTTTCTTTATATAAGGTATTAGCTCCTCCCTGTTCCAGTCCCTTCCTGTTACATCAGCAAGTCCATCCCACTGTGGGATTCACAAGTTCTGAGTCTTAATACTTGACACAATCATGAACTTAGAACAAGGTGCTAAGTACCTGTTTGATTGCAAATGTAAGAGGCAAAGGATATCTTCAAGTTCCCATTACCATTAGAGGGTCACAGGGAAGAGATGCGAGTCATTATTGCTGGACTTAATCTGACAGGGTGACTAGTGGGATTGAATTTCCATGGGTCTCATCATTTAGATATCAGTGAGGGTACCATATTCCTTATTAGATGAATGGCCATGTATAAATTGCTTAACCTCTCTGTTTCTGATGTTCTTCTATGAAATAGAGATAATAGTATCTGAAAAGTCTTATAGGTTTGTGTTAGGATCAAATTTGAATAATGTCTTTAAGCTATTTTCAAGTTTAAATGTGCTATGTAAATGCCATCTATAATTATTATTACTCCCTTCATGAATTCATGTTTTTGTTAGACTGACCTAGTAATTCTCATTTTTGTATTTGTCTCTCAAAATCATTTTTTTTTCCTTCAAAGCTTAGCTCAGCTGCTCCCTCTGTCATGAAGTCATACTGATTAACTTCACCTCCTTCCCAGCTGTAATTGTTATCTCTCCCCTCAACTAACCTCTTAAAATCCATCAGGTAAATTCCTGGAGGAGATCGAGAATTTTATTTCTGCCTTTGTATCACCAACATCTGGATTAAGTGTTTGACTATCCATGGTATACACTTGATATATACTTGGTGAATGGAATGCTGTTTAACACCCTTCTCATGGCCTTTCTACTCACCACCCCATGCTGGGTTTGGAAGGCATTACTTTTCAGATCATTCTCTTTTGCTGTCTGTCTTCTCACTATTTTTGTTCGAAGATTCCTAACAAATACAAACATAGAAAGAAGGCTCAAGATGCAAGTTTTCTATTTAGTGTGTCACTCCTTCAGGAACTGTCTGTGAAAAACATAATATTAAATTGAGCCATCTCTTTTGTGGATATACTCACACTTTAAAAAAAATCTATTTATATGACATTTACACAGTAACAACAACTACAACTACTACTACAACAACAACTAACCTTTACATAGAACTTTGTTTGCAAAGTGCTTTGCATATATTATATCATTTTAGCTACACAACAATCCTATGAAGTGTTTTCATTATATCTATTTTACAGCCATTTTGGCTGCTGCTGAAAATGGTGCTGGTAATGATGAAGATGATGAAGATGATAGCTTTATATAGTGCTTTAAGGTCTGTAAAGTACTCCACATATAATTATCTTGTTTGATCCTGACAACAACCCTGTGAGCAATATCCCATTATTATCCCCATGTCAGAGATGAGATGAAACAGACAAGTCATTTGCCAGGTGTCACACAGTTGGGGAGTGTCTGAGGCCACATTTGAATTTAGATCTTCTTCATTCCAAGACTGTATTCACTGTGCTACCTAGATTCAGTTCACTATCATGAAGTAACTAATTTTGAAACAATTTGTGAATCAGTCTGAAATAAGTCTTAAGAACACAATGCAAAAGTATATAAAGTATAAGCTTTCTAGGCATGATATTTCAAGAGCTTTGTGTACCTGGAAATAAGGAACAATGAAAGATTCAGCATTCCCTTTCCCTGTTGATATTTATCTATCATGTACTGCTATGCACTACTAGCTCCCAATGGATAACATACAGTAATTAGACTAGTAGAGAAACACACACTCCTAACAGTCTAACCTGATTCTATTGTAGGTTAGAGGGCATAGCTAGTCTCTCTTCTGACAAAAAACATATTAAATATGGTATTCCTGGCCTAACGCTGTATACTTCCCTGGAGATTCCCACTTTTAATAACCTTCAGTCTAATAGATAAAGCAGAGTGCAGTAATCACTGCTGGAATGGATTTTCTGGCAGAATTAGACATCACCTCTAGGAATCAATAATCATTTGAAGCTAACAGGGTGATTAAATGACCTTCTTTTTATTTTCCTTCATGTTGAGTTGCTTTTTCATCTTGATTTAGAGTCACAGGGTTAGAAACAAAGATAAACCGAGGCCTTGGCATATTACAGTAGCTAAGTGTGCCCTCCCTCCCCTATTTTCAGAGTAAAAGCATTCCCTGCCTTAATCAAAGCTTTGCTAGCCAATCAGGCTGTGCAAAAGGATAAAACTAAAAACCTCTCGACACAGAATATTAATGTGACCACCTCAGGCTACTTCTTGTTTTTAAAGTTCCACACCATTAGCTTTGCCAGAGCAGGTGCTATATTTTTATATTTAATAATTTACTATGCCAGAGTTTGCTTGGGGATAGCTCTGTATTGAATGATAACATTTTCATTAATCCTTTTTCATCTATGTGGTTTCTTCCTCCTTTCTCTAAGCATCCCATAGAATAAAGACTTGGATGAATATGCCTATACTTTGCTCCCAAGTGATGGTGAGTGAGTTACATCTGATAACTGTCTTCCACCAAGCTTCAAGATGCAGCAACAACCCCAGGGAGAACTACTCATGCCTTGTCTTACCTCTTATCCTGAAAAGAATCATATTTTTTTGAGGAGTTAGCTCAAGCTTTTCTTTTTAAATCCTCTTAAAATGCTCAAAGGAAATGCCACAGAGATTAAAGGGAGAGAAAGATTGAGAGAGAGAGATACAGAAGAAACTGATAGTCGCAATCAAATGGTTCATTTACTCACATGTGTGAAATGAGATCACTGGTAGAGAGCTGTCATGTTGATCTCAACATAGGCCACATTTCTCCCCTCCACCCCCACAAAATCTGGATTGTTAAACCCAAGTGCAAATGATAATTGCTGTAAATTTTCACTTTCAGTGTTCATCAATTTGCTTTCCTTTCCAAAGATATTTCCTTTAAGGGTTTCAACCTACATAAAAAGGTCTATATTTGAACTTATTATGGTACTGTAAGAATTACTGACAAGAGGTTTTGGCGATCTAGGGGACCTGTGAGGTCATCTAGTCCAATATCTCATGCATTAATTTTCAATGCGCTATATGCAATAATCAGCTTTGTAGCAAAACTTACTCTCTTCTTTATCCAGAAAATTATAGAACAGAGCTGGAGTTTTTATTCTATTTGTTTTTAAATATTAAATGTGATATTTGACTATAGTTAGATTCTATTTCTTAAGTACTAATATTCCTTACTTCAAGAGATAATTCACATTTTACAACTTATTCTCAACCTCAGGCCTGTGAATTTAATTTTAGGATAATTCCAGTTTGATTTCCATTACTATCTGAACCTGCTTCTCCTAGCTTTGAGAGGTGAGTCTCTGTCGAACAATTTTCACCTTTACATGTATAAAGCATGTCAGATTCTTGATCTCAAGGAACAGAAAGACAGTCAAATTCAATTGTTATCTAACTATAAAATGTTTAAATGGCAAACCAACAACAGAACACTTACAAAAAAGAATGCAAGGAAAAATGCATTTCCGACAAAGCCACCCTTGAACCCCAGTCCTGGGCTGGTTCAGGGTAATATAGTTGTATATGTAAAGATAATGGGAAAATCAGCCATATCCTGACTTATAGGAATCATCATTGTAGGCTGAGGGGTTGATGTTTGTCAAGGGAAGGGAAAGATTATGTGGTTTTCTGCTGAGGTAAACAAAGGAAGCAGGATGGTTTTGTTGCTGTTGTGTTGTTGTTTTGTCTGTTTACTTCATTTCATTTTATATTTTATTTTATTTTTTTAAGGTAGAGCCTAGCATTTTATTTAGATCTTCATTAAACTGTTGGAATTGAGAACCAGACATACGTAATAAACCTCCAAAAAATAGATACTGAAAGGCACTTTCTGCTTAGGGCAGCAGCCATGGACTAGGCATGTAAACAAGCTGGCTTCTCTATACCACACCAGCCAAGTCAGCTTCCTCCATGGCCAGCTGCTCCAGCTCTGCCCTCCCTTCTGTTAACACCAGCCAGACCCCCTTGTAGGTGTACCCCAAGGTTCTTCTGTAGGACACCTTGGTCTACCTGGGAATGCTGGAAACATGTCAAAGGAATCATGGTGTCAAGGATTTTTTTTTTTTAAGCTGCCCTCTGAGGTGATAGCTTCTCTGTACTCACGCCACACCCCAGAATACAATAAATAAGCAATTAGAAAATGTTCAAGTATGAAGGGATTTCCTTCTCCTCCCCGCCAAAAGCATTGCTCTCTGAAGGAAGCTGGTTTCTCTGTATCTACACCAGCTGCTCAGAAAGCTCATTGGACCTGGTTTTGAAAATAAAACAAAGTTAAAAACTCTGGGAGGAGTTCTTGTGCAGTGTGGAATACTCAGTCTTTCTTATAAAGAAAAAGTTAACCGGTACCAAAGTGTGCAACCTACAGACCCTCAGATACCTCCCTGTGACTTCTCTGTATGACATCACAAGGTTGCCAAGTGCCCGCTTAACTAGAGCTAGGAGTTGGTGAGGTTTGGCTAGTGCTGAAACCATGTATAGGATTGGTTTACTAAATAAAAACCTTATTACATACGTCCTCCAAAAGACAGCCAAATGGAGAGATTTTAAAATTTGGTGCCATTTAAGAGATGGTCATTAAGAGCATAAGCACCAGAAGGTGGTTCGACTGGTAACTGCCTTTTTTCATGAAGTCAGGCTAGAGCTCCAACTGGAACTTGCGTTACATGCAAGATTGATCTGGTAGGGAACACTCCCTGACAAAAAGCTACATAATTAGAAGTGGGTCAGATTACAGGAAGGGTGGGGGAAGGCTTCACATTCATAATAGAGCTCAAGACATTACAAAATCATGCTGACAGGGTGGTGGCATTGTTGGACAGAGGCTATAAATAGAACTACAAGTACTTGACGTGCACATTACAAGGACATTTTTCAGCATTTGATGGGAAAGTCAATACAGTTAAGATTTGGGGGATGGGTGGCAGGACACAAAGGTTCAATGTTAAAACATCATTTACTAGACAGTGCTGTCTGCTCATCTCTTGGCAGTTACACGGATCACCTATGCTCACTAAATCCATTATAATGGTGAGCAAAACACTAGGGACAGAATAGCAGAGCCCAACTTACAGTCCCCACAAAAACTAAAATCAGATCATTGGACAAGAATGACTGCAACTGATCAAGAGCTGAAAGAGGACAGGAGAAGTTTAGGGAGAAGGGCCCTTTCCCTCAGAGCTTGAAGGCTTCTCTGTAACCTATGCCAACAAGTCTGGGGAAAAAAGCCTAACACTTTCAATATTTAAGCTTTCTGGGCACTTCCCATGGGAAGCTGTCCCTACCAAAGTGACCATAGGCTGCAGTCCTCTGATAAATGGGCTTCTTCAAATCCAGATCCCTGACAATGACCCCAGGGCGGAGGTCAAAGTTCTTCTTCACAGTATCCAGGAGCTCTCTTTCACTCTTCTGAGAAGTGCCATAACGGAAAATGGAGATGGACAATGGATGGGAAACACCAATAGCATAAGAAACCTGAACAAGTACCCTGCGACACAGACCACCTTTAACCAGGGATTTTGCCACCCAACGGGCAGCATAAGCAGCTGAACGGTCCACCTTAGTATAATCTTTTCCTGAGAAAGAACCACCTCCATGAGCACCCCAACCACCATAGGTATCCACAATGATCTTCCGTCCAGTCAGACCAGCATCACCCTGAGGCCCACCAATGACAAATCTGCCACTAGGCTGCAGATGGTGAATTGTATCTTCATCCAAGTATTTGGCAGGTACAACAGCTTTAATCACCTTTTCCTTTAGAGCATCTCTCATTTCGTCAACACATACATCTTCATCATGTTGAACAGGTATTACAATTGTATGCACCCTTATAGGGAGAACAGCAGCTCGGCCCTGCATATACTGCACAGTGACTTGAGTTTTTGAATCAGGGCGTAACCAAGGCAAAGTTCCATTGCGCCGTAATTCAGCAAGTTTGGCATTGAGCTTGTGAGCTAACACGATAATCAGGGGCATGCATTCTTCAGTTTCATCAGTAGCATAACTAAACATCAATCCCTGGTCTCCTGCACCAATATCTTCTTCATTTCGATCTAGATGAACCCCTTGAGCAATGTCTGGCGACTGCTTCTCCAAGGCTACCAGAACATTGCAAGTCTTGTAATCAAACCCTTTAGAAGAATCATAGCCTACATGCTTAATTGTTTCCCTAACCACTTTCTGATAGTCAACAGCAGCTCTGGATGTGATTTCACCAGCAAGTAGTATCATTCCAGTCTTAGGAACTGTTTCACAAGCAACTTTGGCATCAGGATCCTGTTGAAGGTGGGCATCAAGGACTGCATCACTAATCTGATCACAAATTTTATCGGGGTGCCCTTCGCCCACAGACTCTGAAGTGAAGAGGAAGGTGCCTTCCTCGATGAAGGTCTCGTCGAAGCCGTTGAGCTGCCAGTTCATGGCTGTGGCAGGGAAAGGGGCGCCGGGCAATGGGAGACAGAGAAGGTGAAGGGAGCGCGGAGGGCGGCAAGGACGCGAGCTGAAGACCGAGCTAGCGAGAGCCTCAGGACTCAACCAGAGGATCCTCTCAGTGGCGCAGGCGGAACGAACCTATTTTATTTTATTTTATAAATGCAGCAAACTAGGGAAAACAGATTTCTGGTGCCTCAGATCATTGTCTTCTTAAACTGGAGATCATGACCCAAGGAGTCACATTTCAAGAAGTGCTGATGGGGTCAACAGTGGAAAAATTTAAGAAGTCCTGCCTTAAATTATGTCAATCATAAATAGGTCAAAGGGTAAACAGAATGGTTGCTATACTTTGTTTGGTGCCAGAATATTTATTTGTGGATCCTTCTATCACTATGGCTGTTCTTATACTCTTATACCCCTTTTCTCTCTCAGGGAATAAACCAAATCTCACTGATCTACAATACAGCTAAATATTAACCTGTATATAAAAAAGATGACTTGCAAATGTAGGGTACTCCCTCAGCCAATGCTCACCTAATAATCATAAACATTTATATACTACCATCTTTTTACAAAGATTATCTCACTGGATCCTTGCAACAAGCTGGTAGATAAATACTATCATTAACACTATTTTACAGATGAGGAAATTAAGTCTGAGAGAGGTCAAACGATTAGTCCAAGGTCACACAGTTAGCAAGTATCTGAGTCTGAATTTTAACTCAGGACTTCCTGACTCCAGGCCCAGTGCTCTGTGTCCACTGTGCCAACTAGCTTCCTTTACTATGACTTTGATGTCATAAATTTCCCAGTGGTTATTTGATAAGATGCTTGTCAATACTGAAGGTCAAAATTTTGTGGTTCAATCATTAGCAAATACAGTCCCAGGGAGAAACTGCATGTGATACAAATCATTTATTTTAGTTCAGAGAAACTCATGTCCAGAAAGTTGAACATTAGGCACTGAAATGTTCAGGTTATAGGCTGATGAAGTCAAAACTCCCTTCCTAGACCACTCTCCCCCGCTCCCTCATTTTCATCCAAGTTAACCCCATCCCTTCTGTTTCTTTATTCCACTAAAAATTACTTTATGTGATTATATTATATATAATGTGTGTATATGTTGTTTCAAAAAAATGGAAGTTCTTAGAAGGCAAGGCCATAAATATCTTTGAATCCATAGTACCTAGCACACTGTGTTACACATAGTAGATTCTTAATAATTCTATAATTGAATTGAATTTAATGAAGTAATAAAAATAATGAATGATCCTTAGTTTTGTGTGACCTTGTCCCACTTCTCTAGCAATACTGATGACTAGAAGTGTGAGCACCAAGTGCTAAGAATCTTGCAATTTGTAAACTTTCTGCAAACAATAATGTACCTGTTGCCACTCTACAGAGTGAACTTTAGCCAACAAGCACTGAATGAATATATTACTGGAGGAACTGAATCACATCTATGGAAATGCTGACTGCAAAACAGAACCATAATCCATAAAAATGTTGCAGTATAAAACAGAGGGAGAACTAGAAGACAAATATTTCTGATGCTGACAGCTCCGTATTCCTTACACTACATCATGTTCCATTACTTTTTTTTTTAACGATCCCTCCATTAATATGTACTTATTTTTTTCAGTTTTTTTTTTTTCTTTTTGGAGAGCAGTTGAGGTTAAGTGACTTGCTCAAGGTCACAAGCTAGTTTTGGTGCTAAGCTTCTGAGTTTGGATTTGAACTCAGGTCCTCCTGACTTCAGGGCCAGTGCTCTATTCACTGTGCCACCTACACACCCCCTTTTCAGTTCTTTTTTATGACAATAAGTGCTGATTATTAAATCTTAGAAATTGTTTTCTTTTTTGAATTTTTTTGCAGTTTATATCTCATAGTGGTATCAGGAGTATGAGTAGTTATATCATTCTTCTTGCACAATTCCAGACTGATGCATGTTGGGCCAATTCACAGCTCCACCAACAGTGGAATCTGGTGTATCAATCTTCCTTTAACCCTGTCTATGTTTATAGCAGCAAGCACCGTAGCATACCTAGCATGGCTGCTAGCAAGGTTTTTTGATATGCTTTTCTAAAGGAAAGCAATTCAAAAAGGAATTAACAATCTTACTTTCAATAAACATATATCATTTACCTAGTTCAGGGGGAAAAGTCAGCCTGTTGAACTTCAGAGAATACAAAAAGAAACTACAAGCAGATGAAAAATACAGACAAAGAAAGAGACCAGCAGACAGGGCTTCTAGCTGTCTGACCATTACATCCATACCTAGTAGTTACCAGAGAGAGAAGCACCAACATCTGGATTTTCAAAGCCTGGGGCTCAACAATTGCCCAGAATCTCATCTGGCCAAATTCTACAACTCTGCCCATGAGTGATCCCCAAGGCAAAACCTCCCTTCAGGGTATATATAGTCTTTTCCAAGGACAGAGAATGTCACAACCCTCATGATCCTCTGCCCAATCACAAAGTAACAAGGTGTGGGCACTCCTGAAAAAACAAGCCTCCCACCACAGGCTCCACATGACCACATTCAATCTAATAGGGAGAAGAGTATATTTTCAAATAAAGGAAGGTCCTCAAATTCACTTGAGCCTTTCAAGAGGCAGGGAAGATCTTCAGATTCAGATTCCCATTACAACAATGTATACTTTGTATACAGTGTATACACTCTATAGTTTGTATACAATGGATATAGTATATATATATATATATATATATATATATATATATATATATTGTATATAATGTATACAGTATATACAGGGCATATAATGTATACATTGCATATATTATATTGTATATCATGTATACTTTTTAGGTATACAATGTGTATACCTAAATGTGTATTGTGTAAAATGTGTATTGTGTAAAAGAAAGCCTCAAAGTTGCTTTAATATGCATCTATTGTGGAATTAGTGATTTGGAGCTTGTTTTCATATGGTCAATTATAGTATAAAACTCTTTGGAACACGGTTTATACCTTTCCATTTCTGGTTTATTGGAGATTAGCTCTTGATGTTTACAAATTACTCATATATCTTAAATATCAAATTTTGGGGTGTGTGTGTGTGTGTGTGTGTGTGTGTGTGTGTGTGTGTGTGTGTTTTAATCAGTGATATTTGATATGCCTATTCCCCCCACTACAGGTTTTCTACTTATTCTGTGCTCATTGATTGTAGATCTATAAAAGCTTACTTTTAGCTTTATGAAGTAAAAATTGTCCATTTTGTCTTTTATAATCTCCTCTATCATTTGTTGGCATAAGCATTCCCCTCCTAGCTATAGTTGTAAAAGTAACCTCAGAGGTTCTTTTTAGAGAGGTGAAGAAAGAAGTTGGAGAAGGGGAGGGAAGGGAAAAGAGAGAAGGGAGTGAAGGGGAGGGAGGGGAGGGAGAAAGGGAAGAGATTGGATTATATAAAACCTGAAGAGGAAGGTTTTTTTGTTTGTTTTGTTTTGATTTTTAAGGAATTCTCTTTCCTTTGTCTATGTC
Organism: Gymnobelideus leadbeateri; assembly: GCA_011680675.1. NCBI lineage: Eukaryota > Metazoa > Chordata > Mammalia > Diprotodontia > Petauridae > Gymnobelideus > Gymnobelideus leadbeateri. The sequence goes on from WOXC01012471.1 coordinate 200,922, forward strand.
TTTTTGCTCATTCTCTTTTCTTTTTCCATCCCTATATTTTCTAGATTTGTTTCTTGTTCCTATTCTTTTGCTTTCTTTTTTCTTTCTTCCCATTCTTTCATTTCATTTCTCCCTCCGTCTCTCCTTTCTCCAACTTTTGAAAAAGGTATTAATTTAATTCATACTTCTTGGGCACTAAGTATGTAATAGGAAGTGTTGGAAATTTATTCATTTAATCAATCATTTCATTTAACAAAAATCCATTTATAAAAAGAGTAATGAGGGCTTCTACCAAGGATTTTATTGTGTTCTGCTGTACAAGATCTGTGCTCTAATTATTAGCAAGATTCCCTGGGGTAGGGATAAGAACCTGAAATAGTATCACTACCAGAAATAATCTACTGTGAAATGAATTAGGAACCAAAAAATCAATATAAACTCTCAATTTGAATCAATGTCTAGTTGGTTGCTTGAATATTAGATAGACTAGTCAAAGAAAGAAATACTTACAGATTTTTCTCTTTTTTCCACTACTTTGATCTTCCAACATTGGAAAGATTCCCCAACCAGCTAAAGAACAAATAAAATATCTCCCAATACCAGCAGAACTATTAATAACAATGCTATGCCATAATAACTCCCAGATAATTATATGAAGATAAGGTCAATGATACTGGCATGTCCTCTATCAAATCCTCTCTCCAATCTTAGATCAATACAACACACTAAAAGAGTCTTGGGGTTGGAACTGACCTTAGAGGCACCCTCTATGAATAACCTCAACCGGTGGTCACCCAGTCTTCTAACTGAAGACTACCAAGGAACAGTCCAAAGTGGTAAAAAAGAAACCAATATCATCTATCAACTCCAGGTAAGTGATGCTTTCTGCAGCGGTCCCTTGGGCTCTTTAGTCAATTCAAGTATCCCTTAAGTGTCCTCATTGAGTAACCACAATATTGAAAGACAAGGAAGAAATTAAGTCATTCTGTTTCTCCACCAGAGCAAATGCAAATAAATGTAAGGACACTAAGCTGAGATATAAGTTTCATGCCATGTTGGAGAATTGTTCAGATGCTATTGCTCAAACAGTTTAAAAGATTATAGACAAATTACATTCTGGAGAATTTATCCCGAATTTGAAAGGGCTATGAAGATGTAGCTATAGCTGAATTATGCAAAAACAGGTTGTAGGTTTGGGGCAACATATCTGAGATTAAGACAAACATTGAACTTTTAATTGTTTTCAAAACCTCAACTTTATAATGTCCCCTCTTAACAAAAAGGATTTATGTTAGAGCTTTATTAGTTTATAAACAAATCCAAAACTGATAATAGACTGTAAAATTATATATGTATATATAATATGTATGTGTATGTATACATACATATATACATATATACATGCACAGTTTTTTTTTTAATTCTTTGCTTTTTGGAGGGGCAATTAGGGTTAAGTGACTTGCCCAAAGTCACACAGCTAGTAAGTGTTAAGTGTCTGAGGCCAGATTTGAACTCAGGTCCTCCTGATTCCAGGGCTGGTACTCTATTCACTGCACTACCTGGATGCTCCATACACACATTTTATCTATGCTTGGATAATCAATTGTAAAATATTTATTAAATACCTAATCTGTGTCCAGAATAAAGCTAAAAAGTTCATCAATAAAGGACTTAAATCTCATTTGGTCTACCTCATATTCTACAAACTTGGATCCAGAAATGCAGAATATTTGAGGTACCCATTGAGGTACACACCAAAGGACACATTGCTAGCTGACAACAAAAAATGGGATTAAAGTCCCTGTTTCCTGATTCTCAATCCCTGGTTTTTTCCACTAAGCCATGCTGTTTCTCTCTGTCTCTCTGTCTCTGTCTCTCTCAGTTTCTCTCCTCCCCTACAGGGCTCCAAAAACCCCAGGCTTTGACTTTCCACAGAAATTTCAATGAAAAAAAAGTTAGAGCATTCAAAACCATTTTGTTGTTATTTTGGCTTAGACTCATACATACAATCACAGATTTAGAACTGGAAGGAGCCTTAGAGGTCATTGAGTACCATCTTCTCATTTTGCAGATGAAGAAATCAATGCAGGGAGATTAAACAACTTGCACTGGGTCAGGGAACTACTGAGAGTCTAAGTTAGGATTCCAACTCCAAGTCCAGTGTTGTACTCACTATGCCTCAATTCCTCTAAGCATACCTCTTCCTGTTACTTTAGTTCTCAATGTTCAATTGTTTATTTTTTTAAACACAGGTCTTATACTGAAATACTAATGAAGGCTTTGATTCTCTCAGGAGAATTAGGGGGAAATAGTCCTTTTTCTGAACTTCTGACCCTCTCTTTAATAATCTTTCAGTTTAGAGGAACTTGTTGTTTTATCCTTACACTTAAAATAATGTTTCTGCTATGCTTGGTTTTACCGCAATTATTAGTACAAATATTTGTGTTGTGTTTCACATTCAGCTTCGTATTGAAGATCACTTTACATTTAAAATATTAATGAGGCATGCCTAAAATAATTGGTAGATTTGATTCATAATTGTTCTTCCTGTTTATCTATTTCCATAGGCTTGACCTTATTTTTCTTTCAACAGCATTGCTAAATTTGTCACAAATTTGTTATGTTCAACATTGACCTATGCATTCCTTGCTGTTCATGTAGCTATATATATATATATATATATATATATATATATATATATATATATATATATATACATATACATGATGTTTTTTTTTTGCCATGTGAAGATTTGGCTCCCAAATTTCTTTTATAGATTTTGTTGTTTTTTTTTTTTTCATTTGCAATTATAAAACCCACTTATCTGGAAGAAACCTAATAACTATTTCTTGAGTGAGCAGTCAATGTGTTTTGAAAAGGAAAAACAAAACAAAACAATAGAAAACCAATGCTAATGGTCATTGAACAACAATTTTGTTATTGGGTTTATCTTCTTTCATATCATCATCATAATCTTTATCTCCATAATTATCATCATCATCAAGGAGCATTTATTAAATACTTGCTATGTACATATCTAAGATGGAAATGTTTGGCATCATTTCATGTATATAATTGATGTCATATTGTTTACCTCGAAATAATTTAGGGAGATATTCAAGGGAAGGAGAGAATTTGGAAATCAAAATTTAAAAATTGAATGTTTAGATTTTTTAAATGCCATGCAATATGCTGTTTTGAGATACAAAGAAAGATAAAAATGATATCTCTGCCTTTAATGAGATAAATTTCCAATAAGAGAGAGATGACATGTAAACAACTATATACATATAAAGAGTGAAAATGGAAGGTAATATCAGAAAGAAAGCCCTAGTTGAAGACACATAGGAAAGATTGGGAATGGTCAAAACAAAAGCATAGTACAGAGCAACAAGCACTGGGCTTGGGGCTGAATCCTGGATCTCTGACATGTTAACTCTCTGAGTCTCACTTCCTCTACAAAATAAGGGATCTAGATTAATAGACTTCTAAAATTTTCTTCTGTTTAAATATTTTATTCTAATAGCTAATATTGTAGTACAAGTAACTAGGATAAGAAAGTGCTAGGATGAAACAGTGTGATATAGAATAAAGCTTACTTTGGAATATTGTTTCACTACTTTATGGTCCTTGCTGTGATTGAGTAAGCTCCTTCACTATTCTGGTATTAGCTTTATCAATATAAAGTGAGGTTGTTGTAGGGGACAAGTACCAAAGGTGAAAATATAGTTTATTTTTAGTAAGGTTTTATTGATATTTCCCATTTCATATATCACCATAATGTTCCATATTTACTCCTTCCCCTTCAAAAGGGTTGTTCCATATGACAAAAGGTATTTTTAGAGAGGAAAAAAAAGTCAGCACAATTGATTGATAAATTTAAAAAGTCCAAAAATGTGTACAATGTGAAATACTTATGGATTTACCTCTATTAAAAGGTGGGTTTGGGGTATCTTTTAATACCTGTTCATTCAAATCTCACTTGATATTTATAACTGTATTACATTTACTTAAAAAAAATCTGGCCTATCATTGTTCTTTTCCATTTATATTGTTGTAGTTATTGTGTCTTTGTGTGTGTGTGACTTTGCTTATTTCACTCTGTATCAGTTCATATACATTATCATTTTTTTCTATATATCTTGGATACCAAAGTCTTATCAGAGCAACTTGATATAAACACACACACACACACACACACACACACACACACACACACACACACACCCCTTTCAATAAATCCTTTTCTTGCCCTAGATGTATTAATGTTGTCTGTGCAGAAGCTTTCCAGTTTCTGCTAATCTTATCTTTTGCAATTGCCTCTATTTCTTGTTTGGTTAAGAATACATCTCTTATCCAGAGGTGGGTGAGGTATATGATCTATTAATCTCATATTTGTGTAGCATGGTCTTTAACATTAAAATAAAATATATTTTTGGAATTTATTGTAGAACGTGGCATAAGATGTTAGTCAAAAATCAAAGTTTACCAAAGTGCTTTACAGTTGTCCTAGTAGTTTTAATCAAATAAAGAGTTTTTCCCTTGGCAGTTTACTGTTTTCCACTTTATCAAGTACTTTAATGAGTTCCATTGTTTCTAAAATTCCTTTGTCTTTTCTGTTCCACTGATCCATCTCTCTATTCTTTAACCAGGTGGTTTTGAATACCATTGCTTTATAATATTGTTTGAGATCTAGAAATACTATTTCTCCTTTAACTTTACGTCTTTTCTTCTTTTGTCCTAAGTATTCTAGATCTTTTGTTTTTCTGGATGTATTTTGTTATCATTTTATCAATTTGTGTAAAGTTTGCCCTTGGTATTCTGATTTGGTATAGCAATAAAAATGTAAATTAATTTTGGTAGTGTTATTTTTACTATATTACATGACCTAATCATAAGCCCTGAATATTCCTTCAGCCATAAAGATTGTTCATTTTTTTAAGGAACACTTTGAAGTGAATCCTTAAAAGTCTTCTATGTGCTTTGAAAAGTAGATCCCAAGGTATTTTATGCATATGCAGAAAGGAATTTCCTTTTTTAAAATTATTTCTTCTTGTGTTTTGTTATTACTATATGGAAATTATTATAGGGAGCTTGCAACTCTGCTCAAACTATTAATTGTGTTTTATGGAATCTTTGGTGATTCCATAAAGTTTTTCAAGCATCACACTATTAGCTCTTAGTAAACAGGGATAGTTTCATCTGCTTTTTGTTTATATTTATTCCTTTATTGTTTCCTCTAGAATTATTGCTATTGCTAGCATTTCCACTGTACATGATACTTCACATTTTAGATTGATGTTTTGAAAGGTGTTTTTCATTAAAAAAAAATAAAAGATCCTTCTATGGTTATACTTTGTAGGGTTTTTAGCATAAAATCCCATTGCACTTTTTTAAAGACCTTCTCTTCATCTATTGAGGTGATTGTATGTTTTTGGATATTTTGGTTTGTAATATGATAAATTATGTTGATTCTTATGCTAATGTTCAACCATTCTTCCATCTCTTGTATAAATTCCACTAGAACATGATGAATGTTTTCTTGCACAAATCACTATAGTTTGATAAAATCTTGTGTAATGTTTTTGAATCAATGTTTATTTATGGTACTGGACTATAGTTTCAATATGAGGAGGATCCAGATGCTAAAGTAATTTCAAGGGTAAGAATGCCCCACATACAAAAGGAAGATCAAAGGTGAGACAGCAATTGAGATATAGTAGTAAAATCCAGAAAGTCAGAAGCAGGCCTCAACCTCCTCCAATTCATGTAAAAGTTGGCTCCGAACAAACTTTGGAGCTACAGAACTTATAAAATGACACAGAGAAGCTAACCTCCCACTGAGTACAGCCTGGCAAGCCAGCAGGAAGTGGCAAGCCCAGCTCTCTGGGAGCCCAGCCCAGCCCTGCAGGAGCAAAGGTTTTAGCCTCAGGGCAGCTAGAACCAGACACAGGCTGGAGGGACTTTAGATCACTAGCAGCTGTGGAAGTTTCCAGAATTATCAACCCATAGATGCTAAAGACAAAGGGAGAGGTAAGTGCAGTGTGAACCAAGAGTTTGGAATGTGGTTAAGCCTTTACTGCCTAGAGGGAGAAGTGGCTGAGATGCTGTGGCCATGCAGCCACTGCCACATGGCTGCTTCAGAGCTCCTGGTCTGCAGATTGTAGGGGAACCAAGCAACCATTCTGAGGAGTAATCAGTCTTGCTTTTAACCTGCTTGGATCATGAATGTGGCCTAGGGTGGAGGTTCTGGGGTGCGTGACCATTTTGCCAAAGCCTGGAGAGGCTTCAGAGAAGGCACCCAACTAGTAGCTCCAGCAGCTGAGAAAACCCCAGCGATTGAGAAAAAAGCTACCCCCTCTGGTAGCAGAGTTCTACTGTGACAAAAAGCTCAAAAGTCAAGTAATTGAGGGGCAACATGGGCAAACAAGGAAAGCAAGGCAAGCACAGTAATATGACTTTGGACTCCTTTTTTGGGGACAAAAAGGATCACAGCATGGATAGGAGGAAGACAGTGAAGTCAAAACTCCTGCACCAGAAGCTTCCAAGAAAAAAAATAAGGTGCTTATAGGCCATAGAGGTTCTTAACAAGGATTTTAAAAAGCAAATAAGAGAAGTAGAAGGAAAATTGGGAAGAATAATGAGAATTATGCAAAAAAAATTATAAAATGAGAGTCAACAACCTGACTGAAGAATATAACACCTTAAAAATAGACTAACTCAAATGGCAAAAGTGGCTCAAAAAGCCAATAAGGAGAACAATACATTAAAAAGCCAAATTTGCCAGATGGAAAGAAAAAGAATCTCAAAGCTCACTGAAGAGAATCATTCCTTCAGAATTAGATTGGAGCAAATGGAAGCTACTGACTTTATGAGAAATCAAGATACTATTAAGCAGATCCAAACAAATGAAAAAAAATAGAAGTTAATGTGAAATATTTCATTGCAAAAACCACTGATCTGTAAAATAGATTCAGAAGAGATAGTTTAAAAATTATTGAACTACCTGAAAGCCACGATCAAAAAAAGAAGCTAGAAATCATCCTCCAAGAAATTCTCAAGGAAAATTGCCCTGATGTTTTAGAACCAGAGGGCAAAGTAGAGGTTGAAAGAATCCATCAATCACCTCCTGAAAAAGATCCCAAAAAGAAAACTCCTAGGAATAGTATAGCCACATTCCAGAATTCCCAGATCAAGGAGAAAATATTACAATTATCCAGGAAGAAACAATTTGAATACTGTGGAAACACAATCAGGATAACACAGGATCTGGAAGCTTCTACATTGAGGGATCAAAGGGCTTGGAATATAATATTCTGAAGGTCAAAGGAGCTGGGATTGAAACTAAGAATCACCTACCCAGCAAAACTGAGTATCATGTTTCAGGGGAAAATATGGTCATTCCATGGAATAGAGGACTTTAAAGCATTCTTGATGAAAAAACCAGAGTTGAATAGAAAATTTGACATTCAAATACAAGAAGCAAGAGAAACATGAGAAAGTAAACAGGGAAAAGAAATCATAAGGAACTTATCAAAGTTGACATACTTATATTCATACATGGAAAATAATAATTGTAACTTATGAAACATTTCTCAGTATGAGAATAATTGAAGGGAATAGAAGTGCATATATATGTGTGTGTGTGTGTGTGTGTGTGTGTGTGTGTGTGTGTGTTTGTATGTATGTATGTATGTATACATACATATATATGTCTATATAGGAGGGTTCATGGGCATATGAATACATTTGTAAGTACATTTATATTCATGTACAGGTATACATAGACCGAGAGTACAGGACCAGTTGTATAAGACAGGGATGATACTTAAAAGGTGCAATTAAGAGGTGAGAGAGGAATATAATGAAAGGAGATGGGGAGAGAGAGAATGGGGTAAATTATTTCATATAGAAGAGGCAAAGCATAACTGTCACAATGGAGGGGAAGAACAGGAAGGCAAAAGGGAGTGATTCAACATTATTCTCAATGAATTTGGCTTAGGGAAGGAATGACATACACACTAAATGGGGCATCTCACCCTACAGGAGAGTAGGGGGGATGGGGATGAGAGGGGAGATGATGGAAGGGAGGGCAGGCTGGGGGGAGGCAAGTCGGAAGCACACACTTTTGAAAAGGGACAGGATCAAAGTAGAGAATAGAACATGTAGGGGGTGGGATGGGATGGAGGGTAATATTGTTAGTCTTTCACAATATATCAACTATGGAAATGTTTTGTATAACTACATATGTACAACCTATATTGAATTGCTTATCCTTCCAGTAAGGGTGGGTTATGAGGGAGGAAGGGAATGAATCTGGAATTCAAAGGTTTAAAATAAAATGTTTAAAAATATCATCATCATCATTATTATCATTATTATTATTTTTTACATGTAACTGGGAAATAAGATGTACAGGCCCTGAGGCATAGAAATCCACCATGTCCTACTGGAAAATTGGAAAGTTGGAGGGGGGATGGGGGAAGATACAGGAGAAAGCAGATTGGGGGAGGGGATATTCAATGGGATCATTGTTTTGGGGTGGTGGGTAGGGGAAAATGGGGAGAAAATGTGTAACTCATAATCTTGTGGAAATTAATGATATAAACCAAAACATAAAAAAAAAAATAAACTGCAAAAAAATGAAGAAAAAAAAGATAGTCAGAAGCAGACTGGAAGTCCTGCAGTCCTGCACCCTTCCTCAAAATGGACTCTTAGCAGTAATTCATAGATGGAAGAAAGGGAACAAGATCGCAGAGAAATATTCTAGGGTGAGAAGATCTCAGAAGAGAATGCATTTTCTAGGATTAGAAAGACCCAGGTATTGAGCCAACTTCCAGGTTGAGATAGCAGCTTAGTCATACTGATAAAGTCTGGAAAATCCAATGCAGAGATCAGAAGGCAAAGGTATTTTGGAGCAGATGCTACCTGAGCTGAGGCTTGAAGAAAGAGGAGAATCTTAGCTTATTGTATTTCAGACTGGAACTCCTAGAATTATCAGTTGGAAGAACAAGGAAAGGGAAAGGGCAAGATTCCTGTTTTAATGGAAAGATAATTTGAGGAAGGAGAACAGAATAAAATATATCTGGAATTTTAAACTGAAGTCAAACTGGGAAAAAAAAATAACTTCACTACCAGAGTAATCTAAGACTTTTGTTGTCATTGCTTTCTTTTGTTGTTTTATTGTTGCTTTTTATCTTGTTGGTGGAAGGCCATCAAGAGTTAAAGAGATGGGGTGGCTAGGTGGTGCAGTGAGTAGAGCACTGGCCCTGGAGTCAGAAGGACCTGAGTTCGGATCCGGCCTCAAGACACTTAACCCACACAAACAAGAACCTAGCTGTGTGGCCTTGGGCAAGTTACTTAACCCCAATTGCCCTTCAAAAAGAAAAAAAAAAAGAGTTAAAGAGGTATAAGTCAGTCATCTTTCTAGGGTGTAAACCATAACACGATAATAATCAGAGATAACACTGATGTGACACTTCATGGTTTGCAAAGCTCTTTCATCATAGCAATCATATGAGATAGTTAACAGGTATTTCCTTTATTTTACAGATTAGGAAACTGAGGCATAGAGAAACTTAATGACATGCCTAGGGTTAAAACTCATAGGTATGGGAAGAGGGACTCAATTCAAATTAAATTCAACTAAAAAAATTCTTATGTGACTACTGTGTACAGAGCAAGTTGATATGTACTATTGGTCATTCATTTTTTTTTAATTCAAATAAGATTCTATTATATCCTAATGACTGTTCTAAGAATTTTATCAACTATATCTTTAGATGAAAACAATTGAAATGGTATTATGTATGTTCTTCATTTTTTTTAAGCTTATCCATCACATTGATTTCAGTTTTCTGTTGACAATACACAGACAGGATCATAATATTATAGATTTAAAGCTGGAAGGGACTTGAGGGGCCATTATAAATATGAAGAAAGATCTCTAAAATATGTTGTGTAGAAACAGCATAATAACACAAATGAAAGCAAAATAGAATAAGAAAAGAAGGGGTGGGGTAAATGATGACCAAAGAAAAAAATGCCAAAAGAAAACATTAATGTTCCTTGAACTATCATGAAGAACATGTGAGTAAGTAAAGAGATTTAACTGACAACTAAAAAAAATCATTTAAGTGAGAAAGACAGTGTTACTAAGCCCACCATCAGTATCTATACTTGAGTAACTCTCCAGCAACAAAACACAGGGCGACAAAGCCTTAAAGTTAATGAAAATTCATTCAATTCATTATCAAATGAAAATGCTAGCTGAGATATAGCTATAGAATATTTTTGTATAGGATATTTTTATGCCCTCAATTTGACCAGCTGAATTTATTTTTTTTTCAAATGACACATTATTCAGCCTTTAGAAATGGCAGATTAATCTTTTTAATGGATTAATCCTTGGGTTAGTTATTCTGCAAAGGTGCAGAAGTCCATGACTATAGAATAAATCAGGGAAAAAAAGAGATGTTTGAAAAGGAATGATTGATGTAATTAATGTTATTCATAAAAAGGGCAAGGTTACTGAGGGGCAGATGATTCAGCAGCAAGTCCATGTAATGAAGTGGCGTGCCAATATTATAAACATTATTATAATTCTTGCGATAACATTTAGCTGCCTTATAAATGGATATTGGCATTGTCATGTCCTTAGGTGGCATGTGGTAAAAGTCTTGCTGCCTTGAGGAAAATCAGAACTAGGCTCAGACATAAGCTGCCTGAAGAGAACTTAAGAGTTTTACATATAAGAGCATAAATTTTGATCCCTTCATACACTTAAGCCACAATACAATCTCCAATGCCAACCACAGATGTAGCCTGAAGTCAGGACAACAGATGGATCCGGACAACAGATGGACAATTTGTTTCACAGATTGACTACCCAGAGACCACAAGCACCCACTTGGAAGAGCAAGGGCACATTAGCTGATTCAATGACAAAACTATGTGGTACATATAATAAAATAATGCAACTCATTTGTGTTTGAAATTAATGAGGAAAAAAATAGCTGTACAATTGGGGAAAATGGAATGTTCAAAGGCCATGAAGCAAAAAAGGAAATTATAAAGAAACTTCATTTAGGAATGAGCATTCCACTTGATCCTCTATTTCTTTTGAAATCCCCCATGGTACCTACAATTGTATTGGGCATATGGTAGATGACTACAAATGATGAATTTAGTAAAGGCATGCATGATAGACAAACATAAACATGGAGTCATATGAATAATTAGCATTTTTAAATCAAACTCTTTCAGTCTATGAATTGAAGTCTTACATTTATATACTTAACCCCACACGCCGCAAAAAAGTACTTATGAACTGAGTAAACATGAACTAGGTAAATGGAAGATTTTCTCTACTCTTGTACTTTCAGATACTGTATTGTTATATCATAGGGGGTAGATAAGTATAATTTGCCTTATCATTTAAGTCTTCATAAGTACAATGAAATATAAATATTATACCAGAATGGGTTCTAACAGAGTATCTTTTCAATGTATTTCCTTGAAAGTAAATCACTTATACAGTTCATTATGGATAAAGAGCCATATAACCATAAATATCTTAGCTTTTCTGAGCATTGTAAATAAACTAATTCAACCCTCTAATTGCAAAGACAAGGGAAACTGAAAAATGTAAAGCCTAGTGAGAATAAGCAAGGGGTAGGTAGGAAGCTGGAGGAACTGGAATGATAAGGAATAACTTAGTTATGAGAGTCAGTAATTCCTAATGTCTCAGAGTCACAGCCCTAAAAATATTGGTTAGTAGAGTTGACTGTCTCAAAGTAGACTTTCTTTGACTAATTAACCTTCCCATTGTGCTTCTACTTCAAATAATGTAGCTCATGGTCTTCTTCAGTATTCAAGAAATTATCATTTTTCCTGTTACTCTCAAAGATCAATTCCTCTACTTGGGTTGATGGTTTTTGAGATTATAATGTTTGAAGATTGCATTACTAATATGGCCAGTGTGGTAAAACCTTTTTGTTTGTTTTTGTTTGTTTGTTTGTTTGGAGGGCAATTGGGGTTATGTGACTTGCTCAAGGCCACATGGCTAGTTTGTGTGTGTGTGTGTGTGTGTGTGTGTGTGTGTGTGTGTGTGTGTGTGTTAAGGTCCTGAGGCAGGATCCAAACTCAGATCCTCCTGACTCCAGGACCAATGCTCTATTCGCTGCACCACCTAGCCACTCCCAAGTAATGAGCCTTTTGAACTGAGCTGAGATTGGTCCTTGAATAATTGATAATTGACATACAATTTATCATTGTGCCTTTATTTGAACTCTTTCTATTTGGGTAGGTTTGGGTGGAGTATATACTTTGCTGGTATTGTCTTGGGAAATCAAAAGTCACCACTATGTCACTCTAAGTCATCCCAGAATGAAATTAGGGACATTTCTCCACCTTCCCAAACCACGTACAAATGTGCTGAAGTTTTCTTGGCTTACTTCAAACAAGCAGTCTAAGCCTGTAAATTTAGTCTATTTTTCTAAAAGATGTCTCACATTCTCAAATTATAAATTAAGTTTTTACTCAATGAAATATTACATGCAGAATTATGACAGTTCCTTGGTGGCCATGCTTTTAAAAATTTCCTTTAGAAAATGCCTCAGCAGTCTACTCTCTCCCTTATTCTAGTTGTCTCTCCTTGTAAAGCCAAGCATGAGCAGCTTTCCACAAGACTGCTGCTGTGAACAGCTTCAAGGTTCTGATTACATAGTATAGTGAATTCTCTATTCAGCAGCAAATTAAGGCAAAACATTCACAGAAATCAAAGTACCACATTCACAATGTTATAACATAACTATTTATCACTAAGATGGCCACATAGTTTTCACCAAAGTGGCCACATAGTTTTAAACAAAGTACAGTAATTTAGTAAGTCCTTAATTCAATCATCCTTAAGGAGGCTTGTCTCCTTAATGGACACAAAGTACAAAGGTCAAAGTTTTCTACCCCTAGGTCACAGTAAATCATAATCTTCTCAGCAGGCATTATGTACCCAAGAACAGGTATTTTCATCTTGATTTGAGCCTGGCTCTCAGCTTCCATGTTTTCTCTTCCACAGTCCCAGCTCCTGTCTAAATCTACACAACTGTCACCTGGGTCCAGTACCTGTTCCATATTGAAGCTCACAGTATCCAGCCCACCTCAAGTCTTTCACAGTTCCTGTCTCTAGGAAGATAAAGCTTAGCATAGCCAAAACAACGTTCATGAACTTGCCAGCACCATCATCAATTCTCTATCTGCCTGTGAAATCAACACAGACCCACCAACAAGGTCCTAGAGGTCAATACAAATCATCAGTAAAGTCCCAGAACCTCCAAAAGCCTCCTCCAGGACTTCTGTACAGACAACGAGAAAATCCTCTTTCAGGGCTTCCAGTAAGGTCCCAGGGCTTCTGTACAAAGTATCACAAACATCAACACAGACAAAATAGACAAAGATAGAGTTCTGGGATACCACAAGTTTTCGCCTTCTCCACCACAAGCACTCAGTTCTGCTCTCTCCAGCCTGGGCCTCTCCTTATATATGGTTATTGGCTCCTCCCCTTCCTGTTGCATTAGCAATGGGAGTTCACACATTCTAAGTTTCACAAGTTGTGGGGTTCCCAGTTCTTCATCTTAATACTTGATACAATCATGAACTGAAACAAGGTGTTAATTACTTCTGTGTTAATTAAATAGATGAAACAAGGTGTTAGTTCAACAGCTGAAACAAAGTGCTAACCACTTCTTTGCTTGCCATTACATTCCCTTCTTCTACATGTCTTCACTTTGGTATATTCATATTTCCCATCTTTCATTCTCTCTTTTGATTCTTAGGAAAGACGTGTCACTTGGTATTCATCTTACCCTTTATTCTGTTCATTATTTCTGCTGTGGAAACTACATGTTCTACCATTTTTCTCTTTTAACTTTTCTCAAGATCCTCATTTCTATCTTAAATGATTCTGGAACGTTCAACTGCTGTCTCAATGCTCATAGGAATCTAGATGGTTCCATTTCATCAAGTCTCAACTCAGTTTTCTTTGGCCTGAAATATGTGTTTAAAGAAGACTAAAATCCTTCGGATGTTTTGGAATTTGTCTTTCCTTCCAACTTAAGCATTTTATCTGTTGTTTTATCTGCTTATGCAGTAGGTTTTAACTGAATTTTCTTCCTCTTGATATCTTTAATGCTTATAATCTTTTTATCCCTTATGTTCTCCTGTCACTCACTTTCTGACTCCTTTCCCTTTGATGACAATTTTATCCACAGTGCTGACCCTCAAATCTGTTTCAGCCTTCTCTCATAGTGGAGAATTTACTTTTAGTTCCTGCTCAAAGTATCTTAAGTATGTATAGAATTGTTCTCCTGTAGATTCCAGTGCCATTTTTATCAGACCCAGCATGTTAGCACCCTATTCCATTTCACTCTGTTCATTAATCTCTGCCTAAGCTGATTCAATATCTAGAATATTTTGAAAGGAGGATGGTTGGGGTTATTTCCTATAGAATTTAGGAATTTGATAAACTAGAGCTCATCCCAGACATGGGAGCATGGCTCCCTCCTCTTACCTTCTTTCTAATGTGACTGTAGAAGTTCAGGATTTGCTGCAAAAGGATAAAGGGGGCAGGTAAGGGGTAGGATCTATTAGAGGAAAGTGAAATAAAAGTGAAATTCCTAAATGGATCCCAAAGAACATGTTTAGTTGAATTTTATGCTCTGATGAAGTATGAAGGCTATTGGACAAAGGACATCCAGTGAAAATTCTTAAGGTTTGCATTCTCTAGTTTTAAGTCACTAGGCTACTAACCTATTTAGGCACCTTATTTTCTTGTCCCATTCAAACAACATGCCTCTGCCTCTGGCACATAATTCCTCTCTTAGAGAATTTTGTTTGTTTTTGTCTTGTTTGCTTTGTAGAACTAATGGGGACTGGAGAAAAAACATCCAGTCCTCAATCCTAGTGATCACATGAATTTTCTCTTTTTCTAAATGAAAAAAGAGATATTATGTAGGAAGAGGAAAGCTAGATCCAAGTGGAAGATTCATTGATTTAGAGCTGGAAATGACCTTGTAGGTCATATAAAATGAGGTCACACTCTCAATTTACAGATGAAGAAACTATAATCCATAAGATGACTTATCAGACATATTGTAGGTAACAGAACTAGAATTTGAACTAAGATCTTCAAATTTCAAAGCCAATTCTTTCCCTACTCTGATGTAACTGCTTCCACTTTTTCTGTTTTCCTTTCATTTGCTTTCTAGAAATATGAAAAATTAAAACATATCAACCATCTACACACACACACAGATAGAGAAAGAGGGAGGGAGGGAAAGAGAGAGAGAGAGAGAGAGAGAGAGAGAGAGAGAGAGAGAGAGAGAGAGAGAGAGAGAGAGAGAATATAAGCAGAGGAGGCCCAGAAATGTTTAAAATGCTACTGCTCCCTCCTCCTATAGCACATGGTGAAACTGTATGATCACTGCTCAAACAGGCCTCTCAGTAGATGCTGCCAGGATGGCCTGATTTCCTCCTGACAGCCTGATCTCATTTGCATTTGTTTGCATTCTGATATGTGCCATTCAGCACTCAGCTTCCAGTGGGAAAAGTGACAGCTTCTTTTCCTAATGATAATTCGGCTTATAGTTGTGATTTGATTTCTGTTCCATTTTAGCAGCAATGATGTTCTGTACTGATTAGAAACTCACACCTCTATACAAGAACAAAAACACCAACAAGACCAAAATTACTTAGCTGACAGAAAGGAACACACATAACACAATTAATTTTAGTGTACATCATGGCTAAGATAAGTTTGCAAAGGCATCCACAATATAAACTCCCCATTCGCTCTCACTAGTTTTTGTGAGTGGGTGTAGGGGTATAACCAGAACAGCTGTTTTGGTCAGAAAGGAGGATTTTGAATCATCTAAAATAAAAATAAAGAATAAGACAAGGAAATTAATTAAATTGGTTCAAGCATTTTTGAGGAGGGAGTGCTTTTTCTTGAATTCTACCCAAAACATTTTCTACCACTTGCAGGATTGCTAAACTTAAATTAATGAAAAGTTAAAATGTTGTTTTATTATTTTTTTAGCAAAATTGAAAGTGAATGGATGAAGTCTGACAATACTCTAGTCTAAAACAAAACAAAAACAAACCAATATCTGGCAAATTAGCCTTTCATTAGTTTTTTAGGTAGACTAGTACTTGGTGGTCAATGTGAGGCACATATAGGGAAATGTGCCATTCAACCTTGGCTAGCAATGGTGCTGCTAATCCAAGTCTAGTATAGTCACTCAAGTCCTATCCCACCCCTCAGGACTGTAGTGTGCTGGAGTACTCAGAGTAGCCCAACTTTTGACAGCTACATGTTTCAGTAGAATCCTGCCATCTTAATTGATCACCTGATTCTTTACCTGCATTATAAACAGAGAGCCAAAGAAAGACAAGTGAAGGCTAATTGGCCTATTGTAGATCCTAATTCTCGATCCTTTTCAATGGATAGAGATTATACAGGAAAGGTCAGTGTCTAAGACATTTTTGCTGATTGTCTCTTTTCCAGTGTAAGAGCTGACATATTTCTTCCAATACTCCACTAAGATTAAGGTAAATGCCCATCACAGGGTCATAGTTCTAAGGCTGGAATTGACTTTAGAAGTAGTCTAGTGCATTCTTTTTTATTGTAGGTGAATAATTGAAACTAAGAGAGGTTTGATGACTTGCCAAGGATCATTTAGAAAGGAAGTGTCAGAAGCATGATCTGAAACTAGGTCTTCTTGGATCTAAATTCACGAGCAATGGAGATTCTCCCTAGAAGAGCTTTCAGCAAATGATCAAAGCTATCCATAATTTGGATACTTACTGTCAGTGAAAGAGTTCACATTAGCCACAGGTCTTCTAGTTACTCATAATGCTCTAAATTAGAAAGGGATATATTTTTATTTAGGATAATTGAGACAATTGTCCCAATCCTTGATTTGCCAACAGAAAATTGTGGGGCTTGGAGATGGAATAAGTGTTTGCAAGAGCCAATAATTTAGGTAATTTGTGTGATAGGACCAACATTTCCCGAGCACATGTTATGTGCTTGTTCCTTCCACCAACAACATAGGGTAGATTCTCAGAAAGAAGCCAAAGCTTCCCCAGGAACTTATTGTTCCTGGCTCCCCTGAAAAAAGATCCTTGGTCATCTAAGGGCATAAAAATGTCTAGCTATATTGAGTCTAGGTTCCTTGGACTTCAATGTTGCAAGTTGTTATGCCCTTCTTTATATTTTTCCTTGATTACCAGATAGAAATAGATAAATAAATAAATGTACACACACTCACATATATATATATATATATATATATATATATATATATATATATGCACACACACATATATGAATGTGTGTATGTATCTCTCTCTATATGTATAGAGAGGGGGTATAGGGATATAGCCATATATAGATGTGTGTGTGTGTGTGTGTGTGTGTGTGTGTGTGTGTGTGTGTGATAAAGGGCATTATGTCCAGAGAAACTAAAGGCCAGTGTATCATTGCTACATATACATATTGTGTTAGGGTGAAGTACATCTCCTTTTATTTTTATTTTTTTATTTTTTTTGCTTTTTGGAGGGCAGTTGGGGAGAAGTAACTTGCCCAAGGTCACATGGCTAGGTTTTTGTTTGTGTGTGCATTAAGTGTCTGAGTCCGAATCCGAACTCAGGTCCAGGGCCGGCACTCTACTCACTGTGCCACCTAGCTGCTCCTAGATCTTCTTTTATTAATTGCTCAATGAACAGTAAGCATCTCATTCCATTCCAATATTGAAACTAAACTGAGTGCTAATTTATGAGCTGCCTCCAATAGCCCAAGCATAGCAAAGAACCTAAGTTCACTTATCGAAGACAATTCATCTGGATTATGAATAGAAAAACAAGTCTAAAATGAAATTATTTGGATGATGGTAGGAACTGAAAATGTGTAATTTGGAGTAAAAATGTAGAATGTCCACATGTGCCAGTTATCAATTTTACATTTTCAAAAATCTTATATTACACAGGAGAGATTTCTTCTCTCCTAAGAAGAAGACACATGTGCAAAGTGTCCAAATCAAAAGTTAAGCCAATTTAGTGCTGCATAGGTTCAGGCAGGAGGAAAGATACTGATGGAGCAGGGATGGCTTTTATCATATATTTCACTAAAATTGTTTCAAAATTTCAACTTTGGACTGATGGATTATTTTGAAAACTGAAATGGGAGACTGAATTCAAATGGTATAAAAATTAGTGCCATAAATTGGACATATTTGTTTAATGTGCATTAATATATACATATGTCAATATTACATGTACACATATATATGTGTATATATATATATATATTTTATATATATATATATATATAGTTTAGCATTAAAATCATGAATTCTTAAATTTACTTAATCTATACTTAGTAAAGATGTGGAGGGAGAAGTACATTTTGATGAAGGAATCTATGATTATATCTTATAACAAATAAAGCACGAGTCATATTATCATAAAATATATCTATATGTTAACTGCTAAAATATATTCCTAGAAAAAAAAAACCACCACATACTTGAGAAAAATGCTCATCTATTTCTGTGGTATACGAATATTCAAGTTTCTACTGAAACATAGTAGTGATTTCTACAGGTTTAACTTGCACACTAGAGCATTAAACAATACTGATTCATTATAATTACCAAAGACATTATTTTCATTTTCCTAAGGTCCATAAAAGCCACAGTGATGGTGAAAGACCCTGCCATATCATCATTTGGCTATTTGGCTGAGATATAAATTACAATATCATTCTACTGGAGTTGTTTATTACCAATAATATAGCTTCATCTAAAAGTATGTTTTTGAAGCATTAATTTCTTTATTGGATTTGGGAGGCATGCAGCGATGTTTTTACATACCCTTGATCCTAGGTAACTCTTCAAAGCTGATTTGACATAGAGCCTTTAAAATGGGGGTGGAAAGAGCAACTGGATGGAAGAGTAGATAGAATGCTGGGCCTGGAATCTGGAAGACCTAAGTTTAAATCTGGCCTCAGATACTTACAAACTGTGTGACCCTGGGCAAGTGTAGCAGCAAGCACCCTAGTATCCCCAGAGTGGCTGCCAACACAGGTTCTTAGCTCTGCTTTTCAAAAGGAAAGCAACTCAAAATGGGTTAACAAGCTTACTTTAATCAAACCAACATACATCATTTACCTAGTTCAAGGGAAAAAGGTCAGCACCCCAAACTTCAGAGTATACAGACAGAACAAACCGACAGGCTTCCAAACTGTCCAACCATTATCAATATCAAAATCACAGTTACCAGAGAGGGAAGCATCCACATCTAGGTTTTCAAAGCTGGGGGGCTCTCAACAACAGCTTCCCAGAGTCTCATCTGGTCAAATCACACAACACTTCTCAAAGTGAGCCCCAGGGCGGAGTAGAAACAGCTCATCCAAGCCACTCTGCTCCCAGATATCCTCCAAATTATATAAAAGGGGACTCTGAACAACTTCTGGAGCCCCAGCACCCACAGAATGACACAGAGAAGTTAACCTCCCACTGAGGACAGCCCAGCAGCCCTGCAGGAAGGACCAGCGCAGAGGTCTGGGAGCGTAATCGAGCCGAGCTAAGCCCAGGTCTGCATGAGCTGAGGTTTTAGCCCCAGGGTGGCAGGTCCAACAACCGGCTAGAGAGACCCCAGAACACCAGCAGCTGTGACAATTGCAGAATTATCAACATAGACATGCCTAGGACAAAGTGAGAGGTTAGTGCCCTATGGACTTTGGGACCAGTATTTGGGGAATGCATTGGCTTCCTCTCCTGGGGGCTAGAAGCCACTGAGGAAACACGCTGTTTTGTAGTTTTCAGAGGGAGCTCTAGCTCCCAGAGTGTGAACTATAGGGAGATCCAGCGATCAGCATAGGGGGGTCATTGCCCTTGATTTAACCTCCCTGGATGTGGATTGTGATCTGGGGTGGAGTTCATGGGGGGGGGGGCTTCCAGCTTCCAGAAACGGAAGTTGTCCCCCACACATTCGGGATGAAAATTCCTGACTGGCAGCAGAGCCATAGTGTGGCAACAAACCCAAAATTCAAGTAATTAAGTGGCAACATGTCAAGGCAAAGGAAACAAATTAAACAGAAAAATGAAAACCTAGACTCCTGTTTTGGGGGCATAGAGTGGGAAAAGGACTGGAGGTCAGAAGTCCTGCTCCAAAAGCCCCAGGGGAAAACATGAGTGGGTTGAAGGCCATAGAGGACCTTAAGAAGGACTTTAAAAATCAAATAAGAGAAGTGGAGGAAAAATTGGAAAGAGAAATGAGAAACATGCAGAAAAAGTATGAAATGAGGGTCAACAACCTGACTGAGGTGAACAACACCTTAAAAAATAGACTACCTCAAATGGCAAAGGAGGCCCAATAGGGTAATGAGGAGAAGAATGCCTTAAAAAGCTGAATTTGCCAGATGGAAAAAGAATCTCAGAAGTTCGCTGAGGAGATTCATTCCTTCAGAGTTAGACTGGAGCAAATGGAAGCTAATGACTTTATGAGAAATCAAGATGCTGTTAAGCAGATCCAAACAAATGAAAGATTAGAAGGCAATGTGAAATATCTCATGGGAAAAACCACTGACCTGGAGAATAGATCCAGGAGAGACAATTTAAAAATTATTGGACTACCTGAAAGCCATGATCAAGGAAAGAACCTAGAAATCACCCTTCAAGAAATTCTCAAGGAAAACTGCCCTGATGTTTTAGATCCAGAGGGCAAAATAGAGGTTGAAAGAATCCACAGATCACCTCCTGAAAAAGATCCCAAAAAGAAAACTCCCAGGAATATTATAGCCAGGTTCCAGAATCCCCAGATCAAGGAGAAAATACTACAAGCAGCCAGGAAGAAACAATTTCAATATTGTGGAAACACAATCAGAATAGCCCAGGACCTGGCAGCTTCTACACTGAGGGATCGAAGGGCATGGAATATGATATTCCAGAGGGCAAAAGAACTGGGAATGAACCCAAGGGTCACCTACCCAGCAAAACTGAGTATTTTGTTTCAGGGGAAAATATGATCATTCAGTGGAATAGAGGACTTTCAAGCATTCTTGAGGAAAAAACCAGAATTGAATAGAAAATTTGACATCCAGACACAAGAAGCAAGAGATGCCTGAGAAGGTAATCGGGGAAGAGAGATCAAGGGGAACTTATCAAAGTTGAACTATTTACATTCCTATATGGTAAAACAATAACGGTGACTGAGGAAATCTTTCTCACTATGAAAATAATGGAAGAAGGGTATATGGTCATATGAATACATATGTGAATGTCGCTGTATATGGTTACAGTTATATATGGATAGAGGTCATAGGTTGAATTTGTTGGGAATGGAGGATACTCAAGGGGTGAAATTATGAGGTGAGAGAGGAAAGTGGCAAGAGGAGATGGGGAGAGACAGGGTAGGGTAAACTATCTCATGTAGAAGAAGCAAGG
This sequence comes from Gymnobelideus leadbeateri, assembly GCA_011680675.1. NCBI lineage: Eukaryota > Metazoa > Chordata > Mammalia > Diprotodontia > Petauridae > Gymnobelideus > Gymnobelideus leadbeateri. The sequence continues at coordinate 222,404 of WOXC01012471.1, forward strand.
GGAAGTGGTTGCAAGGGAGGGGAGAATAGGAAGGCAAAAAAGGCAAAACCACATTCTCATTGAATTTGGTTCAGGGAGAGAATGACATACATACTAAATGGTATATCTCAACCTGCAGCAGAATAGGGGGAAGGGGGATGAGAGGAGGGATGATGGATGGGAGGGCATCCTTGGGGGGAGGGGAGGTTGGAAGTACCCACTGTAGAAGAGGGACAGGATCATGTAGGGAATGGACCAGGTTGGGGGTGGGATGAGTGGGAGGGAAATATAAGCAGCCTTGTACAATATATCTACTATGATAATGTCTTGCATAGCTAGACATGTACAACATATACTGAATTACTTATCTCCCCAGAGGGAATGGGTGACAAGGGAGGAAAGAAATGGATCTGAAATTCATGGTCTTCAGATTAAATGTTTCAAATATATAAAAATACTATTATTAATACTCTTTTGCTTGTAATAGGGAGATAAGATGTGCAGGCATTGGGGCACAAAGATTCACCTTCCTCTAATGGAAAAGTCGAAGGGGGTATGGGAGAAGGTATGGGAGAGAGCAGATTGGAGGAAGCGATATCTTGTGGGACTGCTATTCTTGGAGGTTGGGTAGGGGAATAATGGGGGGAAAATGATTGTAACTCAAACTCTGGTGGAAATGAATGATGTAAAACAGAAGTTAATAAAGCATTTGTTTAAATATTAAAAAAAAAAAAGTGAGCCCCAAAGCAAGGCCTCAAATCAGGGATTATATAGTCTTCTCCTGAATCAGAGACTGTAACCACCCTCTTGACCCATTCCCTAATCACATAGCATCAAGGTGTGGTCATGCCTGAAAACCAAGCCTCCTACCACAGGCTCCATGTGACCATATTCAGCCTATTAGGGGGCAGAGTATATTTTCAAATTAAAGAACTTTCTCAGAGTCACTTAAGTCAATCAAAGTCTCTTAAGCCAATCAAAGGGCCTAGGGGCAGGGAAGATCTTCAAATCTGTATTTCCATTACAGCAAGTCATTTTATCATATTTGCCTTTCCTCATCCATAAAATGAGCAGGAGAAGGAAATGACAAACCACTCCAGTATCTTTGCCAAGAAAACCCCAAATGGGGTAGCAGAGTCAGACACAAATGAAAATGACTGAAAAACAAGGGGATAAGGAAGGAAAATAATTTTAATTTGTGATAGAACCAAAAGTTTAGAGCTGAGAGTTCTATTCTCTCTTATTGGGTGAGGTTCAGAGATAAGTCCATCTAGCACAATGGCTGGCACAGAGTAGATGTTTAATAAAGACTTGTTGGTTAGGTAGAAAAAGTGGAATTCGAATCTCTGTCCTCTAGTACCCTTACCACCCACCACTTCGCTTTCTGCTTTCATCTCTTGAGTGGTAGATTTGGTCTTTACAATCAAAGCTGAATGACAGTTTAGTATCTTTTATTAAAAAGAATTAAACATTTAATTAAAATATTAAAGTACCTATTTTCCGATGTCACATCTGTATATTCCAACTATTTCTACCACCATCTGGCAGCATAACCTCTAGGATAGGTTTCACTACACAGCCAACTAGACCTCTATTGATGTGCCTTAATGAGTTCACTCAGTTGCAATCAACTTCATTCATGGAGATGGCTGCCATAACTACAATCAGTTTTTCTAAAGATAATTTTGTATAGATATGCGTATTTATAAAAATAGCAACACACATTTCTAATGCATTTTAAGGTTTGAAAAGGATTTTCACCACAACAAGCACATTTCTCTTTGGGTGGTACTTTGGATTTTATCCACCAAACCCCAGATTTTAACCTAAAGTTTCCCCTTAGCCCTGGAATTCACACTTTGGAAACACTTCCCTACACACCCTTTGTTGCCTCTGCTATTAACTAGATGGTTCCGCCCAGAACCTTCATTTAAGGGGAATACTTAATTCAGCAATATTTCATTCCTCTCCAAGTTGTACTCCAAGCTTTCACTACCATGTTCCTCCCCAGCCCCTAGACCTCATGCTCTTTGTTTTCCATTCCCTCCTCCCTTTATAGCTTCCTTTTAAAGTGTTATCTTCTCACATTGTAATGGAGATCTTCAAGAGCAAAGATTATAATTCTTTAAGCTTTTCTATTTAGCACAGTGTTTGGCAAATAGTAACTTCTTAAGAAATGTTTATTTGTTTATTGAGGAAGGAAAGCCTAAAAAGTATTATCCCTCCCCCTATCCCCATCCCCCAGTGAATCCCATAAGATTGAAATCTAAGTGATTTAGCCACTTAAATCACAGGTCATTTAACTAGTAAATATTGACTCTAAGTCAAGAAACTCAAATTTAATACTCTTTTTACTATAGCACACTACATCCCTGGAAGCTACAGTTCTTTGAATATGCATACTATTACCCAAAATTTGAACAGGACACCTCTATTTATTATTTTAAACAAAAATGAATCCTCTTTGCTCAAATTCAAAATTATATTAAAGAATACTAAGATTTTACTGACTTCAGTATACCAAATTCTATGATAAATTTCAGCTGTATTATCACTCTAAACTTAAAATGGAATAATAAAAATTTAGAAGAAACTATAAATATCTATGCAACTCTTGTCTATAGAAGATTATTTTCTTGCATGTTGAACAAAAAAAAAAAATACCGAAGGCAGTGTAAGAGAATTTGATAGCATAAAAAGGAATAAAAACTATAGTAGAGGAATAAATGACTGAAAAATCAAACCTGAAGAAAATTTTTGGGATGAATATATCAATAAATACTTGACATATTCAATTTCTATAAACACATACCTATACACAGCTATTACTTAGTAGAGATACTGATTTTCTCTTGTATAAATAGACAATGGAAAGAAAATGGAACCTGAAAATTATACATAAATTACAAATAATCACTTGAATAAAGTCATAGCCTATTTAAAAACTACAGTCAAGAGTAAGATATCTTTGACTCTCACCAAAATTGCCAGAAATACATAAAAGCTACAAAACTTCAACCTGCAAAGATTGTGGAGAAACAAAATACCTTCACATTTTGCTGATTATTTTTTTTTAAATGGTAGAACCATTTCAGAGAGAAATCTGGAAATATGTTGTAAAAACCATAGAAATAATCAACAATTATAATTATTAGGATGATGGCATAAAGGAATCATGTAAAATTTTAAAAAAATATAGCTATAATTCAAAGACATTTTTGTGATTATGAAAAAGTAGAAACAAGTTACATGCCCATGGGAAATTGCAATATCATTGTGCAAATTAAATACAACTATACATAAAGGGGGGAAAGGCATCTACAAATATGACAGTGAGAATAATAAAACAAAAACCAAAAAAAAGATCACATAGGTGATAAATGCAAAGCTATAGAAATATTTATAGGCTAAATATCATTTTAAAAAGTATATATAAAAATAAGTAGGTGCTATTTTTTTTTCATTTTTAGTACACATTTTATTTATTGACCAACATAGTAGTTCTAAAACCCTAGCTTCTGGAAGAACCACTTGTTTTTGCCTGTCTTATACCTTTCCTCAAACTTGACCTTGGCCTCCCTCCTTGCCTTAAGTTTTAGTGCAGGGTCACAGAACACATCCTTGTTGACAACTGTTTTGTCCAATGGGATATCCACAGAGTATCTGGTGGGCATGAGGTGGTTGTAGTTATAAACTTTCACGAAGGATTTGATTTTTGATCGCTTGGCAATCTTCTTTTTGCCCGTTGCTGCAATAACTTTTCGAGGGTAGCGGTTGACACCTGCCACCAAGGCATGTCTATAGGGCCTGTCGGAGGTCCCATGTCAATGTTCTTGAAGATGACGGCTTTGCGCCCGGCGTACCGCCCGGCCAGGACCAGCACCACCTTCCCAGGTTTCATTAACTTACCCATTTCAACACAAAGCCAGTTGCTCCTACAGCCAAAAGTAAGTAGGTGCTATTTTATAAGTATATTTCTAATAAAGTGTGATTAATGAGATAATATTAGTTTAATGTCCTCATACAAAAATAGCACATTGGAGTTTCATTTTAACACTATTCCCAGTCCATAGCTGGGACCATATCATATGTGAGACATATATATATATATATATATATATATATATATATATATATATAGAAGGGTTCTTATGTATATCAGTAACAATTTTGTTTAAACTCCAAAGAGCACCTAATTTACACTAAATGTTGGTTTCTAGCTGATAGATCATATTATGTATATGTATTTCATAATACGTATATCAAATAAATGTATTTATTGCCAATACCTGTTTATATCCTGTGTATTATGCAGGGCTATGAGAATTACAAAATTATTTCTATAGCTTTTAAGAATACTCCATAAGCATAGGTAGAATCCTTAGTACAAATCAGACGTATTTTTATTTAGTCATTTCATGATACTTCAAAGAACAGTAATTGCAATGATTCAGTTGCTCCCTTAATTGATGAAGATCAAAAGTTCTCTTATTATTAGCAAATGATTTTTTTTTTTGTTCAGGACCTTCATTTTTTTTTTAAACAAATGCTTTATTAACTTCTGTTTTACATCATTCATTTCCACCAGATTTTGAGTTACAATCATTTTCCCCCCATTATTCCCCTACCCAACCTCCCAGAATAGCAGTCCCACAAGATATCGCTTCCTCCAATCTGCTCTCTCCCATACCTTCTCCCATACCCCCATCGACTTTTCCATTAGAGGAAGATGAATCTTTGTGTCCCAATGCCTGCACATCTTATCTCCCAATTATAGGCAAAAGAGTATTAATAGTATTTATATATATATATATATATATATATATATATATATATATATATATATATATTTGAAACATTTAATGTTACGACCTCGAATTTCAGATCCATTTCCTTCCTTGTCACCCATTCCTTCTTGGGAGATAAGTAATTCAGTATATGTTGTACATGTCTAGCTATGCAAAACATTATCATAGTAGATATATTGTACAAGGCTGGTTATAATTCCCTCCCACTCATCCCACCCCCACCTGGTCCATTCCCTACATGATCCTGTCCCTCTTCTATAGTGGGTACTTCCAACCTCCCCTCACCCCAAGGATGCCCTCCCATCCATCATCCCTCCTCTCATCCCCCTTCCCCCTATCCTGCTGCAGGTTGAGATATCCCATTTAGTATGTATGGCATTTTCTCCCTGAACCAAAATCAATGTGAATGTGGTTTTGCCTTTTTAGCCTTCCTTATTCTCCCCCTCCTTTGCAACCACTTCCCCTACATGAGATAGTTTACCCTACCATGTCTCTCCCCATCTCCTCTTGCCACTTTCCTCTCTACCTCATAATTTCATCCCTTGAGTATTCTCCCTTCCCAACAAATTCAACCTATGCCCTCTATCCATATATAACTGTAACCATATACACACACATTCACATATATATTCATATGACCACACCCCATTCTTCCATTATTTTCATAGTGAGAAAGATATCATCAGTCACAGATACTGCTTTTCCATATAGGAATGTAAATAGTTCAACTTTGATAAGTTCCTTTTGATTTCTTTTTCCCTGATTACCTTCTCAGGCATCTCTTCCTTCTTGTGTCTGGATGTCAAATTTTCTATTCAATTCTGATTTTTTCCTCAAGAATGCTTGAAAGTCCTCTATTCCACTGAATGACCATATTTTCCCCTGAAACAAAATACTCAGTTTTGTTGGGTAGGTGACCCTTGGGTTCATTCCCAGTTCTTTTGCCCTCTGGAATATCATATTCCATGCCCTTCGATCCTCAGTGTAGAAGCTGCCAGGTCCTGGGCTATTCTGATTGTGTTTCTACAATATTGAAATTGTTTCTTCCTGGCCGCTTGTAGTATTTTCTCCTTGATCTGGGGATTCTGGAACCTGGCTATAATATTTCTGGGAGTTTTCTTTTTGGGATCTTTTTCAGGAGGTGATTGGTGGATTCTTTCAACCTCTATTTTGCCCTCTGGATCTAAAACATCAGGCAGTTTTCCTTGAGAATTTCTTGAAGGGTGATTTCTAGGTTCTTTCCTTGATCATGGCTTTCAGGTAGTCCAATAATTTTTAAATTGTCTCTCCTGGATCTATTCTCCAGGTCAGTGGTTTGTCCCATGAGATATTTCACATTGCCTTCTAATATTTCATTTGTTTGGATCTGCTTAACAGCATCTTGATTTCTCATAAAGTCACTAGCTTCCATTTGCTCCAGTCTAACTCTGAAGGAATGAATCTCCTCAGTGAACTTTTGAGATTCTTTTTCCATCTGGAAAATTCGATTTTTTAAGGCATTCTTCTCCTCATTGCCCTTCTGGGCCTCCTTTGCCATTTGAGCTAGTCTATTTTTTAAGGTGTTGTTTTCCTCAGTCAGGCTGTTGACCCTCATTTCATACTTTTCCTGCATCCTTCTCATTTCTCTTTCTAATTTTTTCCTCCACTTCTCTTATTTGATTTTTAAAGTCCTTCTTAAGGTCCTCTATGGCCTGCAACCCGCTCATGTTTTCCCCTGGGGCTTTTGGAGCAGGACTTCTGACCTCACAGTCCTTTTCCCGCTCTATGCCCACAAAATAGGAGTCTAGGGTTGCATTTTTCTGTTTCCTTTGCCTTGGCATGTTGCCACTTGATTGCTTGACTTTTGGACTTGTTACCACACTATGGCTTTAAGGCCAGCTAGAGGAATTTTCGTCCCGAGCGTGTGGGGGGCAACTTCCGTTTCTGGCAAGCTGCAAACCCACCCACAACTTCCACCCTAGATCACAATCCAGATCCAGGGAGGTTAAAGCAAGAGCGATTACCCCCCAAGACTGATTGCTGGATCTCCCCAGGATTTGTAGGCTGGGAGCCGGAAATGCCTATGAAAACTACAAAATGGCTTTTGTCCTCAGCGGCTTCTAGCCCCCAGGGGAGGGAGCTGACGCATTCCCCAAATACAGGTCCCAAAGTCCATAGGACACTAACCTCTTACTTTGTCCTAGGCATGTCTATGTTGATAATTCTGCAGTCGCCACTGCTCCTGGTGTTCTGGGGTTCCTCCAGCTGGCTGCTGGCCCTGCCGCCCTGGGGCTAAAACCTCGGCTCAAGCAGACCTGGGCTCGGCTCGGCTCGGCTCCTGCGCTCTGCTCTCTGCGCGCTGCCGGCTCCCAGACCGCTGCGCTGGTCCTTCCTGCAGGGCTGCTGGGCTGTCCTCAGCGGGAGGTTAGCTTCTCTGTGTCGTTCTGTGGGTGCTGGGGCTCCAGAAGTTTTTCAGAGTCCTTTTTTACATAGTTTGTGGGGAATCTGGAGGCAGAGAGGCTTGGAAGAGCTGTTTCTACTCGGCAGTCTTGGCTCCGCCCCCTATTAGCAAATGATTTTAAGAAAAAAAAATCATATGCTACATTCAATCTAGCATTGGCCATCTCCTACCTACCTAAAATGGCCCTCAGATGCCAGGTAAACTTCTCTGCCTCTCTCATATTAAAGCTTTACATCTTTGGTTAGAGTTAACACTGTGTGAGACTTCAATATTATCATTTCATTATAGTAAATAATACAGTAAATAATCATCTCAATGAATGATCAATAAATATCACATCCCAGAAGCATGGTAGACACTAATTAAAAGAGTAGAGAGTTACTATTAAATTAGGATTTTATTTGAATTGCATAGATAGATGAGAGAGAGTGACAGAGACAGAGAGACAGACAGACAGACAGAGACAGACAGAAAGACAGAGAGACATACCGACAGAGAGAAAGAGAGAAGGGAGCTTGGAGTCAGGAATCCAGCTTCAGACATTTATTAGTCTTGTGATCCTGGGCAAGATACTTAATTCTTCTTTGTTTTGAGGAACCTTGGTTCATCATCTGTAAAATGGGGATGCTAATAGCATCTACCTCCCAGGGATATTGTGAGCTATCCCAGGGATATCTCATGAGAAATGAGATAATACTTGTAAAGTACTTAGTATGGTGCTTGCACAAAGCAAGCCTTCTATAATTTTAGCTATTGCTATTTTATGCTAAGGCTTATATACCTTCAAGAAATTAATAAGCATCTATGTTGAGGGTTAGGAAGCAACAGGCCAGACTTAGGATTTTATTGGCTTAGGAAATTTCAAACAAGAGGCAATTTCCCCTATCAATGAAGATTGGATTCTGCTCTGATACATCTTTACAACTGTCTGTTGTTCTGAAAAAACTAAGTTCTAAGTGACTGCTTCTTGTTTGTTCTTCCTTCTCAAAGAGGACCACGGCATCAGGGAGCTGATGGTATGCCATGAAATGCAAGAAAATTGGGTTTAAGTAAGGGAGGGCTGTACAAAGTTACCAGTCTAACTTTCTCCTTCAAAGCTATCTAGGTCCAGTGGCAAGATATAGATCAGTATCTGGAGATGGCACTGAGTGCAGTGGGATATCTTGGCCTTTTTAAGTTAAGGCCTTCAATAGCTTTCAGTTTGACTGAGGCAAAGACCATTCAACGATTAAAGGGAGGTGAGAAATGTGACAGTATGTGGTCTCTTTTACATAGTCAAAAGAAAAATCAATCAGATAGGGGAAAACTCTCTGGGTTTCTGGCCAAAATAGAAACAATTGTAAATTTGGGGGGGGGAGGGGGAAGGCAAGGCAACTTGCCCAAGGTCACACAACTAATAAGTGTCAAGTGTCTGATATCAAATTTGAACTCAGGTCCTCTGGGAAAGAAGGAGGGGGGGGAGTAGCAAGGGAGAGAGAGATGGAGAGAGAGAGAGAGAGAGAGAGAGAGAGAGAGAGAGAAAGGAAGGTAGGAAGGAAGGAAGAAAGAAAGAAACTGTGCTGCCCAATTGGCCAGTTCCATTTGGGTTCCCAGTGGGCAGCTCCTACTACTCACAATCACAAAGATTGTCATTTGTCCTTCTGAAAGAAGAACATGACATCATGTCATGATATATAAGTGGATATATCTTGAGGTTTATGGCTAGAATTCTTTCTTAATGACCATGTCTTGAATCCAAACTACTCTGCTATCATTAAGTGACCAGTAATAAGTCCCAGGCCAAGATGATATGGTCATTGGATTTTGATTGGCTAAGAGTGAATATAAATTGCAATTATTTCCGTTTTGGCCAGAAATCCTGAGGTTCTACTCCTCTGTAATGCCAACACAAAATTTACAGTGTAGATGGTGACTATAAATATTTTGCCATAGTTCTCAATCCCAAAATATGATAGACTTTCCATATATAAGACAGAAGCAAAACATTTATTCAGATACCAGAAAACCAGGAAATCAAATCCATCATAACAACAAAGAAGTGTTGGCCTTCCCACAGACCAACACACATAAGCCCAGGTGTTGCAGCAGGGGGCAAACACAAACCTAGCTATCTCCCTGGATGCTTCCCCCCACCCAGTCTAGTTGGTCTGACTCCCAGCTTCCTATGGGCTCTGTTTCACCCTTCAGTAAGCTCTTCCCACCACGGACTCCATGTGATTACATTTGGCCTATTAGAGGGCAGGGAAGATTACCATTACCATTATACCCTCCAAGACTGATTTGGGGGGGGGGGGGTTGGACTAGGAAAAAGAGACCATTCACTGCTACATTTCTTTCCTAGCCTTAATTACTTAATGAACAATTTATGTCAAACTGAAGCCTGTTAAAGATTTTAGCTTAAAAAGGGCCAATGTCTTCTACTGCATATACGGCCATCTCTAGTTATCCTAATCTATATTTTTGCACTAGACCCATTCTGGAGGGGAAAGTAAAGCTAGTGACTTTGAACAGCCCTACCTCTCTTAAGCAACTTATACAGGATCCTACATCTATCTTGTACCAGAGTCAGGACTGGAGCTCAGGTCTTTCCGTCGCTCGGTTGAGTCCAGCTCTCTGTCCACTAAATTCTTCTGCTTGTTAGCACCTAGATAATGTCTAAAAAATAATAGCAAAAGGAAATGCACACAATTAGCTAAGTGGGGGTGGGTGGGTGGGTAAGAATTTTAGATTTGGAATAAGAAGACCCAAGTCTAAATCCAACCTAAGAACCTTATAAGTTGTATGACTCTAGGTAAGCCACTTAAAATCTTGCAGCCTCAGTTACCTCATATGTAAAGTAGGGATAATAATAGCACCTTCACAGGGTTGTCATGAGGATTAAATAAAATAATATGATTTGCATAACTTAAATTACTATATAAATTTTCACTCTTACTATTATTATAGGAGATGTGTGACTATGTATGTGTGTCTCTGTGTGTTGCCTACATAAGTTATATGTGTCTATATGGGTCTGTCTGGGAAGAAGACAGTGACATAGTAGTTATAAAAAAAGATCATTCTTACTGGGATAGATCCTGTTTTACATAGAGGCATAAAGAAATATCTCTAGAGTTTCTTCTGCCAACAAAGCCAACCCTTCTCCAAGGGAGATTTTATGGGGGAACAGGCCATTGGGGCAAAACGACTGATCACTCTGCTCTCCTCAGAGAGGGTTTATCATATAAGAATTCTATCTCTCCCCCTCCCTAAATTCTGCTAGCCCAGAGAGAAATAATTTTAGGTCCAAGCTGAATTCCTGATTGCTATCCCTTTGTGAAGAATGTGTGTCCTAAGACTTGACTCCCTTTCTGTCATATTCCAGTTGTACAAAGACCACACATAGAGAACAGCAAATTAATCCATTTATCCAACCTGATAGCAAAAGGAAATCAGAGAAGTTTTACAAGTAAAACTATATGCACAATAATAAGAGAGTACATGAGCTTTCCCCTGAGAGCAAGCTATCTCAGCTCAATCAAGAGAGAGAAAGTCTCAGATTTCACCTAAAAAGAAATTCCCTGAAGTGTAGTAAGTTCTGGACAGGGACATTTGAGCTGCTGGCTTCTGTACAGGTTGGCTTCTTCCCAGAGTCATTCATTCCCTTCAAGCTCCTCTTTTTAAAAAGAGATTGGAACCATGTATCTTCTCTTTTGAAGCTAGAGGCCAGAAGCTTAGATTTCTCCTCTCCCAAGCTTCCAACCTCACCAGCTCTGCCCCTTAAACAGGTGCAGAGCATTGAGTAATCAAATTCCACCACTGAGACAAGTCTTATGGAACTGAGCTTTTAGCCTCAGATTACATTATTATATCTTTTTATTTTTTTGAAAGCAAGTTATCCATAATTGAGATTTGTAATTTTACATAAAAACTTCTTTTTCATTCTACTTTATATATGGATTTTTAAGACCAGAATTTTAAAAAATGTCACCAATAATTTACTGAAAATTATGAAAGCCTAGTAAATCAATTACTGCATAATAACTTTGGGATGCAGTGGAACTTTAAGGTATTTTCAGAATTCAGAGGGCAAGCTTTTGGGAAATAATTTGAAAATTATTGTCCTTAATGTCCCTTCACAACTTAACAGAATTGCAAATGATCCTGAGGAAGATGACAGTGGTATGGTTTCATAATACTTATCATTCTTACTAGGATGGTTTCTGCTGCCCACAGAAAGAGCGTATTTTAGGAAGTGAAACTTAAAGGTAAAGTTAAAAAAACAGAAATATTCTGAGTTCTCATATCTCATTGTGTTTCCTGTGAGAGAATTTTTATGGATTGAAAAGTAAAATGTAATCTTCTTACCATTCCAAGAAGAAAAATGAACCTCAACTTGACTGAGTACCAAAAAAAATTAATAAAAGAAGAAAAAGCAATCTGTTGTATACAAAAATAATGTATTTTTTATGCAACAAGGCTAATGAATGAGTATTTTGCCCCACTTAATTTCTCTGTGGAGCTCATTTTTTTTAAAATGGTAAATCTATTTTACCTCCCTAGTAAATGCTGACATAGAAAGGGGAAAACTCAGACAGAAAACTGCTCCCACATTAATGCAAAGATTAGAGCCAACAATGAAGCATCAATAAGTGCCTGTTTATTTGTAAAATAATTATTTTCTATCTCGAGAGAAAACAATGGCAAATTTCACTATGATAGCTTTCAAATTGAGATTAAATGCTTTGAGCTGTATCTTTTGAAAACTGATATATATGAAAAGTTCTAAAAAATATGAAGCCTCAATTTTCTTCAGTTTGTTAATAATGCTAATTGAATTGTAAAAATGTGGAAAGGTCTTTTCAGGGACAGAAAGCAAGGTTGGAGTAAAACAAAGGACATCAGAATTAGAACATCTGAATTCCAATCTCAGTTTTCCTTCTTTCTACTGAAAGGCTCTTGAGATATACAAATCCACAAAATGGAAATAAAATTTGTAGAACTTACCACACCACTGTTAGGAGAATTAATTCAGGTCATGTGGTATGCTCTCTGTGTTCACAAAGTATTAAGACCTCTCTAATTTTTTAATGAAATGATTTGTTCTCAGCTAATGTCATCTTGAAGGTTAGTTAATAAAGTAAGAGGTCTCTTGCAGGAGGTCAGGAAAACTTCAGTCTTCCTCACTAGAATTAGCTAGGTAGCATACTGGATTGTCCTGAAGTTGGAGTCAGGAAAATCTTAACTCAAATTTGGTCTCAGAGTTGTGATATCTGTAGGACCCTGGACATTTAATTCCTAGTTGCCTCAGTTTTCTCATCTGTAAAATAAAGATAATAGTAGCACCTACCTCACAGGGTTATTGTGAGGGTAAAATGAAATTATATTTGTAAACCTCTTAGCATAGTGCCTGGTACATAATCAGCACTTAATCTTTGTGGAAAAAATATTTACAGTACACAGGTAGTTGCCATATTCAAAGTCTACTCTATATCATATGTTTTCATTCTATTTCAGTAGATGCCATAACCAAGGCATCTAGTCAGAAAAGCTACCAGATTCTTGTCTTCTGTAGATATAGGCTGTGTGGAGGTCGAATATAAAGGTAAACCATAGGTATTAAATCTTCTTTTACAAAATAAAGATTAATAAAAGTTATTTGAGAAGGCACAAATAATTTTATATTAATATCTCAAAATATGAAATGAAAAATTATAATTAAAACACAGACATTTTTATTCAAGGACAAAAACATTCACAAATATATAGGTCATAATGGTTGGGAAAAATCTTGAGAAAATGTCTCTTTATAATTACAATATTTAAATTCTGAGGAAAATAAATGTTCAATATTTCTATTCAAAATATGCTGGCAGTATTAGCCCAAGGCTGTATTCCATTGTAAACCAGAAATAGCATAATTACAATTATATCAAACACCTTTGGATACAATGCACTAAAAAGCCTAAGAATTGAGAACTCTTTATTTTGTAATCCCAGCTATGCCAGGAAATTGTCACAATGGGCAAATCACTTATAATCTTTATCAGTTTACACATATAACAAATGGAAATAATAACACTTGCCCTAACAGAATCATAAGGAGCAATTGAAATATTATGCACAAAATTATTTTGAAAAATTAAAATGTGGTATATAGGTAAGATTAAATTGCTAGCGTTCTATCATTACTGTCATGATAAAGCAAAGATAATAACAATGATAAAAAAGAGCCAGTATAATTTCATAAAGAAGTCATACTAGAATGTGTGTGTGTGTGTGTGTGTGTTTGTGTGTGTGTGAGTCCTAGGATCCACCATAACCTGGGGTTGTCTCACCTTTGACAACTAATGACTGTGTCACCCTGGGCAAGTCCCCTGACCTCTCAGCATTCTAGGCAATTCTCTAAGACTACAACTTCAGAGAAGGTGAAATCTGCTTTGGTAGAGGGAATTTCTTCACCTGGGAGTTCCCTATGCCATAAATATATAGAATACATACACACATATGCATGCATGCATATATACAGAGAAACCCTTTATTGTCTCAGTTTTCCTATTAACATCAAAGATGGGTAAAGTCAGGAGGCACAGACTCATTAATTCCTCAAACATTTATTTACATTTCCCACTTTATGCTAAAAATTGTTCTATGGGTTATGGGGAAGGGGATGTATTTCTTGCCCTTATGGAGTATGCAACTTAGTAATACATACATATAATAATATAAATAATTTATAAGGGTCTAATGGAAATGTTCACAGAATTCAGGAGTTACATGGAGACGAATGAAAATGTGAAAACTAGTAATTACTGATCTTCTAAGATGTTGTCCACATTCTAGAGCAGCAGTCCCCAGTTATTGGATTGGCATCTGCCAGTAGATATCAAAGTTAAGCCTCATTGATTTCAAAGACAGCTGCAACCATCACATTTTCTTTGCCACAATTTGCTGGTAGAGGCATCGGGAAAAAGAGCAAGGATGCAGGAGTGCTCCTCTTCTTATTCTGCAAAGAGAATTTACTCTTGACATCAATCTTTGCCCTGACTAGTGGAATTTATTATCAGTTCATTTGCCAGTGCTAAAGAAATCATGGTGTAGAGGATAAAGTACTGGCTTGAAATCAGGAACACCTAGATTCAGATTCTTACTCCTAACCTTATTAGTTATGTGATCCTAGGAAAATCATTTAACTTCTGTGTACCCTAAGGAAGTTCACTAGAATGCATCTGTTAAGTCAAACAATGCTTGCAAAGGTATTCACCACTAGTGTAGGGCATTTCCACACTGATATTTCCCTATGCTAATGAATCATAGATCTTTTATGTATTCACATTTGTACAAGTTCAGTTTCTCTCTCTGACTCTGTCTCTGCCTATTCCTTTGATATCTATATTTGGGGAAAATTTTCTCCATCTCTAGAGAAAATTATGTAATAATAGTCATAGAAATCCTAAAATTATCATAGCACACCAAATAATAAATCAACTCATCTGACTTACAGGCATAAGAAAAAATGCTACATCTGGAGCGATGAAGACTTGATTTCAAACCTTACCTGGCTGTGTGACCCTAGAGAGTGAAATACTTAGCCTCAGTTTTATCATATATAAAATAGAAATTATAACAGCTTTGTCATAGGGATATTACAAGGATCATATTAAAAACTATGTGTAAAGGATTTTGCAAACCATAAAGTGCTATATAAAAGTCAATTGCCATACTCCTCCCCATATTGTCTATACTTTCTCCTACAATATATTGTCCATATCATTATCAGAATATTCTTCATCACATAAAGATCTGCTTTAAAATTCCCAGTGGTTCCTATAAAAAATAGAAAGTAAACATAAAAGAATTTTGCCTTGCATTTACAACATTCTACATTTGTGGTGCCACCTGGTTTTCCAGATTGATCACACATTACTGTCCTATACTCATCCTATGTGCTAGCCAAATGGGAATGTACTCTGTTTCCACAAAGTGTTCTGGATCTGATACCTCTTTGCCTTTGATAAAGCTGTATGTATAACAGTCTTGATCCCTTTCTTTTTGATGAATTCCTACTCATTCTTTAAACAAAAACTCATTTTT
The DNA here is from genome assembly GCA_011680675.1 of Gymnobelideus leadbeateri. NCBI lineage: Eukaryota > Metazoa > Chordata > Mammalia > Diprotodontia > Petauridae > Gymnobelideus > Gymnobelideus leadbeateri. Next base: position 237,704 of record WOXC01012471.1, read on the forward strand.
TCAATCCTCCCTAATATATGTTTATGGACCATATTTGTGATTTCTTTGAAGTAGAGGAAGATCCAATAAGGAGCCTCTTTTCACCAATGCAGATCAAAAATACTCTAAAATTTTAGGTGTAGAAAATTCTCTGGAAGCACTGAGAGTGTAATTTACTATCTCTGCATTACACAGCTAATGCATCAGAGGTGACATTTGATTCTAAATCTTCCTGGTTTTGAAGTCAACTATCTTTCTCCTCTAGTACATTAACTCCCTGTTGTTCTTATCATGTAGTATTATATTATCATGTAGTATGATAAGAATTAAACTTTGTAATATACAAAGGTACTATAATTGCCTTCTTAATGTTAACTTGTGCAACCCCCCATCTCCTGAATCCATGTCTTTGTGTGACTGTCCTTAATGTATGGAATGTTCTCCCTCCTCCCTCCTCCCTCCTGCCTACTGATTTTCCTGGCTTCCCTCAAGACTCAACTCAAATCCTACCTTTTACAAGAAGTTTTTTTTTTTTTATATCTCTATATCTTCTGCTAATGCCTTACTTCTGAAATAATCTTTCAAGTATATATGTGTGTAGACACATACATATAGATATACAGATATGTACATGTGTACATATGTGTGCATGTGTATGTGTCTATATTTATGTACATATATAGCATTGTTTTCCTTATTAGAATGTGTACTCCTTGAGGCTAGTGATTGTGTTTTTTTTTTTAATTTTTATTTTATTTATATAACCAGGACTTAGGACAATGCCTAGGGAGAACAACAAATTCATTTTTTTTTTTCCAGAGGGGCAAGGCAATTGAGGTTGATTGACTTGCCCAAGGTCACACAGCTAGTTAAGTTTCAAGTGTCTGAGTCTGGATTTGAACTCAGGTCCTCCTGACTTCAGGATCAGTGTGCCACCTAGCTACCCCAACAAATTCTTAATAAATGTTTTTTGACTGACTGTTTGTGATTTACTTTCCTCTTGATTATAAGTTCCATGAGTTAAGAAAAGCTTATCAAACTTTGTATCTCTCTTATTGCCTAGCACAATGTTTTGAATATTGCAGTTGTTCAGTTGTTTAGATAATGTCTGAATTTTTGTGACCCCATTTGGCGTTTTCTTAGCAAAGATATTGGAGTGATTTGCCATTTTACAGAAGAGGAAACTGAGGCAAATGGATTTAGGTGACTTTCCTAGGGTAACACAGCTGGTGTGTATGGCTGGATTTTAACTCAGGTCTTTTTGACTCTAGGCCAGGTGCTCTATCCACTGTACCACCTAGCTGTTTGTTCTGGATATAATAGACACTTTAAAAATATTGGTTGAATTGCATATACTGTCAGATTAGGGTAAAATGTTGCATATTTTAAAGATTTATAAGTATTTTGCTAAAAGGAATCATTCACTGAGTAGGGGAACAATATCGTAACATTTGGACATAAATAATGACAGTGTAAAAGCAAAATATGTCAATTAAAAAGTAAAAACTCCCAAAATATTTATTGAATGCTGGATGGATATAGTAAACTGACACATAGAATATTGATCTGCATCAACTACAGTGAAATTTTTACAAATTTTCCTGCATTACTTAATCAAGACTGTCGTTTGCCCTTTTTATGTTATTTCTTAACATATAGTGAGAGAATATTTTGAGAATAAAGCAGACTGGAATCTTGACCCACTTATAGCCAACCTATACACATGTATACTGTATATATTTTGTACTTAGTGTATATTATGAATGGATTGTGCTTCAAATAGTAATTTTAGACAGGTATTTGAGAATAAATATCACATGTATTTTCTATAATATTGGTTGATGATTAGGCTTACAAATTACCTCACAAAAAGCTTATTTAATGCAGATCACAACTGAAATATGGAGATATACAATGAAGAATATAATTGTGTATATGTATAATTTATGAATTCACACATATTTAGATCATAAATACTTAGGAATAGAGTCAACATAGCACAGTGGATCCAGGATTGGACTCAATCACGAAGACTCCTAAGTGTTCAAGTTCTGTTCCTATGGGGCAAAGAGTCAAGTAATTTAACCTCTCAGTGTAAGAGCCAAATAATAACCAAAGACTTCAAGTTAGAAAATAATAGCCAGTCGGCATTGCTGAAGAGATTTTTCTCTCCTAAAATTTCTCTATATTGATGAGAGTTAGACAAAACAAAACAAAACTTTACAAAAGCAATAAATTTGACTAAAATAGTTTCAAATATTATGAATAATGATTGTCTTATTATAGAAAAGACAGAATCTTGAAAATCATAATATACTAGAATGGTCATAATAAAATGTGTATGCCATCTATCTAGTTTAATTTTACTTTATAGATGAGGATATGAATACATGTGGAGTTTTGTGGAGATTCTATTGTGGGCATCTAGACACTTTTAAACATTTTAAGATTAATGGCATTAATACAATTTATACTGAAATTCTCTTTAGACTGTTTGATGTGTCTTTTTTTGCTAAAGCTATATTACTAGCACTAACCATATGCTGATCAGGCATGATCAATGTCATTTTTCAACTCACAATTCCACTCCCCCGCCTTCATTTTAGTAATAAGAACAAGATCTTTATGTGAAATTTTATATTTCCAAAGTAGGATAATCTTTAAATTATCCTGATTTTAAAGATGAGGTAACTAAAAAATAACTTAATCCAATATTTATCCTTCATGTTGAAAAATGATATTGAACAAATTACATTTGAGGCTCCTCCAATATGATTAAGTAAAAAAAAAAAAAAAATTACCGAATAGGCAAAAAAGGAACTTAAGAAAGATGGGGAGTTCAAAGTGGATTAAAAAATATTTAGGTCATTATAGCTGGAAGAAGCATTAGCTAGGACTTGAAGTATGGGTGTATTGAGGTAAATGGAAAGGAAAAAGAAACAAGAGGGAAAACATTCCCTTTAGAGACTACAGCATGAGCAAAGATTCTAGAGAAGGACTAAGGAAGATTGCTATATTTAAGAATTCTACATTGTCATACTTGTAAAGCAGAGAGTCCATGCTGGGATCATAGTTGCAACTTTGCTCAAGGTATAAACAAAAACAATATCAAATGAAGCATCAAAAAGAACCTAAATAGGGGTGACTAGGTGATGCAGTGAACAGAACACCAGCCCTGGAGTCAGGAGGACCTGAGTTCAAATCCAGCTTCAGACACTTAATACACGCTAGCTGTGTGATCTTGGGCAAGTCATTTAACCCTAATTGCTCCTCCAAAAATATCCGAAAAGAGCCTAAATTTTCTTCTGTGCATATTCCACCTATTTGTCCTTTTTCTGCTTTCTGGGACCCCAAAGTACAAGTCTAAATCTTCTTCCCCATAACAAGTCTTCAAAATCTTGAAGATAGCTACTATATGTGTATCTGGCACAAAGTATTTATTTGAATATTTGCTCCCTTCCTTTCCCCTCTCCCCAGATGTTTTAAGTGAACTAATTTTAGAGATCACTTAATTCATTTAATTATAAAGACTAACCTAGAAAACAACCCTATTACAATTCATATGTGCAATTTTCATATAGATTTTTTTTTCTAAACACCGTTGCTGGTTATATTGCCCACCTTTAGTGCTGTTTATATTGCCCATCTTTCAGCTTCACACCATAGTATCTATCTTGAAAGATAAAACTATTTCCATCAAATCTCTGAGATGCCAATTATACAAAGGATACATTAGTCACTGAGCATTTGTTTCATTCATTGCATGGCTTAAGCTTTTAGCATTAGTACAGAAACATCTGTATATTTTGGCTCTACTTTTATGCCCTTTTCACATCTGTTAATTGCTCAATTAGGCTTGACAATTACTGTGCTGTTTTCCATTTTTCTTCAAACTCACCACTGAATTCCCCAATGGCTAACCTCTATGATTTAGCCAAGGATCAATTTTAAATGAGGATATGAATAGTAGTGATATTACCTGGCTATACCTCTGCAGTCATGTACTAGACATTCCTCAGAATTCCCTAGAAAGTTACAAATTAACATAACATATGATGGGAAAATGGAGGTTCTCAAAAAATTAGTGTTTCAAACTCATGAGTGGAGATACAATTGGTTTCAAAAACCACTGAATGATTTTCTCTTGAATACACAGAAATTGGCAGATGGAATCACTGTCATTCATGTTTTCTGCTTCTGGGAGTAAATGCTTAGACCTAAAGATTGTCATTGACAGACTGTCTCAAGTTCATTTTTTTTTTATTAATAGTGAGTTGTATATTTTCTTTAGTGTTAGCATTATTATAACGTAATATTCTTACAAATGCATATTCAGGGAGGGATAATTGTGAGGTCTATGAGAAATAGAAATTAGGGAAGTAGGGATATTTTCATGCAGACAGTCTGTCCTTTGTAGTTTTGTTAAGCATTAGATTACTTGCATTTTGTGAGCTATATTATTTTCATTTCTCTCAACAGATTAGTATTCAAACTGCACTATGGTGGTCCCATTCATATTCTTCTCACCCCAGTCACAGCTGATGGGGACTACAACACACTCAGTAAATATTTGGGATTCCAGGGAGACTGCCATCATTTTTTTCTTAAATTAGAATTTCCAACTCTGTAGTTCTATACAGTATGTGTGTGTTCTTTAACTCGTGTCTAATATGTAATGTTCTATGGGTGAGTATTCCCTTCCCCCCCCCATACACACATAAAATAATATTTGTGGAGGTGCTGGCTATGCTATGGGGAATGTTGCCTCTATGTACATAAATTATTTCAGTAACATCTTTTATTTGGGTGGTTTGGAATTTCTTTGAGAAAAAAAAGTATAGATGGAAATTGTCTATGTCTGATCAGTATTTGAACATGCCTATAGGTTTTTGGCAAAAGAAGTACTTTAAAATTATGGAGTGGTAGATTGATCACAGAAAATCATAGAAGTTGGGGCAGCTAGGTGGCGAAGTGAATAGAGCACTGGCCCTGGAGTCAGGAGGACCTGAGTTCAAACCCAGCCTCTGACACTTAACACAAAAAACTAGCCGTATGACCTTGGGCAAATCACTTAACCCTAATTGCCTTCAAAAAAAAGTGATAGAAGTGTATTGATCAGGAATCAAATATTCCTGCCCCTATATATGTGGGATGGAAGGACTGGTAGATAGAGATAAGGTAGGAAAACGAGAAAGAAAGAAAGGCATGTAAAATATTTTTAATATATAGAAAAGAAAGAAAACCAGAGACTCATAAATAAACAGGAGAAATTTGAAATGTACACATTGTGTTTATTATATATTTAAAAGAAAAGGGGGTTGAAAATAACAGTGATACAAATTTTCATGTACAATTCTCTGCTTCTCTTACGTTTATGGTAATGGTCATTTATATAGTATTTGTTTAAATTCTAAATAAAAAATGATATTTGGAGTTTGTTGTTGTTGTCTTTGTTTTATTTTCCTTTGTTTTTAAAGATGAAGCCACAATGGGTTGTACACACCCTATACACCACCAGGCTTTATCATCTGCCCTGTCACTAAACCCTTCAGACTTTCTGCATTTTCATCTAATTTCACTGTTACCCTTGACTTGAAGACACTGGCAACTTCCAGTCAATCCAGCTCACAATATCAGTAATATCATTAATTCACCCTCAGTCACCTCCAGATATCCAGCATTTTCTAATTTCAAAAGTCCTCCTATGTATACCTCATTCTCTCCACTCAAACAACCACTGCCCTAGATTAGGCCCTTCTTATCACTTCTTGCTGGGATTATTAACTTAATTGGTCTCTCTTACTTATTCCAATCCATCATCCACACTGTAGCTAAAGTAATTTTCCTAAAGAAGTCTCCTCACCCAATTCAAATTTAGGTGTTTATCTGCTCAAGACATAATATATTAGAATTTACTCAAGGCCCCCCAAATCTGTGATAAAGTGACAACAAAACACATACAAATGGCAACAGAAGCTACAAAACAGTAAGGCAAGTGGAAGGAATGGTGAGTAGTTTAGTTTGAAAGAAGTATTGAATGCATAAAAATAGAGAATGCTTTATAATTTGTATATCAGCTAATGATTTTGTTATCATTAGGAGAGTCTGTAACAAAATGAGCTAATGAGTCATGTGTACCCTGGGGATTAATTAAGAGGTGTTAATCTTTATAGGGGTGTTAATTTGAGTTTAAATTAAGACAAAATATAATTTGGAAGAATACAAATACATAATCAGACAGGAAAAATAATTTCATAAAATGCCTTGCTGGAGGAAACCAAGCTACAATTTTATTTAGCTCTAAATGAAAAATGCCATGTGTATTTTTTAAATGGAAGAAAACCCACAAGAAAACCTATTATCATTTATAAACACATCGATTCAACTCAAAACTCAATATAATCTTCTATAACTTGCATATAGGGGCACAAATGCTATGCAAATCGTTAAATAAATAAGTGCAGTCAAAAACAAATATGAGCTAAATGCAGAATTAAGTACTCAGAATTTATGTTCCATTAATCTCAGATTAAATTCTATTTACAAGTAAATAAAGTCACCAAGGGCCTAGTTATAGTCTTAGAGTGGGAATGGAGGATAAACAACATTTTCCCTATTCATATTCAAAATTAAGTTATACAGGAAAATCTCACTCAAATGAAAAGAAAACTATTCATTTCAATATAATGATGAAGTAGTTAAAATAATGTAGGCTATGCACTTAAGAATGATATTCTACAGTCTATGAAATCACAATATAGGTATAATGATATATTCAACAGAAATGTTAGTGTTTATCCCTCTGGAAAGTTTCCATTGCTGTCAAAAGTATCTTTGCTTTATGAATTCCTGATGCTTTCATGAAAGACATCTATTTGAAAAAAAAGAAACTGCACAAACTCTTTCCACCTAGATTAGGTCATACTAAAAATAGTAGTAGAATTGCTAATCTAGCATTAGAATCTAGAGGAATAGACATCATACAGAAAGATTACAATGGAAATAAACATTATACCTTCCTGCTCTGGGAAATGTACAGTCATTTACGGGGATTAAATTTGTCTATTCTATAGCTATTTTCTAATTTCCTCATATGACTCTTTTCAAGACCTTTGGGCATGCTTTTCTTCTCAAAATAAAACCAACAAATATGCAATCAAACTGCTATGGCGATCATCCAGGATACACAGATATCCACATTTACAGAGCCTTTAACCAGACCACAAATTTAGCCCTGAACAAAAGATAATTTATTACATTTACATGATTTTAAAAGAGTCAACCAAATGAAGTCAAATTGACAGATGATGAAAAAAGCATTTATCAGAGAGCATGATATGACAGTCACTTTACCAGAAAGATGTTGAGCTGACAATAAGTATTTTATACATAGATACCTTTAGTGTTGATTCTATCATTTTTCTGAGTATATAGAGCCATGAAAAGAAACTTTAAATCACCAATAATGTGCAAAAAAAGTTTAAATTTTTTATGACTAGATCCACTACAATTTTTTTGGTTATCTAATCTCATCTGGGTCTCCAATACAGTAAAGCAAATATTCCTTTGTAACTGACTTACTATCTCAATTATTATATTCTCTCCCCCCACTCCATTTTTCCTCAAGTCTTCCATGGCATTCCTTATCCCTACCCACTTTTCTGAGGATTTCCCCTTTACTTCACACACACACACAAAGCCATTCACTGAAAATTCTCCCTTATTCTCACCCCCTTTTTCATATCATTCAAATATCCCCCCTCACTATCTTTTCTACTTCTTTCTCAGGTGAAAAGGTGGTTCTTTTTCCTGAGGAAATCAACCTAACTGCTCTACCTTCATCCTTGATCCTTTCCCCTCACAACTTCTCCAGAAAATTGTCCAAAGTACCCAAGTACCCTCCCCACTCTCTCCTTTATTTTTAATCTCTCCCTATCTACTGTATCAACCCTTGCTCCTTATAATCATTTTCACATCTACCCCATTCTTTGAAAGTCCTTACTTGATCCAACCACCACCACAAGTCTAATATATCTCCTCCCCTTAGTGGCTAAACTCCTTTAGAAATTCACATAAGCTCTGTGCCTCCACTCCCTCTCTACTCATATCAAAATCCTCTACCATCTAACTGCAGAATGTATTTATTGAAATTACCTTCTCCAAAGTTACTAATGATTTCTAGATTGCCAGACCTAATAGCTTTTATTCAATCTTGATCTTCTTTGATTTTTCTGCAGCATGAGAGATAAGTATTCTTTCTCTCCTCTAGATGTTTATGATTTGAAATCTCCTGGCTCTCCTCCTATCAGCATGACTTTTCCAATCTTAGTCTCCTTCCTTGGTTCTTAATTTATGTCAAATCCACTAACTATGGACAACATAAAAGATTCTGCACCAGGTCCTCATTTCTTTTTATTCTGTTCTATACCTCTTGGTGGTGTTGCCAACTCCCATGGGGGCAATTATCACCTCTATGGATATGTTTCCATAAAAGTGGTATACATGTGTGTGTGTCTGTGTGTGTGTGTGTCTGTGTGTGTGTGTATCTAAGCCATCATCTCTTTTGAGCTACAGTTATATATCTCCAACTCACTCAAACATCTTAAACTGGATGGCCTATAAGCATCTCAAAATTAATATACTCAAAACAGGTGGTTAATTTTACCACAAATCCTGCCCCTTTCTGAGTTTTCTAATTACTCTTAAGTTTATCATCATCTTCCTAGTCACTAAGGCCCACAGCTTAGGTGTATTCCTCAACTCCTCACTCTTAATCACTCCACATGTCTAATCTGTTATCAAATCTTATTATTGTATCTCCATAATATTTCTTATAGGTCAACTTATATAGCAGCACTTTTGTTCAGACCCTCCTTACTTTTTACTTAGACAAATAAAATACCTAAGTAGTCTCTGCCTCCAATCTTTTGCCACTCTGCTGACAAGGTCATCTTCCTAAAGCATATAACCATACAGTCCCCTTGTTCAGTGAATTCTAGTGAGTCCCTACTACCTTTAGAATTAGACATGACATGCTTAGTTTGGCATGTAAAGTTCTTCATAATCCGGTCCCTTCCTATTTCTGTGGTTTTATAGAACTTTACTCCCTTTTACACAGCCTATGATCTTGTATCACTGTTGACCTTAAAGGTTCTCAAACATGACATTTCATCTACCTTCTCTCTGTCTTTGAAATATCTATTCCAAGGGGAGGCTAGGTGGCACAGTGAATAGAGCACTGACCCTAGAGTCAGGAGGACCTGAGTTCAAATCTTGCCTCAGATACTTAACACATACTAGCTGTGTGACCTTAACAAGTCACTTAACCACAATTGCCCCTCCAAAAAGCCAAAAAGAAAGAAAGGAAGAAAGGAATATCTATCCCATTTGCCTAGAATACCTTATCAGATGTTGAATATAATCCTTTCATTTTATAAATGAGGACTCTGAAGCACAGAAAATTTGTGTCCCACCCCACCCCAGAATAACACAAATTTTTTGAATTTGAACCAAAATTTTCCCAACATCAAGTTCAATTCCCTGTTTAGAAATCCAGGCTAGCTTTTTTTGAAGCTAACGGCAATGGTAAGATGCAAAAAGAGGGAAGCTCATTAGACTATATTTAGCACACATCTAAAATATTATCTTTAATTTGAGGTCTCATATATTAAAAAGGACACATAAGCTAGAGTATATTCAAAGGAAAATGATAATTAGATTGAAGCGATTTGAAATTATGCCTTGAGAAGATACATTATTTGTAGGAGAGAGAAAGATTAAGAGGAATGGAATTTTTATTAAAGTATTTGAAATAAATGACATATGAAGAGAAGATGCCTTCTAGAAGGCTACAAACAAATAAAACAAATCAGAGCAAGTTATGACCACTGGGGTAAAAAAGTAGAGAAGGGATGGCTAGATGGCACAGTGAGTAGAGCACTGGCCCTGGAGTCAGAAGGACCTGAGTTTGGATCTGGCCTCAGACACTTAACACACACAAACAAAAAACTAGCTGTGTGACTTTAGGCAAGTTACTTAACCCGAATTGCCCTCCAAAAAGCAAAAAAAAAAAAAAGTAGAGAGGAAGATTTGGGCTCAATAAGAAGATATTTTCTAACAATTTGAGCTATCTCAAAATATAATGGGATATCTAGGAAGCTAGTGTGTATTCTGATCCTGGAGGTCTAAGTGAAAGATAGACGTATATTCATTAGGGAGATATAAAATATATTCACCCTTCAGTCAAGGAATTGGACTCAGATGTCCCTTCCAAGTCTTAAAAATGATCAATCGACCTCTGAACTATAAAGCTCACACTTAACCCATAAATGTGAAAAATGGTCTTGATTCTGCTTATAAGGACTACAAAATTCCATAGCACCCAGTCCCAAATCCATCTAAATCATAAAACGTTCTTATAATTCAGGTGAATTGGCCAACTTAACAAAGAATAGTTCAGATCCATCCTAAGCAATGGATATCCCTCAAAACTTGGATATCCTTAAATCTTGAAGACATCTGCTCTGAAATGTTTGGGGCTTAGAGATACATTTAAAGGTTTATATTTAATTTAGGTTGCAAACCACCAGGGTATTTTGTGACTACAGATAGTTTCCTCTTCATTCTCCCAAAATAAGAAACACTAAAGCTTCTTTATCCAGCATTTGTGAAACCTTCTCGAGTTAAAAATTTCTTGTCTTGGGAGTTTTTAACTTGTTTTTATTCACAGAGTGCACAGCTAAATGCACAGAATCTCAGAGTCCAAGTTTTACACCAACATGCATCTTCCTGGACTGTGCTAAATGAATGACAGTGAGAAGGCAAGTTAATATTTCTCACAGAAAAGTAGAATCAAAATGGATGACGATCCAAACTCAGAATTTGTTTTAGGAGTGAAACATTTATCACTGAAATAAAAGAGGTGTGAATCAGGTTTTCTTTAGTTCTTTCATTATTTGAGGTGACAAGCTATTTTGAAGTTATTTTCTTTGTGATAAAAATGAAAAGTTGTTCCATCTCAGTTATATTTATTTATCTTTCTTTGGAGGAGCTTGGAGAATTCTCATATATACTAGAATTCTATTGTAGCACAGCTAAATATTATGTAGGTTCAGATACAACAAATCAAATCACATTTTTCTGAATGTACTTCCAGATCGACAAAGACTGATAAAATAGTTAGCCTATAGTGTGTATTTTATCCCTTTTTAGAAGGACTTTATTACACCACATGATGCTTAGGTAATTCCCAATTCTCTGTGATTCTAGTTGATCATTCAGAATATGAGGGGAAAGGGACATTCTCTGAGTCAGACAAGATTTCTACAGAACAGCATATGTTTTACATGGGGCTAAGAAAAGGACAATAAGTTGTCACTTTTCCACTCAGGTACCTAAGTATTATCAAAGGTGCATGTAATCATATGCAGACAAAAAAGAGAGTATGAAGAAAAATAAAAGAGTGTTTATCAGGGAAGTGAATTCCCCAGGTTAATGAGGCCTAAAATGCTAGTGTTAACTGAAGAGGAGGGAACAAAAGGGTCTGTAGAGACAGGAAGGAAAAGGAAGAGAAATGGAAAAAGATTTTTGGATGAAGCAATAGTTAGAGACAATATTGGAAAGCACATTGAAATTTGGAGTGAGAAGACGTTGGTTTGAACCCCAATTAAGTGATATTCTACCTATATGGCAACATGCAAATAATGGAACATCTCTGGATATTGATTTGCTCATTTGTAAAATAAGGGGGTCAGATGAGGTAAGATGAATCCTATGATCCTGTGATCTTAGCCACTTAAGTTTTGTAGGCTTTTTATCCACAGCAGGTGGGGGAATCTGCCGCCTTGAGGCCACTTAAGACCTCAAGGGCAGCCCTTTGACTGAATCCCAACTTCACAGAACAAATCCCCTTAATAAAAGGATTTGTTTTGTGAAACTTGGACTCAGCCAAAAGACCTCACCCAAGAATCTAGAAGGCCACAGTTTCTCCACCCCTGATCCAGAGCGAGCATTCTGATCTCTTATTTATCCCCTTCCCAATCTAAGAACAATTATTATCAGGTTCTTAGGACATACTTTCAAAAAGAAGGGGTGGAGGGAGAATGATTTGTTACTGAGGCCAGAAATGATTTGACAATTACAAAGTGCCTACAAAAAGTAAATTAGTGGACAAATTGAAGTGAGTTGCCAACCTCCTAACCCCCCAAAATGGGAATAATTACAAGGGGAAGGGATACCCGATCATAATGGAGAGAGGTAAGAAAAGGATGTTAATCACAGTCATCACCTTCCTTACAAATAAAGTCAGCCCTTTTTGCTTCCCTATAGTTTACATCCATCTTAAATCACTATATTAAAGGGAGTTATTATTATTGTGATTATTATTGGTAGTCAGAGTAGAAACAAAAATTTAAATAAAAGGGTTGTGTCCCTCCATAAGGAGACACAATCACTGCTCCTGGCCAAGTCCCTGCATATTCAAAGGTATAAACAAGGGTTGAATCTCAACGGGGAGAAATTCCCATCTGACCTCTCAATGCTAGAGATATAGACACTGCTGGAAAAAGTATAACCACTGACCAAATTAGGAGAGGCGCTCATTGGTTTCCCTTGTTTTTATTCAGGAGAGCTCTGAGTGTCCTGCAGAGAGAACAACAATTAGAACAGATATGGTACTAAAAGATAAGCATTCTAGGCCAGTAAGGAAAACCTTAGCTAATCATGAGAACAAAAAACAATGAGCGGACCATTTTAAGAGAGCAACAATGAAAGCAGAGACAGAGCTTTATGAAAGACTTCAGAAAACTTCACAGAAGCAGCTAGAACGTTTTGGAGGGACAATTCACAAAAATATGAAAAGAATCTTCATCCAGAAACTTGTGATTCTTGAAAATCTCATTGCACATTTGGGGATTTGGGTTGATCCAGTAATTCTTTTTTTTTTTTTTTTTTAATGTCCAATACTCTTTTCCTTTTAAAAAATCAGTCACTTAACAAGAGTTAACTTACTATGTGCTGAACACTGTGTTGAGGGGATATGGGAAAAAAAAACAAAAATAAATGATTCCTACTTTCAAATAGTTTAAATTCTGTTGTGATACTGTGATATATTACATTTATATGTATTTTCCATATACATGGAAAACATGCTTACAAAAACATGGACATATATGAACTTATATGAATATATGTGTGTGTGTGTGTGTGTGTGTGTGTGTGTGTGTGTGTGTGTGTGTATAAACAGCTATAGAGGGGTATGGCTAAGTATTTACATAACATCTACTATACACAATACACTGTGCAATGTACTTTATAAATATTTTCTTATTTTACCCTCACAAGAACCCAAGGAAATAGGTAACATTATTAACCCCATTCTACAGTCGTGGAAACTGAGGCAAACAAGTGTCTTGCACAAGATCACATAGATAGTAAGTATTTGAACCTTACTTTGAACATTTGAAATGGTCTTCTTGATTCCAGGCCCAGCAGTTTATCCAGAGAGCTCCTCTTGCCCTTCCAAAGGGCCATCCCTTGTATTTGTAACAAAATTGTTTTTTTTTTATATATTTTGTTGAAGCAGATCAGCAAAAGCAGTTAATATATCTACAAAGTCTGGTGGTATGTGCATCGACCCATACCCAGAGCCCTGCACTTTGGCAGAGGAAGGGAGAGGGGTTCCAAGTTGGGCCTTTATAGTTGCTCAGCATTTTTTTGTAATTTGCTCTTTTCCTTTTTCTTCTTTCCATTGACACTGTTGTAGACTTTGTTTATATTTTTCCTACTCTACCGACTTTACTGTGCCTCAGTTTATGTTTTTCTCTGCTTAGGATCCACTTTGGTATTAGTTCTGTACTATCACTAGAAATGCTGTTGTAGATATTTAGTGTGTATGGGACCTTTTTTTTCTTCTTCTTTGGGTTACATGCATAGTAGAGCCTCTCTGATCAAATCAAGTCATCATGCATGAATTAAGTGCCTACTGTGCTAAGCCCTGATGGAAGTATATGAATATTTAATTACTTTTTTAGCATAATTCCAGGCAGCTAGGAGGCATAGTGGATATAGCTCCTGGCCTGAAGTCAGGAAGACCTGAGTTCAATTCCAGCCTCAGACATTTAACTAGATATGTAAACTTGGGCAAGTTACTTACCTGTTTGCCTCAGTTTCCTCATCTGTAAAATGAACTGGAGAAGGATATGGCAAATCACTCCAGTATCTTTGCCAAGAAAACCCCAAATAGGGTCACAAAGAGTCAGACATGACTAAACACCAAGCATATTTCGAAATTGCATGAATTAACTTCAATGTGGTTTGGCAGAAAGAGAATTAAATGCAGAATCAGGCAAGCTTTCAAACCATTAACTCCTCAGGGACTGTTTTCTTATTAGCAAAATGAAGATAACAAATATTTTCCTACCTACCCCAGAGGGATTCTATGAGAATGTTTCCTAAACTCGAAAATACTAAATAAATATGGATTAATTTTTTTTGCAATGACACACCATCTGCAGTTTTATCTAATATTTGTTCTTTTTTAATGGCATGATATAGCATACCACATAAGAAAGAAAAGTTAAAAGCAAAAACTTATTAACAAGAAATCTCTCCTAAATTTTAATCAGTAAAATGGAGTCCAGGCCATTCACATCTTAACGCAGAATCCCATACACAAATTGTCAAGGATGCTCAAAAGTCCATCCTCATGTCTCAAGAGAATCTTGGTTGGAATATTTCCACACTGATAGATATCTATTATATTCTGAGATGCCAATTACATTTTGGAAGCACTTTCAAAGTACTTCTTAAAATTCCAAACATCAAGAACTTCACACACAAGCAATTTAAAATCATTAGCACATCAGACAAGTCATTTTTTATGTTGCTTCAAACCAGGCTGACATTCCTATTGAAGAATTGTAAATTGACCCAGTTATCACTTGCTTAGTACTTCCTTTATTTGCATACCAGGATAAACACATTCATGTTTTCTTTCTCTCATTGTTCCAGAATCCCCTTACCTCCTTGAATTGATTTCAGTATTTGGACAACCATATCTGCATAATAACATTGACCTGCTCTATCGAGTGTTGTGTGTTTTAAAATATTTATGTAATCTCATCTTTAGCAGCTCTAACCAGATCATATGAATGAATTAATAGATGAAAAGTATTGTATATTAAGCAACTACAAAGTGTCAGGCACTGTGCTACAAGCTTGGGACAAATAAAGTGAAAATAGAAACATTCCCTACCTTCAAGGTACTTATTTTCTAACAAAAGAGGACAACGCATATATGGGATTGATAGTTGAGGGACAATATTTTGGACTGAGTAATCATGGAGACAGTGGAGAAGTCATTGGGTAGTACATGTTCATACCTTTTATCCAGAAACAATGCTGACATTGGTTTTATCAGCATTCTCAGAGCAAGGAATGGCAAGTGTGGGATGTTATTTCTATGGAAGCTTGGCAAAGAAATCACTAGGTGTGGCATAATCCCTTATCTGAGGCCAGCCAGATATAGTGGGTAATCAGAATGGCCCTGTACCATCTTTGAGGATAAGCCAAGGCTAAGGTTTTGACTGTGGAGTTAGCAACAGCAGGATAGCATGGTAAGGGAATGGTCAAGTAAGATGACTTTATTTATTTATTTATTTTTTTAAAGCAATTGGGGTTAAGTAACTTGCTCAAGGTTACATGGCTAGTCATTTTTTTTTTTTTTTTGATTTATGCGTGGGTGCTCATTTTCTGAGGCTGGATCTGATCTCGGGTCATCCAAACTCCGAGGCCGGCGCTCTTACTCACTGCGCCACCTAGCCGCCCCTTTAGGGCAATTGGGGTTAAGTAACTTGCCCAAGGTTACACGGCTAGGTTTTTGTTTGTGCGGATTAGGTGTCGGAGGCCGGCTCCGAACTCAGGTCCTTCTGATTCCAGGGCCGGTGCTCTATTCTCTGCGCCACCTAGCCGCCCCGTAAGATGACTTTAAATGGTGAAAGTTTCAGCCCCTTTTCTAAAATATTTATATTTGTTCTGTCCTCAAAAGCCAAGTTAGGTGCCTTGAGAAAAAAAAAAATAAGAAAATGTGATTTAAATGAGGTACAATGATAGAACAGGGGAGGAAGAAAGGGAATGGTACTAACACATGGACATAAAAGATAATAAATTTATAACTATGGGTAAATCAAATTGCCTCCAGGAGTCTGATTTTTTTTTCCTGTTACTGTTCCAGCTTATTTTCCTTGTTGACCCTAATTTTTACTTTTGCCAATTCCTTCTATTTTGACCCTGGTTAAAACTCAAGCCTATTTGTTTGCCAGGGTGATAACTGTTGAGTGATTATTTTTAATTATTTTTTTTTTTCATTCTTACTCCTTAGTCCCTGACTGGGGCAGATCTGCTAAAGACTAAAAAAATCCATGCTCCCATCCTCTGCAGTGACCAAGTAGAACAGAACAAAGGGTGGTATTAAAAGACCCATTACTGAGTCCAATGGCAATTATCAGTCTAATAGGGTTTGCAATATTTTAATGTCAACTGTATAATCATCTCCCAATATTTGCTGATGTGCTCTGGTATTCTTGGAAATGTCCTCCAAGTCCTTTGCTTTGCCTATGTACACTATTTTAGATTTCTCAAGGTTGATGTAAATCTTGCTATTTTGCATTAAGGGGTTGATTTCCCTAAGGTAGTAGGACAGCTGAAAAAGGACTTCTGCATTTCATAAAATCAAGATGTAGAACAGTACTCCTCACATTGAATTTGATGAAGTTCATATCAGACACTAGGCAAATAAGCTCATATAATTTGTCGTACAACAATATAATCTCCTCTAGAGATCTTTCATATAAAAAAGTTATCGTGGTGGTACCAATCCTAGATAAACTCAATATATCTTACAGTATTAATATTCTACATGCAGGCTAGAGGAATAGACATTCGCCTGAATGAAAAGCAAAGTATTTTTTTTTTAATTGTAATGAGAAAAGTGCAAAGGAGTTCTTTGGATTTTTTTCTCCCCAGAAAGCCCTGCTTCCTGACTTTACAATGTCATTGTAAGATATTGGCTAAAATCCTTTCAAATATATAATGACTGAGGTTTAAAGCCTCTTTAATTGTGGACCTATATTTGGGAGGATTCTTGTGAGTTTGACACCTTCCAGTTGTTGTAATTTTACATTGGATTTTCTCATCTATTTCTAGTATTTGCTGTACTTCTATGTAGGAATAATACTTATGACCCTAACATATTGTCTCTTCTGCTTATTTTCCTCTGTGCAAAACAGAGCAGGTTTTACTAGTATTTTCTAGGAAATATTTTCAGGCATTTCATTGTTTATCATTCTAAATATGCTGGATTTCTTGGTTAATTGTGTTAAATTTACTTTGGCACCTTCTGTCATGTTCCTTCTAAGAAAGCTTCAGGGTTTGGAGGATTTCTTCCTGCCCTTTATCCTGTGGAATGTCACTTAGCTTTGTGCACAAAATCTCCCAAATCTCTGGTTCTTTTGAAGACCCACCTCAATTCCCCTCACACAGCTCTGCTTTTAGTGGTGCTTGATTAACTTGTTTGAAATGTTATTTTTATATCATCTTAGTGCCCTGACATAAAAGCTTTCTATGTCATGGTGTGACATTCTTGTGTGATTTTGGTTTAATTTTACTTTTATTAAAAAGTCAAAATTATTCATCTTTTGAAGGTTTCTCTATCTCTAAGTGAAAACCCACTTGGGTGTGCCAATGACTCACAGAATCTATTGCTTCAAGAGCAAGGGCATGATTTCCTGGGGTGTAGTCAGATAAACAATACCACAATGACAAATTTGCATAACACTGTAGTTGTTGTTGTTGTTGTTTTTTGTTTTTTTTGTTTCTTTTTTTTTTTAGTGTTGTCTCTACTTAAAACAAGTCTGAGTATGATTTTAGTCTGTGGATGCCTATTTTTCTGATAATCTTTTCCTTAATCATTTTTTGAGTAATAGAACAAACACAGAAATGATACAATACAGTTTTACTCTGACCTGTGCTGGCAGAACATTTAAAAACATATGTCTTGAAAATTTGGGCATCTTAGAGAGGCATAAATGGTCTTTTCTTCTTTTTTTTTTTAACTTGGAACAGGGACATTAGACATGTTGGTGATTTTCTGCCAAGTCATACTTTTGTAAGAAAAAAATAAAATTAAAAATTTGGACCATCCCCTTTGGACAAATGTTTGGCAAATGTTTCTATCAGACCATCAGTGGAAATGCTGCAAGAGTTTCTGGTCACCAGGAAAGCTCACAGACCTGTGGAAACATGTACAGAAGCATTTGGCTATCCTAACTGCCCCCTACCAAATGTTTCCTTCACTACAATTGGAAACCAATTTGTAAATACAAATTGGGTTAAAAATCTGAAATCCCAATCTGCTGTTGAAACAAATGTTTTTTAACTTAAATGCTTCAGTTGTTAGCATGAGCCCAAAACAAATATTTCTTTGTCTCATAAACATGCTCATGAGTATAGAACTACATTATATATCACTTGCACACTCAACAAGGCTTGATCATACATAAAACCAAATTAGGTTCTGTTTTTATACCCTAAATCCATCCTTAAGGCTAGTTTTGAAATGACTCTTTATCGTGACTCAGGATAGTTTGTTCTAGATCCTATATATGAAGCACTTGGACAGATGAATACAGGGATGAATGGATGGTATAATAAGAACGGATGAGATTTAGCCCAGATAAATCAATGAAGTAGTGCATACATGGTCAACTCTGAATAAGGAAGCTATTCTATCCCCATAGTGGCACTGATGCACTTCATCTGTGGTGATCACAACATAGAACCACATAAATTAACTTGTAGTAACAACCAAATAGGGTTAGGGATATAAGGAGCTCTCCATCCCTACTGTCTAAATTGAGATAAGGTCAACTTGCAACATTAACAGAGGGAATAATTTCTAGCACTAGGCTAGAAGGGATATATCACACTTACTCAAGGTCATAGCTACCTTAATTTTATCATAACACATTACTTACTATACAATGAGATTTCATTTATTAATCAAATGACCATGTTGAATTTATTTAGCACTTACTTTGATTTTCCTATTTATATTCAATATATGGCACTGATTCCCAAGAAGCTTCTCAGAAATCATGGTAACTAAATAGGAAATCTATGGCAAACTTCTTTCTGGTAATCCATAAGCAATGAAGAATGATAATTCTAATTGTAATGTTATTCCTATAAATAGGATCTTAGTAATCTACAGAGGAACATTATCCAAAAGAAAAACAGTGTTTTTTTTAGGGCAAACCTATTCAAATTAACCTCTTCAAAGTAGAAAAGATAAAATGGGTGAATAAATATATGATAGATAAGAGCACATTCTATATCTTTTGCTGATGGTTTGATACCAAACTCCACTGAGTTTGCAATCTAAGTTATATGTAAAATATATCTTACATAAATATATATGTAAAATATATGTAAAACATAACTTTATGTGGAGTGACATCTATCTTAGACTTAAAAGTTACTTTAAATATTTGACTAAACATTTGGAGATCTAATTACTTAAATTATAAAATGAAATTATAAAATATATGGTAATTCAAAAAGGATTTTGTTTATGGAGAATCATGATCATTTCTGAGCTTGTAAAAGATAATTAGAATGGACCTATCAGTTTCCTACATTACATATTAGTGCTAATAAAAAGGACAAAATAAATCTTTGGGTAAAATGTTGGGCATAAACATAGAAATAATAAACCCATATCCAGTGGGTTTTCATCAAGTGTAAGATGATTAAAACACAAAGAAGGATAATTGTGGGAAAAGTCATGTAAGCAGAGTTGTTTCCATTCAGCCTAAAACAGATTTAAACATTTAATGAATTTCACCAGAATACCACATTGTATTGACATATAAGGAAGTGTTTTGTTTTGTTTTGTTTTGTTATTCGGGGGGGATGGGAGTGATGATGTTGTTTGCTTTCTTTCTAAAGATCAAGGTAGATTTCTAAGTTCATTAGAAGAAAACACAGAATGGATTTTAAAATCTATCAAGTTAAATATAGCATAAGCATTTAGGGGATATTCAGTCCACAATTAGAGATGATTGATATCTGGCAAATTTCAACCAGTGGGTAAATAAGGAGGCAAAATGTGTTTAAGTTGTAAGGGAGTGAAGATATGTTGACATTTCCAGATATGCAATCCACACAGTTGAAGACTCATATCATTAATACTTAAAACTTTGATGGTAGTCGAAATAATTCAGGTGAGCTTTTGAACTCTTCTCACACACACACACACACACACACACACACACACACACACACACACACCTACCCTCATTTATTTCCTCGGATTTGAGAAAATGAAGAAAAATGCATTTAGTGCAAAATGATTGAAACTACCCCATCCCATCTGTCTATTATTCCTCTTGATATGTGCCTATGCAATATCTTCCAATCAAAACTATTCATTGATACTCCATTGTTTGGGCATCACTGTACCATTTAAGTGCTATAGGAGAGAATGAAAGAAGAAAATGACATGAACATATGTGTCAAGTAGCTAACATTATAGCTGGAGAAACAGAATAAACTGGGTGTGAAAACATAGATGAAGCTGTTGAATAGAAGAATTCAATTCATTCAATTCCATAAGTGTTAATTAGAGGAGGTGAGTTGGAGTTCAGTTTCTAAAGAAATGAGGAAGATAGATTGGCTTTGACATAATGCAAAAAAGAAAAAAAATCTTATTACCTGTACAACATTCAGCAAACTCCCTGGGCCTCAATTCTTCTTTTGTAAATTTAAAATGTTGGACTAGATGGTGTCTGAGGTCGTTTTCTGTTCTAGATAAATTATCCTCTGAGTATATGCACAAGTCATATAGAAATAGTCCTTGAAAGTATCCAAAAGGCTTGTTTCACAACAGTCTAGGAAGGGGTAGTACAAGGATTATTATTTCCATTTACAGGTAAGAAAACCAAGACTCAGAGATGTTAAATGAAATTTAATTTTTTAAAAAATTAATAAATGTCAGAACAAGGATTTGATCCCAAATTTTCTGGTTCTGGATCCAGGGTTGGTTTGGTTTTTTTGCTTGTTTTCTTCCACATTTAACTTCCGTGGGGAAGAGAATTTAGAGAACTTGAATGTGCAGAGACACAAAAGAGAGATTAAGATAATTGATTGGCTTGGTTTGGAAAGAATGTTTTATAGGATCATGGAGACCATCCATTTTAAAATGATTGGACTTACAAAATATTTCTATTATAAATATACCTGTGGGATGTGAACACAAGTAAAGCACCATAGTTACTTCTCAAAATAAAATTTAAGTCAAAACCAATCCAAGAAACATATAGCAAGCAGAAAGAATCATCTCTTTCAAGGAGAAGAGGGCAAAATATAGAAAGGAAAGGGAACAGAGGAGAGGAGAAGAGGGGAAGGGTAGAAAGGCAAGGCAAAGAAAGGAAAGAAAAGGAACTCACTGTTAACATGTCTGATTTAAATATACATTATAAACATATACATGCATCGAATATATATATTTAAAATTATTTATTTTAAATCAATTAAATTAATACATTAAACAAATACAAAAATATATCTTAAATATACATTTCTTTCCATTTTCTATTACTGACATGGTCTTGAGAATCTTGAAATGTATCAGAGAATATTCTAAGACTATCACTGTTCCTATTATATTTAGCATATTTCATGCACCATACTATATGTATCAGTTAAAATATTGAGATGAAAATTTCATGATATTTTCTTTCTTTTCCACTTAAGAGAAATTATTTTATAATTATACAGTTTTCTCAGGTTTACATGGTGAAAGATACACTGATATGATAATTTTCACATTACCCTAGCCTATGAATCAATTAGAAAACTAATCATAACATACTCATAAACAATTTATACTTTTTCTTTTTTTTTTTTTTTAGAGGGCAATGGGGTTAAGTAACTTGCCCAAGGTCACACGGCTAGGTTTTTTTTTTGTTTGTTTGTTTGTGCGTTAAGCGTCTGAGGCCGGAACCGAACTCAGGTCCTTTTGACTCCAGGGCCGACGCTCTACTCACTGTGCCACCTAGCCGCCCCCCAATTTATACTTTTTCAAAGTAGTTTCATATCTATTATTTAATTTGATATAACTAGTCTGTGAGAAAGACCATTTTATCACTGGTTAGCAAACTGAAGCCTTTAATCCATTGCCTTTTTTTTGCCTTGATGTTAAAGCTAGAAGGTTAAAGCTCAAAAGTTTCTCATGCCAAATCCCACAACACTTAATATTTTACTGCCCATTTTTAAGGGAAGAAATGATATATTCAGAAGCAATGTGTTGTGTTGTGTGTATGTGTTTATATATATATGCTTCAAATTTTCATGTCATTGTAAGATCATCATCATGGATATTCCCTCCAATAATACATATTGTAAGACATCTTTGCCCACCCAAATCATGAAACTCTGGTTCATATCCCCCTACAAATCTTGCATGAAGTTTCTATCCAATGTACACTTAGCCATTTATAATGATATGTGTATATGTACATACATACATACATACATAGAGTGTGTGCATATGTTCATACATAGAGTATATACATATGTATATGTATATGCAGAAAGAAAGAGAAAGAAAGCTATCTTTTTTTTGCTTCTTTTTGTATCTTAGTACTTAGCACAATCCTTGGTACATAGTAGCCTCTTAAATGTTTATTATATGACTGATATATGTAGAAAACATATATATATATACATATATCCACCTATTTAAACTCTAATATTAATGTGTATGTAAGTAAACATAGTGAATCATATTGTTTCATGTTGTATATCATATTTTCAAGTACATAAATTAATATTAATGTATATATAGGCTAATAGGTGGAGGCTATATTATTTATTGACCTAGTGTCTACCTTGAACATTTTTGAACATTGGGAAAGTGTAGGTCTAATCTATCTATGCATATAATCTTACCCTGACCTTCTTATGACTAATAAGATATAGTTACAAAACAGCTGTTTTTGAATAGAGAACTATTGCTCAAAGTTATGAATCAGGGAAACTATAAAACTAATACAGGATTGAACAAAGTAACTTTAGCATTATCAATCCCATGTTGTAACCAGTTAAGCTGGTGACCCTCTAGTCAAACTGATCCTTTTACTTGGTTGTCTATTAAATTTGATCTTTTCCCCTGTGATAACAAGATATATGTGTTGGTGAGAAAGAGCAACCTTGAGAATGATCTCTTAACAAAAGAAAAAACAAAAACTAAATAAAATCCTTACTAGATCTGTCAGATAGGAAGATGGAGGGGGAATTAAGATATTACTTTTTAGGCATGTGCATAAACTCACATTCTAGCATGGAAAATAATGAGTGTAACCTTCACAATGGTGGGGTTCAGGGGGAATCTTTTATAAAAAGGGAGCTTAATCTCCTTTAGAGCAAAGTTACACTCTCCTATTGCCCCAGGTTTTTGGCAAGATTCCCAGAAGTTGAAGCCATTCATGAGCCACACACTCAGCTAAAACACACACACACACACACACACACACACACACACACACACACACACACAGGACCCATGGTTGGTGCATTGTATTTAATTTAGTTACCTTACAAAGAATGGAGGACTATGGGGACGATGGGGACGATGGGGATTTGAACCTCTAGTTTTAGGAAGTCTATTTCAAACCTGAGGTGTGGACTATAAAACCATCCCTTCTGGCTGATTATTCTGGAATTAAAATGTAGTTTATGTTAAGCCAGCTTGGAAAATTCCCAAATCAAATAGGATTGTTTAGAGAGACTTGTTCTACTAGAGTTTGGAAATACAGAGGTCGACAGTTTTATTTTACTGTGGTCTTCCTTGGTTTTAGTAATGTATTACATGTTCTCACTCCTGGAAAAAAAAAATCTGTTAAAAGAGAAAAGGGTTTTGGTAAGGAAGGCTAGATGTTGATTTTAAAAAATACAAAATGTTTTTAAATTTAAAATAGTTTAATTCTCCAAATGACTATAGAAATTATAGTTTATAACACATACATACATAAATACACACAAACACTGACTGTTTTAATTATATTGGGATTTTTGTAATGTTTTATGTCTTCAAAAAGAGTATAATTAAAATGTTTGAATTCCAAATCAGACTCTGCTACTCATTACCTATGTGACTTGGAAAATTTCATCTTCTCTGGACCTGTTTCATCATCTGAACACGAGGGGCTTCATTTGTGAAGTTTCTTCCAGATTTACAATACTATAACAATTATAAGGAAAATAAGTACATCTTTGAGGGAGGGGCAATATCTTATATTCCTTTGTAGACCCCCAAAGAACAGAACACAGTGTCTATAGCACACCTAACAAGGACTCACCATTTACTAAGCAATAAACAATTTGGACTAAGTTAAATCAATGGGAACAATGTTCCCTTTCCCTTTGCACTACTGCTATGCATATTTATTTTAATTCCTCCAGATAGTCAGTTTCAATTGCTGTACCTGAGCTATGTGTTCAATAAATGCATATCTCTATTTTGAATGTCATATCGATTTCCCAATTAGTTTTCACCCAAGTATTCATAAAAAAATTTCAAACTTTGAATACTTTTGCAATCAGAACACATGAAGTTCAGCTTTTTATTGGGTATAGGCTAGAAGAGATCCTTCCACTGGAGTAATTGTTTTAACAAAATATCCCAAGTAAATAGATTAAGCAGAAAGGTAAAAATAAACAACAAAAATACTATATCCTTTCTTTATTTTATGTTTTGCCCAAATGGTTGTTTTTAATTGCTTCTATTTATATAGAAATATACAGTTGAATTTAGAATTACTAAAGTTCATATTATCATCATAATATGATTCATTTCAATGTCACTTAATAAACATTGTAAAATATTCCATTTCACATAAAGAAATTTGCATAAATATATCCAAAATGTATATGTAAACACAAACATATGTGTAAAGAGAAAGTTAGGTATAGTTAGATATAGATACAAGAGACAAATAGGTATATTTGATACTATCTTACCATGCATTGTTTTCTCAAATGGGGATTGGGGAACGAAGTAAGCAAATTCAGGTAATCCACAGGCAACATGAACTGACTGACATAGATGTGTGTGTGTGTGTGTGTGTGTGTGTGTGTGTGTGTGTGTGTGTGTGTGTGTGCTCTCCACACCTCTAACACCGCAGGCACAAAAATCTGGTTTATCATTCCTCCCCTTTGATTTTTATGCACTTATTACTCTACTAAATGTAAAAGTATAATTAAATGTTTTCTGTGTAAATTATGTTTAGTTGAAATCTGAATAAAAATGATTTTCTTTCATACTGATAACTTACACTGTAACTATTAGAGTCCTTCTTTTAAGGGGCTTAGTTTATTCATTAACTTATCCATCTTATGTTGGAAAGAGGGTAAAGGGAAGGAGAGGAAGCTGCTATCATTTATAGAGAAACTCAGGTAACGAGATAAAAAGAAGTTTGCAAATGATATACCATATCCAGAGTAGAGTTAGATACTTCTCCTTTTTTCAGTACTTTCTTAACTTATGTAATAACAAGTTAAATTAAGGTAAAATAGTTGAAGTGTAAATAACTTTTGATTAAAAAATATAACATTATTTTCCCTTGGGTAGGCTCAGATAGAATATTCATTTAAAAATATTGCATTTAGAGATACATAATTTTTTCTTTTGGTTTTTTTTTTTCCCACTTTCTATCTCCTGCCCCATTATCACCTTAGACACATTGAGCTATGTTTGATTCTTTAGGCTAAAAAAATGAGTGGTTCTATCCAGGAAATATTACATTGATGCTCATATTACTCTGAAGCAGGTAATACATGCAAGCTACAAAAGCTAGGGCCATTTTCTACATGGTGTGACTGAAATGTCCCTAGCACAGTTGGTTTGATGTCCTCTGCTCTTTCTACTATTGGTTATGCAGCAATCAATCAGATCAGCTGGGCAGAGATCCAGAGTTTCCTCAGCCATCCAGACTGTTTAGCTAAATGGCAACACATGAAAAAGCTACAGAAAAATGCAACATTACAGTTTTCTCAAATTTAATTGTAAAAAGAATTGAAGAGAAAATGTTGAATTTTTTTGCTATCTCTAAAACTTGGTTCAATATAGACTAATAAAAATCATAAAAATAATTTTTCTTATCTAAATATATGTGTACTTCTTGCTTAGATTTTTACTTAGGAGATGCAGCAATTGCAAAAAAAAAATCTTTTAAATGCAAAGTGCTAATTAAAATATGTAGCAAAAAAAGTGCCAGTACAAGCAAAATAACAGAATGACATAATTTTAAATGTCTGGGTTTACATCTTACACTTCAGATAACAATATAAACAAAAGACATGTTTTAAATAAATGGGAATTGAAAATAATTTTATTACACTCATCTCCATTTGAAATTTACAATCCTTTGAAAACAGTTGTTACACTTTGACTATATTCATTTGGAAAGCCTAAGATAGTGATAATTTTTCCCGATTTTTTCTTTCACAAGAATAAAAGAATGGTAGAGTATTGATATGTTGGAATACTTTTAAAATACATTTTCAGCCTATAAGAAGACACAAGCATTTAAATTTTAATAAAGTATAACTGATATTGAAGAGTAGCAATTTCCCTTCAACTAGCATCGCTTTTTTTTCTGTTCATATACAAGAGTTTATTGGCTACTTTTAAAATCAAGCATTTGCTATAATTGATATACTTTTAGTGTCTTTTAAGGTAAAGAACTGTGATCTTCATAAGCAATTTTAGCTCTGTGTGTGTGTGTGTGTGTGTGTGTGTGTGTGTGTGTGTTGGGGAGGGGGGAATAGAATTTGGATGAATTTCATCAAGTCTTGTAAACCTGTTAAACCATTTGAAAATGAGGTCTCTTAATGAAACATAGCTGCTCATTTGAACTGATTTAATATTTTTATATGATTTGCTTATTGAAATATGTCTAATTAAAAAATATATTAGAAGCCCATAGAGTTAATTTCCTCATGGGAAAAAAAAATGTTGCCATGTAATTCAACATTATTAAGTGGAATATTAGAGGTATTTTAATCAGACAAGCACTTTTATGTAAAGTCTCCTTTCTTATCTGAAATCATGGTGGTTGCCTTCTATCTCTCCCCTCATTGGCTATCACAGCTATTTATTATGTCAGATGTACTATTATAAGTAACAATATGATAGCATTTAGTAGCTATAGGTAGTGATATTTGTAACTGCACAATTGCAATAGAAGCCCATTTTGAATATTGCTTTAAAGTATTTTCTACAAATAAAAAAATGTAATTCTTAATCTGGGGAAAACAGCAAACCCAGCATCAAATATAACGTTTGTATAAAGATTTTTATTTTGCCAATTTAGTCTCAGCTCACCAAAAATAACAACTGTGATATCATAGCAAAAGAGGAAAAATGTTTCCTTATTGAATCAAATGAGAGAACCTAGAAATAAATTGATGAGGTTTATCAACAACACTATTTGATCAAAGGAGGTGGCAAGAGAAACTAAATAAGATTTTTTTTTGTACAAGCTGATAGTAAAACGGGAGGAGGGGGAGAGAAATGGGGAGGTAGGAATATGCTGCCTGACTTGAAAGTGGCATGTTGATATTAACAAACACCATCTTGCATGTCAAAGAAGAGAATTATATGTAAAAGGACAGTCACTTTCATTACCACTGCTGATTTGCATAAGATAGATGCAAATATTTTTAAGATTAAAACCATGGACAAATTAATGTTTACCTTAATAGAAGTGCATTCCTCTATACACAACTAAAACTATACGGATTTGCTTGAAATGGGAAGTGTAACCACAGCAGCTCAGTGAAAGATCTTTCTTTTATATGTGATATGTGCAAGAAGACCAATATTCTTGTTTTTCACTTCAACTTACATTTCTCAACAAGTCTTCAGAGCATAATAATTTTCATACCTACCCCCTATTTTTTTTTCTAGGCAAGCAACACTGACTGTAAAATACTAGGTATAGCATCAGAGTCATGTCACAATAAACACAGAAAAAAGAAAAACAGAAAAAAAAAACAATAACAAGACTTATACTTGCCATTTCTGCCTCAAGATGCTGAGATGCTGATGACCCCTCTATGCAGTTATAACAAGTACACACACACACACATACACAAACACAGACAGACAAACACACACACACACACACACCATACATAGCAAATTAAAATAAGAATTTGATTCATCTGAATACCCAAATGCCATCTCTTTCTAACAAATTCAGGTAAATCCAATAACAATTAAAAATCATTAGAATTTTGAGAATAAGAAAGCAGCATGGCACAGTAGAAAGGGTGCTGAATTTGGAGTCCGGATCTGAGTTTAAATAGTGACTATCATTTACAATCCGTGTGGCATTAGCCAAGTCATTTTATCTCTAGGAGACTTAGTAGCACCCAATCTGTTAAAAGAAGGCGTTGAATGGATGGATCCTAAAGTCTCCACCATTTTTCAGACTATGACAATGAATGAGACTAATTTTGTAGAAATTATTTTCCAATAATTTTCTGATCTTTCTCCCAGTCTAAGGGAGTACAGGCGCAGACACAGAGACAGAGGAACTATTTTAGACCAATTATAGTTTCCTTGACCTATTTTGCTTACTTGATAAAAAAAAAAAAATATTTTGATTGTGTTTGACTGTTTGATAGGGGAGGTTCAATATTTTCCATAGCTCTTTACAATGATTTTAGCAAGTCACACCAAATGTGAAAGATAGGTTCACAACAAATATGCAAACAAAATATTTTAAATTTTTCTATAAGCACTTTTTGTTTCAGTGCTTTAGCCAAAGTGCAAACTGGTAAAGAGAACTGGTTTACAGGTTTGCGTGATCTGCAGTGTATAAAACAAACCAAAAAACCCAAACAAAAACAACAACAACAAAAAACTTTCTCTGCAATGCATTCATGGTGAAATCACCCGATTAGCTAAGCTGACAGGAAAAAAGAAAATTGTTTCAGATCAATTTAAAGTCTTGAAAAAAGCAATTCAATCTTATGTGTAACTTCCACTAGTTAACAAAAGACAATCCAAGAGCTTTCAGTACAGTAACCTAAAATTACCTTACACCTAAACCGAATGAAATTGTGACCTGCTTTCTTATGAGAGTAAAAGGGTATTTACTCCCATCTAGTGGTCACACCTATAAATGGCCTTCTGGAAAGAAGCATTTTTGCTTGTTCTGGATTAAGGCAAATGGAACCCCAGCATTATTGTTCAGATTAAATAATTAATGAGGTTAACAACATCTGCATAGATTAAGTAATTCATGCTCATGGGTTTTGTTGATGGCAGTAATTTTAAAAGCAGCACAAAATAGTTTGAGTCTGATTTATAGACAACGGCTCATGCTGCCAGAGACTTGCAGAATTCACTGACTGAAAATCTACCAGGGGTCCTCGGGAGAATTGCCAAAGTTCTATAGTCAACAGATTCATATGAATATTTTATAAAAAATGTCTACGTACCAAGACGAGGAAAGTTCAGGCAATGAAGTGTTCTGTGTACTGCTGAATTAACTTTAGAATGTGAAAATAGAGGATTGAATGCTTGGTATTCTTAAAGAAAAAATGATAACAAAATAGACTAATTTCATTAGGAAAGAAAATAATTTTTTGGTAATTTATAATACACTTTTGGTTTCTCTTTACCCCCCCCCCCCATATCTGTATATGAACCAGAATAGTTTACTCTATACTCTGTAATCCTATTCCACAAATGGTGAGAGTAGAATTGAGCTAAGGGGTGGGAGGAAATCCACATGGAACTTTACTGAAAGAAAAGGTATATTTGTACCAATTTATAACAGAGAAAAACACGCTGATTAATGTGTTAAAAATATTAACTAGCAGCACTTCATACACTGGATTGATTTATTATGATCTAAATGTTTGCATATATGGATTATCTAGAGAACTGTTTTAAAACATCTCATTTGAAGAGGGTTTGGAGGGGTTATCCATATCAGGGAAACACTACTGCAGTTAAAGCAGATGGGCTTGGAGCACTGAAGCATATATAGTATTCCAAAGGCAGAAGACTAGATAACATAATTAAATGAATAGTATGCTAGAAAATACTGCATTTGTAGAGAAGGAAATTGAGACCCTGGAATAATAAGGATCGAGTTCAAATGTGCACAGGCTAGGATTAGAAAGAATCTGGATTAATTTAGATTCCTTAAATTATTTTTATCTGTTGATGTATAAGTCAATTTATGCTCAAAATCATTTAAAATACACTTCTTGAGTATCTCCTATGTTTAAATTAGATTAGAATCACTTCCTAAAGCATAAAAGGAGCCCTGCTCTTGAGAAGCTTATGGTCATTTTAGGGAGACAACTAAATTGTGTGTTAGCATAAAAACTTACTGTAAACAATAGCAGACAGTACGTGGTTTACAGCCATACAGCTGTGACTGACAGTTCTATAAGGAGTTCAGTGAGTGATGTTACTTTATTCTGTAGGGGCCTCTGGTAAACTCATGGAAGGGGAGAGAATTAGCTGGAGCTAAAGTAAAAGTAGCATGGGTATAGGAGAAAAGAGGGTATTTTTTTGGTGGGGGGAGAGAAGGGACATTTTAGGAGGAGATAAAACTAGTAAATATTAGCTGGATATTTATGGTATTGTGATCCCAGGAAATCAAGATGGAATAAAATTTATATGGGAGGGATGAAAGAAGGAAGGAAGTACTCAGACTATATTGGAAAGGTGGGGGAGTACTACATAGGAAGGCCTTTGAATGCCAGTCTAATTTAGGTGAATCAGAAATCTGAAAAGCCAGTGTTCACATATAAAAGGTTCCTCTTATATTTTTAGATAGATCTTAAAACTGTAGGGAACTCAGACCTAGATGCTCTATCAAAGTAATTAGAAATGAAAGAAATGCTCACATTATTTTTAAATCTGTGAGCAGAACCAGTCACAGGCCCGACAAAATCAAATATAAAAAATTCCTTGCTATATTGGAAAAGAAAAAAAAAACAACTTATGAAGCAAAATAGATATTAGTCCCAATTTGCAACAAAAACCAAAACAAACCAAAATAAAACAACAGTATGACATAAACAAACATTGGCAGATTTTCAAAGTATAAAACCTATTCAGAATTCTTGTGTATCTTTTCCCCCTGTAGTCTGTGAAAAGGGATAAAAATAATGTACATTATAATAGAAACTCAATAATTCTTTCTTGTTGACTTGAAGTGAATCACATTAAAATAGAAGACACTATGAAAATAGAAAACAGAAAATATTTCATTTAAAACCAATCCAAAATACCTTGAAATTTGTGTTTGAAATATCGGTAACAGATATCTAAGTAAAACTTCTCTTAGCTTTAGAAACTAGAAATGAACAGAAAATTATCCTTGTTCATAATCCCTTTTCATTCTAATTAAGGATAAATAGAGGGTTTGTAAGACATAAAATATAAACAAATATCTATGATTTTCTGGAATGAAAGAATTTCTATATGAATGACTATTGACCCTTCACATCTAATAAAAACACAGTTTTTCTCAGTCTTTTAATAAATCAAATAATAAATCAGGCATTTTCTTCAATACTCCAGCTCCAAAAAGCAAGAGTTTAATATTCCATTTCAACTATATGTTTTGGGATCTAATATTTTTCATTTTTTAAGGGACACAGAAAGGGGGACATTTGAGAGAGAAAGATATTTCTATTTAATAAGTAGAACTACTTTCTGCAATGTATAATTTAGCTAAGTAGGTTAAATTAAATTTCTCAATTAGTAGGAGTTAACAAGAAAGCTATTTACAGAAGAAGGAAATTTTTCCAGGTCTATAATAGATACTTCAAAAGTTTAAGTCAATACTAATACATATACATATATATGTAATACATATACATCATACATAAATTATACACACATATATGTATATATACTGACATATTAGTATATATGTATATATGTGTATGCATATATATACACATATATGTGTTAATATCAATGCTAATATATTAGTATTATACTAACATATACATATTAATATGAATATAGAATACATAGTATATGTATATGTATGTCTGTGTGTATGGGTATTATAAATAATTGCACTGGCATAAAATTGGTACTTGAGAAATATCCACTACACAAATGAATATTTGATTTTGAAAGTGGATTATACTCAATATAAATTCCTTAATTTTTTATCCTGTTGAATTTCCTAAGCTCTTAAGAGTGTTTCTCCTTTTGCTGATCCGTAAAATGAAATAGTGACGATTCGGGGACTTTGAAGTGTTTTTATCAAGGTACACCAAGCCCCAAATCATAGCCATCAAACTAAAAGAATGTTTTGTTATTGTTGTTTTAGCTGGTGAATAAAAGAAAAAGAAACCTTCTTTGAGTAACAAAACCCAGGGAAGGCTGTCTGCCAGAGACAGGTGAGTCAGAGGGCTGCCTTCCTCAAAATGGTGAATCATTCAGAGTGGTGTTTTATTTAGCTCTCTTACTCTTTCATTTCAAACTTTATTTCTTTTTAGTAAAAACGATTATAGCAAAGAACAAAAGAAATCAAGAGGAAAAGCTATATAGTCATTAAGTAGCAATTGGTAAGAGAGGCTTTTTGGTTAAAATTAATAAAAACAGCATGATGTGCATTAAGCCTGTATAAATATTTAAGGAATTACAGTCATGCTTGGAGATGTAAACCAGTTTAAAAAACTACTTAATCCAAGGATGCAATTTTACAGGTGATGTAAAACAGACGAATTATGTACGGTGATCAATTTTCATTCTCAAATGCTTTATTTCATTAAAATTTTAATTGCCAAAAGAAAGCACTTTTGCTTTCTTCCACCCATTGGGGAGAAAAAAGATTTTATGTTTCCTCTAATACATTAAATTAAAGGGAATAGCAAAAGGGTGGTAGATACTCCTCTCCCTGACTAGACTGCTATTTTCCCCTTTACAATGAAATTAGAAGAAAAATATGATGTAGAGTATTAGAATCATGCTTTAAGATTTTTTAAATTTCAATACAATTGGAGTGTTACAATCATTCAGCAAAATAATAATGTGCCCTGAGGTAAAACGTAAATATTTATGCTTTGTTATCTGGCATTTTTACCCTTACTGTGCTTTAAAACTATTAACACATCTGTCTTCCCAATGGAGGGAGCTAAATTATTGCTGTTTGCCATTCATTATTCCAAATGGTAGTCTGCAGTACAGAATATGTTAGAATGGTTAGATATATAATTTGGTAGTTAGTGACTATCTATACAATGTCAAACATCTGGATGGAAAAGTGAAACAAATAAATCCATAATTTAGATGTTTTCACTTTTCTGGATAGTGGTTGTCATTTAGATAAAACAGCTGGCAAGTTGATTGTTTTTAACTTTCACCATTTTTTTGGCTCATCTTTAAAAAAAAAAAAAAAAACATTTTTAACCATAACTTCAGTTGTGTAACTCCCATGTAAGAAATTCCCTAAGCTAATGTAGATCAGTACATATTCTGCAATTTATAATCTTAAAAAGCTACCTCAGACAGTAAGAGGCTAAATGACATTTCTTTGGTCATAGAGCTAGTATGCATAAAGCCAACATTTGGATTCAAGTTTTTCTGACCACTAGGTTATTTCTGTTCTCTCTTATTTGAGATGGGGTGAGGGAAGTGATGGTTAAAATTCCCATTCTTTACTTACTTAAAAAGCAATGCAGTTTGCAGATGAAAAGTGAAAACACATCCTTATTTTTTTTTTCAAGAGCAAACACAAAAAAGGGTATGTGGAATCATCCCAAGAGTGTTCTAAGAACATTGTTTTGTTTTGTTTTTTTGAGATTAGACTTGGGAACAAATAATTGCTCTCATAAGAATAGGGACTAGACGGGGTGGCTAGGTGGCACAGTGAGTAGTGCATCCGCCCTGGAGTCAGAGGGACCTGAGTCCGGATCAGGCCTCAGGCACTTAACATACAAACAAACGAACAAAAAAACCAAACCTAGCCGAGTGACCTTGGGCAAGTTACTTAACCCCATTGCCCTCCAAAAAGAAAAAAAAATAGGGACTAGACCTGTGTTTTCATTAGCACAGGGAACTTCTATATGAGGAAACTCTATCCAACATTACAGATCAGTGCCTTCTCTGCAACTTATAGCCTTTGAACATTTTCTTAGAAGCCTTAGATATTAGAACATTAGAAGCCTTAGATATTAGAGAAATTAAGTAACTTTCCCACAGACATACATCCAGTCCTTGACTTAGGCAGGACTTGAACACAGTCATTTCTGGTTCCAAAACCATGACTCTATTTAATATGCCATGCCTCTCAGTCAGTTTCCTGGTATTCCTTTAATAAATATATCCTCCAAGGATGCTCGTCATGTTGCTGTCTGTATATCTTGAAATGAAGCCTAGTTGGTGTTTTATGCTCTATCCCTGAGAAACATTTGTCATTAGATCAGCAAATCGTGTAATTTTTCCAGAAGACTGCATCTAGGAAAGGCACACCCATAATGAGGCAGGCACACTCAAGTCTCCAGAGGGAGGTTTACATTATATGTGTGAGAATAAAAAAGGAGATGGGTTGAACAGAAGCAAAGACAGTATCAGCAATAAATAGAGGTGAATAAATCAGAACCTTTAGTTCAGTTGACAGACCACTGAGGGGGAAATAGCCATAAATGGGTGATTATATTCTGATGATTTTCTCTCTGACTGATATTAGTGACTATTTGGGTCAACAAAGAAAGGAAGACAATGATCTATCAAGAATCCTGTGCCCTAAATATGTCAAGCATTCCAGTTTTGTTTTCTGGTTTATGTTTCACCTCACTTCTAACCGACCTACTTAAAAAAATTCTTGATCTCTCAATAACGCTATTTTTTTTCCTTTTGGCAAAATCATTTACTAGATAATTTTCTGTCCTTTGAACAGTCCACCCAATTCACTTGTATAGTAAATACAAATAGAATATTTTGGAGTTCTGTTTTTAAATTGGAGCATTATTGTGGATGCTTTATATAAATTTATAGAGGGAAACATCAAAACATCAAAGCAGTTTGGCTTTTTCTATAACCTTTTTTTCCCCAAAATATTATATTATGTGTATCCTGGTGAATGGAAATGTAGGTAGAAGCATATATTACTTTTGGCCTACATTCAAACTAAGAAATCCATCAATATGAGAACAGTAATTTGCATGTTGCTTCTACTTGCTGCTCACAAGTTGAGCAACAAATCTTTGCTGACTCTTAAGGCAGCCCTTAGCCCACCCTGTATATTTTCAAAGCCATTCTTTGAAAACTACCCAGTGTATAGTATGAGCCTAGTAATCTATCCAGAGTACATACATAATAGCTGTGAAAAGAGGAACACTGGATAGATTCACACACAGGTTAGAAAAGCAGAATAGAATCAACCTCTTGGGTCAAGGAGTGTAACTATTTCACTCCTCATGCTTTTGCTACTTATGATCAGAATCTTTGAGCATCTCTAGGAAACCAATACCATAAATGTTTCCCAAAGCAATGTGAAACGTCTGTGGTATTATTTTAGGGGTTTGAACAGTAGGACAAAGTTTCAGATTGCAAAATTCAACTCTGCCACTGGATTTGAGTTGAAACAAAAGAACTGGGCATATAGTCTATTTTTGCACATGTATTAGGAGATTAAAAATGCCCCGGTTTCTTAATACTTCTCAACTGCACATTTATTTGATGTCATTATGGATTTAGAGCTGTTCACATTCTACCTGGAAGCCCTTGATATACCTAGGTAAAGCCAAAAGGTAAACTGCAAAAACTATGGATTAGCTAGAATAAGTGAAGTAGGGTTACAGAGCCAAGATGGTGGAAAAAAGGTAGGAACTTGCCTGAGCTCTCCCAAATTCCCCTCCTAACAATTTAATGATGATACCTTTAAATGAATTTTGGAGTGTCAGAACCTACAAAAGGATGAAGTGAAACAATTTTCTAACCCAAGACAATCTAGAAGGTAAGCAGTAGAGGTCTGCCATATCACAGTGGGAGTGGAACACAGTTAAATTTAGGCAATGGCCCTGCAAGACAGAAGGAGGTCTT
Organism: Gymnobelideus leadbeateri; assembly: GCA_011680675.1. Lineage (NCBI taxonomy): Eukaryota > Metazoa > Chordata > Mammalia > Diprotodontia > Petauridae > Gymnobelideus > Gymnobelideus leadbeateri. The sequence goes on from WOXC01012471.1 coordinate 273,837, forward strand.
GGGGGCTGCTGGATCTGCAGCCCTGGACTTTCTGATCTCTCAGCCCACAGAGAGTAAAGGGTGAGACAACTGGTCAAAAGGCAATTATGGAGCTCCTTTGCAGGACACTGTTCCGTTCCACACATATGGATCTAGATCATAGCCCTGGGTTGAAGCACTGTGTTACAGTCCCAGGGTGAGGAAGAATACTAGCACATGTATAACCTATATCCATTTGCTTGCCTTGTTAAAAAGCAGGAAGGGTAGGGAGTGAAAGAATCTAAAGCTCAAATTTTTAAAGTGAATATTAAAAAAAATTTACCTGCAGTTGGAAAAAATAAAAATAAAATAGTAAATTAAAAAATAAAGAAACCTAATGTAGGGCCTTATAAGAAAAAGAGTAAATTTGTTCCTGCACCACTGAATCAAAAGACAGGCATCCAGATGTACAGTCTAAAATGAGACTTTTTTGCCAGTTTCTAGTTGCACTGTTTGCTTATAATTTTATTTAATTCAATAATCCTTTATTAAATGACTATTTTGTACATGATACTATAACTGCTTTATAAAAGTCAGCATCAAAGTACTTCCACTATCATAGCAAGGGAGGATAAAATGGATCAGCCTTAGCCAAGTTAAGTCAGCAATACATGTCAGGCATTGCACTAACATAAAGAAAAGCAAAATCAGTCTCTGTTCTCCATGAGGAGAGATTGTTTATTAACTTGATAGAGAACCATTTCTATTTCCAGTGAAATCATAGTTCTGGACAAGAAGAAGAAAAAAGGAAAAGATAAGTATATGACAAAAGAGAGAGACTTGGTGATATTAAACTTTTCAAAACTCCATAAGGGTTGACTTTCTTTACCTAGGGATGAGAAGTTAGCCACCATTGAATGAATACACTGTCACTGTGTCATTTTGATTTTCAGTATCCCATCCACACTTCAGTATCCCATCCACTTTCTCCATCAGATCAAATCATTTTCCAAGTCTTTTTGTTTCCACCCCTACAACATTTCTCCCACCTGTCTCCTTTTCTCCATTGACATGACCGGTACCTTAGTTCTGACTTTCATCATCTCTTACCTGAACCCTTATAATTATCTCTTAATTGTTTCACCTGCTTTTAGTCCCCGTCCTCTCTAAATGATCTTCAACACATATCCCAAAAGAATCTTTCTAAAATTTAAGTCTAAAATTCATGTCACTCCCCTGGTCAAAAAATTTCAGTGTCCCCCTTCTGTTTCTAGGATAAAAATATAAACATCTCAACTTGGAACTTAAAGATCTCTGTAGTTTGGTTCCTATATACCTTTCCAGTTTTATTTCAAGCATTTCTCATTCCTCTCTTGCATTTTCTCGTGGCTCTCCTAGAATTTCTGTACAATACCCCAGAAAAATTCTTCACCCTAGAATTCACATATTGGAAGTACCCTCTGCCCCTGTGGTCTCTCCCTCTGATTGACTGGTTCCTCCCAGGTGCTCCTTTTTAAGGAAGAAGCCTAGTCCAGTTATGGCTCCCATATGGCTCTCCTCCTGACTACTCCAGACCTTCTCTACAATACTATCTACTGCATACAATTCATCTCTCCTCCTTCCCCAAAATTTTTCCACCTCCTTTTTAAAGGTTGTCTTCCCCTAATAAAATGTAAGCTCCTTGAAAACAGGGCTAATGTTGTTTTCTGCTTGTATTGGTATTGCCAGTGCTTTGCAGAATTCCTGGTACATGGTAAGTGCTTAATAAATGATTGTTGACTTATTTCATGGTATTTTACTGAACTGATAGCTTTCCCCCTTAATTTAGCAACTTCTTCTGCATCTATGCATTATTCAAGATAATCTCCAAAATTAAAATATACTCATGATGGAATCCTAATAAAGCTGCCCCCAGCCCCAATATTCTAACTTCATTATAGGCCCAGTCCGACTGAAGAACAGCCCCACTGTACCTACCTAGCCCCCCTGAAAATTTCCCAACTACTTTGTATATGCCTCAATGCTCCCTGGGACAACAGGTGCATCCATAAACTCCCACAGAAACAGCAGGTGTGTCCATGTGATGGGAACCCAGATACTGCCTCTACCTAGTCACTAACCGCAGAACCATTCCCATGGAAACAGGTGTGATCCTGTATTCAACCATAATTACATCATCCATCTAGCCACAATAACTATCTTGACCAGATAGGACAAAAATGGCTAGCCATTTAGAGGGCAGCATGACCCGCATGTTTAACCACCAAATCATAGATGGGACCTCTCCTCCATTACCTAATCCCTTAGCAAACTCCTGCTGCCTTTATAATATTAATCATATTCCTATGTTCAGTTTTGCTGGGTAGGTGACCCTTGGGTTCATTCCCAGCTCTTTTGCCCTCTGGAATATCATATTCCATGCCCTTCGATCCCTCAGTGTAGAAGCCGCCAGGTCCTGGGCTATTCTGATTATGTTTCCACAATATTGAAATTGTTTCTTCCTGGCTGCTTGTAGTATTTTCTCCTTGATCTGGGGATTCTGGAACCTGGCTATAATATTCCTGGGAGTTTTGTTTTTGGGATCTTTTTCAGGAGGTGATTAGTGGATTCTTTCAACCTCTATTTTGCCCTCTGGATCTAAAACATCAGGGCAATTTTCCTTGAGGATTTCTTGAAGAGTGATTTCTAGGTTCTTTCTTTGATCATGGCTTTCAGGTAGTCCAATAATTTTTAAATTGTCTCTCCTGGATCTATTTTCCAGGTCAGTGGTTTTTCCCATGAGATATTTCACATTGCCTTCTAATCTTTCATTTGTTTGGATCTGCTTAACAGCATCTTGATTTCTCATAAAGTCATTAGCTTCCATTTGCTCCAGTCTAACTCTGAAGGAATGAATCTCCTCAGTGAACTTTTGAGATTCTTTTTCCATCTGGCAAATTCGACTTTTTAAGGCATTCTTCTCCTCATTGCCCTTTTGGGCCTCCTTTGCCATTTGAGTTAGTCTATTTTTTAAGGTGTTGTTTTCCTCAGTCAGGCTGTTGACCCTCATTTCATACTTTTCCTGCATCCTTCTCATTTCTCTTTCCAATTTTTCCTCCACTTCTCTTATTTGATTTTTAAAGTCCTTCTTAAGGTCCTCTATGGCCTGCAACCCGCTCATGTTTTCCCCTGGGCTTTTGGAGCAGGACTTCTGACCTCACAGTCCTTTTCCCGCTCTATGCCCCCAAAATAGGAGTCTAGGGTTGCATTTTTCTGTTTCCTTTGCCTTGGCATGTTGCCACTTAATTACTTGACTTTTGGGCTTGTTGCCACACTATGGCTTTAAGGCCAGCTAGAGGAATTTTCGTCCCGAACGTGTGGGGGGCAACTTCCGTTTCTGGCAAGCTGTAAACCCACCCACGACTTCCACCCTAGATCACAATCCAGATCCAGGGAGGTTAAAGCAAGAGCGATTACCCCCCAAGACTGATCACTGTATCTCCCCACGATTTGTAGGCTGGGAGCCAGAGCTACCTCTGAAAACTACAAAATGGCGTGTCTCCTCAGAGGCTTCTAGCCCCCAGGGGAGGGAGCTGACACATTCCCCAAATACAGGTCCCAAAGTCCATAGGACACTAACCTCTTACTTTGGCCTAGGCATGTCTATGTTGATAATTCTGGAGTCTCCACAGCTCCTGGTGTTCTGGGGTTCCTCCAGCCAGCTGCTGGCCCTGCCACCCTGGGGCTAAAACCTCGGCTCGCAGGGACCTGGTCTCGGCTAGGCTCCTGCGCTCTGCACGCTGCCAGGTCCCAGACCTCTGCGCTGGTCCTTCCTGCAGGGCTGCTGGAGTGTCCTCAGCGGGAGGTTAGCTTCTCTGTGTCATTCTGTGGGTGCTGGGGCTCCAGAAGTTCTTCAGAGTCCCCTTTTACATAGTTTGGGGGGAATCTGGGGGCAGAGAGGCTTGGATGAGCTGTTTCTACTCTGCCATCTTGGCTCCGCCCCCTGTGACCTTTATTTTTCAAAGGCTATTCCAACATAATACAAATTCTTTTCCAAATTGGAAAGACTGAAAATTTCTGCTGCCTGGAAAAACAGGCTAGGGACTTTGGAGATGTTCATCATGAGAAGGCTGGCTGCAAGTTGATGTGTTTATCTGTGTATAGCAATTCATAAAGACCATCAACTGAGTGGTAGAGGGATTGCAATAAAAATCAGTGGAAAGAATGCTTTCACCAATCAGATCATGGAATTTTTGAAATACATAAGTGAACTTAAATTTCACACTCTCTTTTCCTCAAATAAGGAGGAATACCAGGTGGCATAAGTTTAAATGGTAGATCATTGTAATAGTAAGGGAATTTGAATATCTTTCCTACCGCTCAACAGGCCTAGGGAAGTTGAAGATCTTCCCTGCCCCTTAATGGACCTCAAGAGGAACCCAACAGGAGGGGCTTAATTGGAGAGAAGCTTGTTTTTCAGGAAGACTCCCACATTTTATTACTTCGTAATTAGGCAGTGGATCAGGAAGGCTGTGATGTCCTCTGACCCTAAAGAATGGCATATATACTCTGAGGTGAGTTTTTGCTTTGGGGCTCACTTATGAGAAGAGTTTTGTGATTTGGTGAGATGAGACTCTGGGTAGCTGTTGAGCCCTCTGGCTTTGAAAACCCAGATGTTAGTGTTTCTCTGGTAACTATGTATGTATGAAATGATCAGACAGTGAAAAGCCCTATCTATAGGTCAGTTGAACTGTGTTATTTTTCTCGGTCTGTATTTTTTGTCTGCTTGTAATTTATGTTTGTATTTGCTGACATTCAAGGTGATGACTTTTTCCCTGAAATAAGTGAATCTCTCTCTCTCTCTCTCTCTCTCTCTCTCTCTCTCTCTCTCTCTCTCTCTCTGTCTCCTTCTGTCTCTGTGTCTTTCTTTCTGTCTCTGTCTCTCACACACACATACACATATGTACATATACATGCATACATATATATGTATATATTTAAAGATCGCTGACCCCTTTAAATTTGCTCTCCTTTAGTAAAGCAGATGTAAAGAACCTGTGCTAAGCAGCCATCCTCCATATACTAGGGTGCTTGGTGTTACAATCATCCAGTTAAGAAGCTACATTTTCAGGAGTATTCCATTTAATTTAGAAGTCAAAGAGAATAAACAGAGTTGAAATGCATTGTCTACTTGGGAAGTGTTTTTTGGAAGAAGGAGGAGGCTGCTGACAGAAATTGTGTCTTTTCTTTCAAATATCTAGTCTGTTTAATTCTACTACAGAAGCTAAATAATTTATTTTAAGTTAACAAGTTTAAACTCTTTTTTAAAAAGGTGTTCAGCCTCTAATAAAAGAGGCTATGGGTTCATTGATAAACACATGAAATTTACTGAAAGTTTACAGAAACTTTGACAAGATATAACAATATAATTCACATTTTAATCAAAAGCTACCTATGTGCTTAGAAAAGACACCAAAACACTGTCATTTTCTCCAATAATTCCACTTTTCAGGTTGCTGGGGGATCTCTTTTGTGAGACTCCTTATTGAACCCCTCAGAAGAAACAACATAATAATCATTTACAATGCTGAAGATCTTTCCCTAGGAAGCCCTAACCATTCTTGTCTTTAAAACCTTATCCTTCATTACAAAATCCAATTAAGGTGAAAAATCCACAAACTGCTTTTCCGTTTTTTAAAATACATACTTGTCCATCTTTTTCTCCCACCCCTTTCATCTCTACATCCTCTTTTCCCATCTGTCTTCTTCTTTTTATCCTTGGTATCTACATTTTCTCTGACAAATATCACAATATCCATAGGGTTCAGGAGAAAAAAAAGCACTGACTCTGAAGTGAGAAGGTCAAGGTTCGTGACTGATTTCAACAATTACTGCCTGTGTGACCTTAGGAAAGTCACTTTAATGTCCCTGGGTCTCACTTGAGATCATATTAGATGGTTTCTGGAGTCACTTCCAACTCTAGATCTATCACCCTAGTTTTTATGATTTAAGAGTATTCCAAGCCAAATGAACAACAATAATAACCCCTTCAAAAAAAAAAAAGAAGTTGTCAGGATCATATGATATCCACATAATAACTCTGGAGAAATTCAAACATTTGCCTAAATTGTGCACTTCTAGCAACACTCCTTGTGGTTATTCTAGAGGATGAGCAGATTGCAAAAGTTACCTCTATTTCTCAGAACTCCAGAGGCTACCTGAAGAAATGAAACACTGTTAATTCTCACATTTGCCCTATATTCAAGGCTATGATAAAGGATGTGAATATCATTTAAATCTCTAGATTAAAAACATTAACTCATATATCTTAATTATTATTATTTTATCCATCATATACAGTAGATGCACATTGCTTAAGATGGAAATTCATTCTCAAAAGGCCGATGAAATTATGGCTGCATTTTTTGAACTGATTCTCCAATCAGCTTGGGCAAGAGTATACTTATTTATGAAAAGAGAAGAATATTCATAGCCTTATTAATTTATGATTCATAATATGATTGAAAACATTTTCACTTAACATGAATATGACATGTCATAAAAGTACTCTTATAAATATGAAAAAATAGGAAGGTGTATATCTTTACATTATCATCAATAAAGCCTTTAAAATAATTGGTACCTCTTTTGCTTAAATGACTTTATCTGAAATAGTTATTCAGTAGTCTCCTGAGGTCTAAAACATTTAATTTTGTTTCCACTGTTCAAAGGTAAAAGTTATTGAAAAAATATTTAAGATTTAATTTATTCATTCACATTATTAATATAAATTCTATTAGCCTGTCGAAATAGCTAAAGGAAATTGGAGAGTTGTATCCACAGAGCTAATGTTTCTAATTTTTGCAGTAACACACTATGACTATGTTTAGATGCTTCTAGGTCACTTGGATGTTCATGGAACTCCCCTTGCTTAACTTACCCTCTAAGCTGAATGAGCTTATTTTCTTTTGTCATTACAAAAATAGTTTTTATTCCAGATTCTGTGCAAGTACTATGTTATATAAAGTCTTCCTGACAAGGGCTATTTTGCCATACATAAAAAGGAGAGAGGATTGATTCATTCTTTAAAATCCCAGACTGAACATGAATAGTATGTTTATTTCTCCCATTTCATAAAAAAACAATTTTCACCAGGGTGTTTCTCTTTGAATGTTTGCAGGTGTGAATAATTAAAAGACGACACTTACTTGTATTTGATTGTGTGAGCATTCTCAAGGCTACAAGTGATTCTAATCAACTTCACTGACTGTGGGAAAAACTTTATAATTAACAAAAGTTTCGGTACCATCTTACTAGTTTAGAATTTTAATTTGTAAGACATTATTACAATTTTCATTTTTCCAGAATCAATAATGTACAAAATTATCGAGCCAATTTAGAGTAGCATTTTTTTTCTTTTTAGGAGAAGCAAAGAATTTTGGGAATGTATACAAAAGAATCTCCAGTGAGCTACTCCCAACACTAAGCCTGTGTCTAATACAGAGAGCAGTTTGGACATAAATGAACCCAAAGTTAATTCAATTCAGCCAATGTCTCCAAGATTTACAGGGCCACCTTGGTTTGACTCCAAGGTTTTAGCTTCCTACAAATGGTGAGTTTAAACCAAAAAGATAGTGTTTAAACTGGAATCATCTATCAATGCACTGCATGGAGTATTCACTTGGACTAGTAGCTCCAACTATATAGTCTAATTAATTACTCATGAGGAAAAATTTTAACTTTTAGTCACTAATTAGTATCCTAGAAGTCTGTAATATTTACCTCATTTCAAATTTTTCAAATTAATGCAGCTGCAAAATCATCATGAAAATAAAAGAGCTTATACTGGATGATTAGGTAATACAAGTCAATTAGTTGACATTTCTAATTCTAGGTTAGAAAGCTAAGTAGACAGAGTTTAGGTACATTCTATTTACTTAGATATATGTCCAAGTTGATCATCTAAACGTTTTTTTTTTTTAATTTTTTCCTTTTCATTCAAAAGAATAGAATAGTGTTCAAAAACTTACACATTTATCTGACAGAAGTCATTATGTTGATCACATATGAGGCAATATGTAATTTATTTGGTGGATTGCAAATGGATTTGAAAGTTATTTATAACACAAGAAAAAAGATCTCAGTCTACTGAAGAATAATTTTTCAAGATGGATTTTTATTATTTGTTAATTTTTCATAGTACCTGATTCTAACAAGTCCATTATTAACTTGGTCACACATTAAGATGTATTCCTTACTACCATCACCATATGTATAGCTATTATGCTGCTGTAAGAAGAAATAAAATGAAAGAGGACCAGATGACTTGGCTTGCGGAGGCCCAAACAAGGCCTGGTCTATGTGGCAACAAGTTGATCCATGAACCACAAGGACCATTCCTAGGACTATCACTGCAGGGCTAGAATCAGAAAAAGCTGGGTAAGAGACAAATGTAGGGAACCTGGCAGTCATAAGGGCTGCTCCTGGGACTACCAACCCAGAGTTTGGAAATTTAAAAATCACCTATCTGAACTTCCAGGGACCAGGATGGCAGAGTGAACCTCGGGAGTTCCAATCTCACTCTCTGACCCTGAAAATACAGTAAGTATTGCCCCAGAGCAAAATTTTAAACACTAAAGGCTTGGAAACCATAGAGGAAAGGAATAGTTAAGGCCCTGCCTCAAAATGGGTAAAAAAAAGACTGCAAAGACAAATACTATAGAATCTGATTATTGTGAGGAGGAACCAAATTCAGAAGGAGACAATATTGACTCCACACCCAGAGCTGAAGCCTCAACAGGGAATATGAAATGGTCTCAAGCACAGACAACATTCCTAAATGAGCTTAAAAAGAACTTTGAAAGCCAAATTATAGAGGTAGAAGATAAAATGAATAATTATTTTAAAATCAAAATCATGAAATCAGAAAAAACATTACGATGAAGAAAACAACTCCTTAAAAATACAAAAAAAAAAAAAACTGTGTGAACTAAAAATGAAATCTGAACATATGGATAAGGAGCTTGAAAAATTAACCAAGGAAAGTAATTTGCTAAAAATTCAAATCAACAAAATTTAAGCTAATGACTCTATGAGGCAACAAGGATTAGTCAAACAAAACATCAAGAATAAAAAATGAGAAAAAGAGGTAAAATATCTCAATGGAAAAATAACTGACCTTGAAAACATATCCAGGACAGATAGTCTGAGAATTATTGGTATACCAGGAAATCATGATGAAAAAATGAGCCTGTATAACATCTCCCAAGGGCTCATGAAGGAAAACTGTCCTGAGATGCCAGAAGCAGAGGTAAAATAGAAATCAAGATAATCCACTGTACACCTGAAAGAGATCCCAAATTGAAAAGTCTGAAAAATGTTGTGACCAAATTCCACAACTATCAGGTAAAGGAGAAGATACTACAAGCAGCCAGAAAGAAACAATTCAAATATCACAGAACCACAATGAGGATGGAACAGGATCTGGCAGCTTCTACACTGGAGGAACTGGAATATGATTTTTGCAAGGCAAAAGAACTTGGGTTACAACCAAGTATCACCTGTCCAGTGAAACTGAACATAATCTTCCATGCAAGGAGATGGTCATTTAATGATATAACAGACTTCCATACCTTTCTGATGAAAAAGCCAGAGCTCAATGGAAAATTCAACCTCCAATTATAAGACTCAAGAGAGATATAGAAAGGTAAATAGGGAAAACACACACACACACACACACACACACACACACACACACACACCCCTTGTTATTCAATAAGAGCAAATTGTTTACATCCCTATATGTACAGCTGATACCTGTTAATACTAAGAATTTTATACCTATGGCAACATCTAAAAGGGATGTAGATAAATAGAGGGTGTGGGTATAAATTACAAAAAATGATTATTTAAAAAAAAAACTTTGTTAAGGGCTGCAAAAGGACTGCAATGGAAGAAGAGAAAAGAATGAAGCAGACAGGGGTAAATTATGCCACACAAAGAGGCATAAAAACATTACAGTAGAGAGAAAGAAGATGAGCATTATATGAGTTTTTCCCTTATTGGATCTGATGCAAGGAGGGAATAATATAATCAATTAAGTATAGGACTCTATTGAGAAGATACATAAAACTTATCATAATAGAGGGAAAGAGGGAAGGGAGAGGAGCATTGCATGAGATCTGCCATGGACTGCTTAGTGTCCAGCACTAAGCATGATTGGAGACATGAATGAGAAATGACCAGAATATATAGGTAGTTCAAGGAAGAACCATGAACTCCATGTATTGATTCTTTTTTTTTGGAGGGCAATTGGGGTTAAGTAACTTGCCCAAGGTCACACGGCTAGATCTTTGTTTCTGTGTGTTAAGTGTCTGAGGCCAGATCCAAACTCATGTCCTTCTGACTCCAGGGCCAGTGCTCTATTCACTGTGCCACCTAGCTGCCCCTCTTATTGATTCTTAGTACAAGGTTTTTATAGAGAAATGAGACAAAGGAATAGGACTTGAGAGTTCTTATCATTACCTTAGTCTGTTATATCCTGGAAGTAGTATGAAAATAAGGCTTTTGTTCTCTAGGTGCCAGAAAGTCTGAGGAAGAGTTGGTTAACTCCCTTCATATGCAGTCACATTATAAAGGATGCTCTCCAGAGCAGACTTCAAGGCCAGGAACCAAATCCTCCTCATCAAGGACATCTGCATAGGAATGGGCCATCTAAGAATCAAATATTTTGGTTTTGAACAACTAAATTCTTGGGTTAGAGCCTATTGGTTTCAGAACTCAATTAATATCCTTTTAAGTGTAACCCATATCAAAAGACCCGAGGAGCAAGCTTAATAAAAAAAGCCACATTATGAAGGACCTTCTATAGAATACATAGTGAGATTTTTATCTGAGTCCTGAATTAGTCTTCCTTGGCTCCCCACAAGATCTAGTCTCATCAATCTTGTTTCAAGGAAGAAATAACATACTACATTAAGTATAAAAATCTATCATACTCTACAAGCAGTAGGAGGGGGAAGGGTTAACAAAGGAAGGAGGTCATTAGAAGGGAGGAAAGAAGTACTAAGGGGGAAAGGCAGGAAAAGGGAGGAGGGCTGATAAGAAGGGAATACTGAGGGAGATGGCAGTCAAAAGGAAAAGGAGCAGAAGGGAGAAGGGTAAAAATAAAAGCATAAACAGGGGAGGGAATAGGATGGAGGGAAAGAGACAAATAGTACTCATAACTGTGAATGTGAATGGGATGAACTCTCTCATAAAATGGAGGTGGATAGCAGAATGGATTAAAAACCATAATCCTACAATATGCTGTTTATAAGAAAAACATCTTAAACAGGAGGATACACACAGGATAAAGGTAAAAGGCTGGAGTAAAATTTATCATGCCCCAGCTAAAGTAAAAAAAAAAAGCAGGGGTAGCAATCCTTATCTCAGATAAAGCAAAAGCAAAAATAGATCTAATTAAAAGAGATAAGGAAGGAAACTATATCCTGCTAAAAGGCACCATCAAAAATGAACCAATATCAGGGGCAGAGTCAAGATGGCAGAGTAGAAACAGGACTTCAACATAGCCCCATCTCCCACCTTCCCCAATTTATGTAAAAGGAGACTCTGAACAAACTTTGGAGCTACAGAACCCACAAAATGACACAAAGCCTCCTGCTGAGGACAGCCAAGCCAGCCCAGTACTCTGGGAGCTGACCCCAGCCCAGCAGCCAGAGGTTTTGGCCCCAGGGGGGGCTTACCAGCAGATAGCTGGAGAGACTTCAGAACACCAGCAGCTGTGGCCATTTCCAGAATTATCAACACATATATTCTAAGGACAAAGTGAGAAGTCCGTGCAGTATGGACTTTGGGATACACTAGTGGGGAGTATGTGGACCTATTCCCCTTGGAGTAGGAAGCCACTGAAACACCTCTGCATAGTGGTGTCACATTGCAGCTTCAGCTCCTGATCTGCAGACTGTAGGGGGACTGGGCAAAAACACTGGGGGGTAATCACTCTTGCTTTACCCTTCTTAGATCTGGATTGCAGTCTAGGGTGGAGGTCTTGGGATATGTGATCAGCTTGCCAGAGCTTGTGGAAGCTTCAGAGAGGGCACCCAACTAATACCTCTGGCAGCTGAAAAAACCCCAGTGTTTGGGATGGAAGCTCCCCTGGCTGGTGGCAGAGTCCTCCTGTGGCAAAAATGTCCAAACTCAAGTAATTGAGTGGCAACGTGCCCAGGCAAAGGAAGTGAAACAAACAGAAGAATGCAACATTAGACTCCTATTTTGGGGACATAAATGATCAAAGCATGGAACAGGAGGAAGACAGTGAAGTCAGAACTCTTGCACCAAAAGCTTCAGAAGAAAATAAGAGCTGGTTACAGGCCACAGAGGACTTTAAGAAGAAGATTAGAGAAGTGGAGGAAAAATGGGAAGAGAAATAAGAATGATGCAAGATAATTATGAAATGAGAGTCAAAAGCCTGACAGAGGAAATAACACCTTAAAAATATACTAACTCAATGGGGCGGGTAGGTGGCGCAGTGAGTAGAGCGTTGGCCCTGGAGTCATGTATATATACATACTAACTCAAATGGCAAAAGAGGCTCAAAAAAGGCAATGAGGATTAGAATGCCTTAAAAAGCCGAATTTGCCAGATGGAAAAAGGATCTCAAAAGTTCACTGAGAAGAATCATTCCTTCAGAATTAGACTGGAGCAAATGGAAGCTAGTGACTTCATGAGAAATGAAGATACTGTTAAACAGATACAAAAAATAACAAAATAATAGAAGGCAATGTGAAATAATTCATGGGAAAAACGACTGACCTGGAAGATAGATACAGGGGAGATAGTTAAAAAATTATTGGACTACCTGAAAGCCATGATCAATGAAAGAACCTAGAAATCAACCTTAAAGAAATTCTCAAGGAAAACTGCTCTGATGTTTTAGAACAAGAGGGCAAAATAGAAGTTGAAAGAATCCACAGATTGCCTCCTGAAAGAGATCAAAAAATAAAACTTTTAGGAATGTTATAGACAGGTTCCCAAATACCAAGATAAAGGAAATAATATTACAAGCAGCCAGGAAGAAACAATTTGAATATTGTGGAAACACAATCAGGATAACATAGGATCTAGCAACTTCAACAATGAAGGATAAAAGGGCGTGGAATATGATATTTTAGAGGTCAAAGGAGCTGGGATTAAAACCAAGAGTCACCTACCCATCAAAACTGAGTATCATGTTTCAGGGGAAAATATGGTCATTCAGTGGAATAGAGGACCTTCAAGTATTCTTGAAGGAAAAACCAGAGTTGAATAGAAAATTTGACATGCAGATACAAGAAGCAAGAGAAAATCTGAAGGTAAACAGGGAAAAGAAATCATAAGGAAGAACTATTTACATTCCTACATGGAAAAACGATCATTGTAACTGATGAAACTTTTCTCAGTATGAAAATAATTGAAGGAAATAGAAGGTGTATGAATACATATGTGAATGTGTGTACATATGATGACAGGTGTACATAGATAGAGGGCACAGGACCAATTTATTTGGAAGGGATGATACTTAAAAGTCGAAATTAAGAGTTGCGAGACAAACATAACGAGAGGAGATGGGAAGAAACAGAATGGGGTAAATTATTTCATATATAAGAGGCAAGGGAAAATTGTTACAATGGAGGAGAAGAACAGGAAGGCAAAAGAGAATGAGTCAACCTTAATCTCATTGAATGTGGCTTATGGAGGGAATGAAATACCCATGAAATAGGGCATCTCACCCTTCAGGAGAGTAGGGGGAAGGGGATGAGAGGGGGGATGATGGAAGGGAGGGCAGGTCCGGGGTAGGGAAGTTGGAAGCACCCAGTTTTGAAAAGGGACAAGACCCATTAGAGAATAGAACAAGTGGGAGGTGGGTTAGGAGGGAAGGAAATATAATCAGTCTTTTATACTATATTTACTATGGTAATGTTTTGCATTAGCTACACATATACAACCTATATTGAATTCCTTATCTTCCCAGTAAGGGTGGGTGACAAGGGAGGAAGGGAATGAATCTAAAATTCAAAATTTTAAAACCAAATGTTTAAGTATATATATACATATATATATATATATATACATATATACATATACTATTATTAATACTATTTTACATGTAATTCAGAAATAAGATATATAGGCACTGGGGCATAGCGATCCACCTTGCCCTACTGGAAAAGTAGAAGGGGGTATGGGGGAAAATATGGGAGAGAGCAGATTGGAGGAGGGGATATCATGTGGGACTGCTATTTTGGGGATGTGGATAGGGGAGAATATAGAGAAATTTGTAACTCAAATCTGGTGGAAATGAATAATGTAAACCACAAGTTAATAAAGCATTTGAAGAAAAAAATTAAGTAATATCATTACTAAACATTTATGCCCCAAGTGGTACAGCATCCAAATTCCTAAAGGAGAAGTCAAGGATATTAGAGGAAGAAATAGATAACAAAACTATACTAGTGGGCACTTCAATCTCCCCGTCTCTGTGCTTGATAGATCTAACCTCAAAATAAACAAGAAAGAAGTTAAGGAGGTGAATAGAATCTTAGAGAAGATAGATATGGTAGAATTCTGGAGAAAACTGAATGGGGATAAAAAGGAATCTACCTTCTTCCCAGTAGTACATGGAACATACACAAAATTTGACCATCTACAAGGGGATAAAAACCTCACAATTCAGTGCAGAAAGGCAGAAATATTAAACGTATCATTCTGAGATCATGATGCAATAAAAATTATATGTAATAAAGGGCCATGGAAGGATAGACTAAAAACTAAATAGAAACTAAATAACTTAATCTTAAAGAATGAGTGGGTCAAATAAGAAATTACAGAAAAAATGAGTAACTTCATTTAAGAGAATGACAATAATGAGACAACATACCAAAACTTGTGGGATACAGCAAAAGCAGGTAAGGGAAGTGTTTTATCCCTGAATTCATACATAATTAAAATAGAGAAAATGAAGGTCAATAAATTGCGAATGAAACTAAAAAATCTAGAAAAAGAAAAAAATGAAAATCCCCAATTAAATACTAACATAGAAATAATGAAAACCAAAAGAGAGATTTATAAAAAATTGAATTTTAAAAACCATTGAATTAATAAATAAAATTAAGAGCTGGCATTAGTAAAAAATGAAATGTTTAAACCCTTATGATAAAAAAAGAAAGAAGAAAACCAAATTGCAAGTATCAAAAATGAGAAGGGTGAATCTACCTCCAATGAAGAGCAAATTAAAACAATAATTGGAATAATTTTGTCCAATTGTATGCACATAAATTTGACAATCTTAGGGAAATGGATGAATATTTACAAAAATATAAGTTGCCCAGACTAACTGGAGAGGAAGTAAACTACTGAAATAACCCCATCTAAGAAAAAGAAATTGATGAAGCTCTAAATGAACTCCGTAGGAAAAAATCTTCAGGGCCAGATGGCTTTACTAGATCAGGGGTGAAACAAGGGTCTCCACTATCACCCCTCTTATTCAGTCTAGTACTAGAAATTTTAGCAGTAGCAATAAGATATGAAAAAGAAACTGAAAGAATCACATTAGGAAAGAAGAGATTAAGCTATAACTCTTTGCAGATGATATGATGATATACTTAGAAAATCCTAGAGAATCAAGTAAAAAACTATTTGAGGGGGCAGAGACAAGATGGCAGAGTAGAAACAGCAAGTCCAAGCCACTCCGCCTCCAGATTACCTCCAAACTGTGTGAAAGGGGACTCTGAACAACTTCTGGAGCCTCAGCACCCACAGAACGACTCAGAGAAGCTAACCTCCCGCTGAGGACAGCCCAGCAGCCCTGCAGGAAGGACAAGCGCAGCTCTCTGGGAGCTGGCAGAGCAGTGCTCAATGAGCAGAGAGCCGAGCACAGGTCGACCTGAGTCGCAGTTTTAGCACCAGGGTGGCAGGGCCAGCAACCAGCTGGAGGGACCCCAGAACACCAGCAGCTGTGGTGATTCCAGAATTATCAACATAGAGATGCCTAGAACAAAGTGAGAGGTTAGTGCCCTGTGGACTTTGGGACCAGTATTTGGGGAACACGTCAGCTTCCTCCCCTGGGGGCTAGAAGCCACTGAGGAGACACGCTGTTTTGTAGTTTTCAGAGGCAGCTCCAGCTCCTGGCCTGCAAACTGTAGGGAGATCCAGTGATCAGTCTTGGGGGGTAATCACTCTTGCTTTAACCTCCCTGGATCTGGATTGTGATCTGGGGTGGAGGTCGTGGTTGGGTTTCCAGCTTGCCAGAAATAGAAGTTGCCCCCCCACACACATTCTGGACAAAATTCCCCTATGTGTCGGCAGAGCCATAGTGTGGCAACAAGCCCAAAAATCAAGTAATTAAGTGGCAAGATGCAAGGGCAAAGGAAACAAATTAAACAGAGAAATGGAACCTTAGACCCGTACTCTGGGGGCAAAGAAGATCGAAGCTTAGAGCGGGAAGAGGACTGTGAGGTCAGAAGTCCTGCTCCAAAAGCCCCGGGGGAAAACATGAGCAGTTTGCAGGCCATAGAGGACCTTAAGAAGGACTTTAAAAATCAAATAAGAGAAGTGGAGGAAAAATTGGAACGAGAAATGAGAAGGATGCAGGAAAAGTATGAAATGAGGGTCAACAGCCTGACTGAGGAAAACAATACCTTAAAAAATAGACTAACTCAAATGGCAAAGGAGGCCCAAAAGGGCAATGAGGAGAAGAATGCCTTAAAAAGCTGAATTTGCCAGATGGAAAAAGAATCTCAAAAGTTCACTGAGGAGATTCATTCCTTCAGAGTTAGACTGGAGCAAATGGAAGCTAGTGACTTTATGAGAAATCAAGATGCTGTTAAGCAGATGCAAACAAATGAAAGATTAGAAGGCAATGTGAAATATCTCATGGGAAAAACCACTGACCTGGAAAATAGATCGAGGAGAGACAATTTAAAAATTATTGGACTACCTGAAAGCCATGATCAAAGAAAGAACCTAGAAATCACCCTTCAAGAAATTCTCAAGGAAAATTGCCCTGATGTTTTAGACCCAGAGGGCAAAATAGAGGTTGAAAGAATCCACAGATCACCTCCTGAAAAGGATCCCCAAAAGAAAACTCCCAGGAATATTATAGCCAGGTTCCAGAATCCCCAGATCAAGGAGAAAATACTACAAGCAGCCAGGAAGAAACAATTTCAATATTGTGGAAACACAATCAGAATAGCACAAGACCTGGCAGCTTCTACACTGAGGGATTGTAGGGCATGGAATATGATATTCCAGAGGGCAAAAGAGCTGGGAATGAACCCAAGGGTCACCTACCCAGCAAAACTGAGTATTTTTTTTTCAGGGGAAAATATGATCATTCAGTGGAACACAGGACTGTCAAGCATTCTTGAGGAAAAAACCAGAATTGAATAGAAAATTTGACATCCAGACACAAGAAGCAAGCCTGAGAAGGTAATCAGGGAAAAGAAATCAAAAGGAATTTATCAAACTTGAACTATTTACATTCCTATATGGAAAAACAATAACTGTGACTGAGGAAATCTTTCTCACTATAAAAATAATGGAAGAAGGCTGTATGGTCATATGAATACATATGTGAATGTATGTATATATGTTTACAGGTATATATGGATAGAGGGCATAGGTTGAATTTGTTGGGAAGGGAGGATACTCAAGAGGTGAAATTATGAGGTGAGAGAGTAAAGTGGCAAGAGGAGATGGGAAAGACAGGGTAAGGTAAACTATCTCATGTAGGGGAAGGAAGGGGCAGTGGTTGCAAGGGGGTGGGAAGAATAGGAAGGCAAAAAGGCAAAACCATATTCTCATTGAATTTGGTTCAGGGAGAGAATGACATACATATAAAATGGGATATCTCAACCTGCAGCAGAATAGGGGGAAGGGGGATGAGAGGAGGGATGATGGATGGGAGGGCATGCTTGCGGGGAGTGGAGGTTGGAAGTACCCACTATAGAAGAGGGACAGGATTAAGTAGGGAATGGACCAGGTGGGGGTAGGATGCGTGGGAGGGAATTATAAGCAGCCTTGTACAATATATCTACCATGGTAATGTTTTGCATAGCTAGACATGTACAACATATACTGAATTACTTATCTTCCCAGAAGGATTGGGTGACAAGGGAGGAAGGAAATGGATCTGAAATTCGCTGTCTCAAGATTAAATGTTATATGTAAATTCTATTATTAATACTCTTTTGCTTGTAATTGGGAGATAAGACGTGCAGGCTTTGGGACACAGAGATTCACCTTCCTCAAATGGAAAAGTTGAAGGGGGTATGCTAGAAGATATGGGAGAGAGCAGATTGGAGGAAGTGATATCTTGTGGGTCTGCTCTTTTGGGAGGGTGGGCAGGGGAAAAACGGGGTGGGGGAATAAATGTAACTCAAAATCTGGTGGAAATGAATGATGTAAAACAGAAGCTAATAAAACATTTGTAAAAGAAAAAAAACTACTTGAGATAATAAACAAATTTGGCAAAGTTACAAGATATGAAATAAATCCACATAAGTCCTCAGCTTTCCTACATATCTCTAATGAAATACAACAGCAAGATATAGAGAAAGAAATCCCATTTAAAGTTCCTGTAGACATTATAAAATATTTGGTAATCTCCCTGGCTAAAAAAACCCAAGACTTATATAAACACAATTACAAAGCACTTTTCACACAAATAAAATGAGATCTAATAAGTGGAAAAAATATTAGTTACTCATAGCTGGGTTGAGCAAATATTTAAAAAAATGACAATTTTGCCTAAATTAAATTACAAATTTCATGCCATACCAAATAATCTACCAAAAATTACTTTGTAGATCTAGAAAAAAATAGTAGTAAAGTTCATTTAAAAGAACAAAAGGTCCAGAATATCAAGGCATTTAATGAAAATAAATGCTAGGGAAGGTTGCCTAGCCAAACCAGATTTTAATCTGTATTATAAAGCAGCAGTCATCAAAACTACTTGATACTGGCTGAGGAATAGAGTAATGGAGCAATGGAATAATTTTAATACATGAGACTCAGCAGCCACTGAATATGGTAATCTACTATTTGAAAAACCCAAAGACCCCAGTTTTGGGGATAAGAACACACTATTTGACAAAAACTGCTGGGAAAACTTGAACATAGTATGGCAGAAATTGGGCATAGATCAATATCTAGCACCAAACACCTGAATACATTTGAAATGGGTGCATGATCTATGCATAAAGGATGATACTGTAAGTCATCTGGGAGAGCAAGCGATCATTTACCTGTCATATTTATGTAGAGGGAAAGATTTCATGATGAAACAAGAGTTAGAGAGCATTATGAAATGCAAAATGGATAATTTTGATTACATTAAACTGAAAAGCTTCTGTACAAATAAAGCCAATGTTAGTAAGATTAAGAGAGAAGTGGAAAATTGGGAAAGAATTTTTACAACCAGTGTATCTGATAAAGGCCTCATTTCTAAAATAAACAAAGAATTGAATCAAATATATAAGAATACAAGCCACGGGGTGGCTAGGTGGCGCGGTGAGTAGGAGCACCGGCTCGGAGTTGGGATGACCCGAGATCGAAACCGGCCTCAGAAAATTAGCACCCACACATAAATAATGACTAGCCGTGTAACCTTGAGCAAGTTACTTAACCCCAATTGCTTTAAAAAAAAATAGAAGCCACTCCCCAATTGATAAATGACCAAAGGATATGAACAGACAGTTTGCAGAAGATGAAATTAAAGATATCTATAAGCATATGAAAAAAATGTTCTAAATCACTAGTGATTAGAGAAATGCAAATCAAAACAACTCTGAGGTACCACATCTCACCAGTCAGATTGGCTAAGATGACAAAACAGGAAAATGATAAATGCTGG
The DNA here is from genome assembly GCA_011680675.1 of Gymnobelideus leadbeateri. Lineage (NCBI taxonomy): Eukaryota > Metazoa > Chordata > Mammalia > Diprotodontia > Petauridae > Gymnobelideus > Gymnobelideus leadbeateri. The sequence goes on from WOXC01012471.1 coordinate 293,665, forward strand.
AGAGGATGTGTAAAAATTAGAACATTGATGCATTGATGCATTGTGAACTGATCCAGCCATTCTGGAGAGCAATATGGAAGAATGCCCAAAGGACGATAAATAAGTGCATACCCTTTGACCCAGCAATACCACTTCTAGGGTTATATCCAAAAGAGATCAAAGAAGTGGGGGGAAGCCCCATATGTACAAAATTATTTATAGTGGCTCTTTTTGTGGTGGCAAAGAATTGGAAATCAAGGGGATGCCCTTTAATTGGGATATGTACAAGCTGTGGTATATGAATGTAATGGAATAATACTGCACTATAAGAAATGAGGAGCAGACTGACTTCATAATAACCTGGAGAGACTTATATAAACTAATGATGAGTGAGAAGAGTAGAACCAGGAGAAATTGGTACACAATCACAGACACAACGTATGTGCGACGAATAACTTCAGTCGACTGGGCTCCTCTCAGCAATGTCCAAAACACTTATGATCTAAAGACATAACCACACCCGAAGAAAGAGATTCGGAGTCTGAATGCAGATTGAAGCAAATTACTTGCTGTGTTTCTTTTGTTTTGTTTTGATTTATTACCTCTTTCCCAAAGATCATTGCATCAGTTATAACCCTTCTTTACAACCTGACTAATGATTGATGTGAAGATATTTGTAGACCCTATATTCAAATGTATGCTGCCATGATAGGGAGGTGGAGGAGAGGGTAGGAGATAAAATTTGAAACTCAAGGAACTATGGAACTGACTGTTGTAATCTAAAAGTAAATAAAACAATTTAACTTTAAAATAAAATAAAACAAATAATAATTTAAAAATAAATTTTAAAAATTCACCCTTTTAAGGTATGTAGATAACAATTTTATTGAGGTGACTGAAAATGTTATGAATGCTTTAATTAAAGTTATGGATATCCTTATAAGTTCTATTTATGTGCTAATAAGTATTTCTTAAATATTTAATTGTATTATTATCACTGATAAATTGATTGCAATATGCTTAAAAAAGACAGGCATTTCAGATATTAAATAAACTTTTTTTTTTTCAAAATAACAGAAGAAATCAAATGAAAAGGACATGTTGCATGAAGAATGATGTGAGATATTTTAGAAAACATTTTTAGGGTGATAGTAAGTTTTCCTTGATGAAGTATATGGCAAAAGCTTTGGTGTGTCAGGACAGAAATTTTAGGTGAAGAGACGCAATATTTTGCTTTTTACGAACTATTTTTAAGAACCCCAATGAAGTAATAATGATGCCTTATTAAGTCATAGAGGAAGCCCTTAGCTATCTAGGATTGAAACAATATTTGTAAAGTGCTTAACACAGTGATTAGCACATAGTAGGTGTTTGATAAATGATGTTCTTTCCACCACCAGTACTCCCATCTGAGACTATGTCAGAAGGGAGTAATCTGTAATGGGTCCTCCTAGAGTAGAAAGGCTTCAAATGTTGGACTACAAATGATTCTCCAACTGATAAGATGTCAAATGACATTAGCAAATACTAAATTCCAAAAGAAAAATATTCTGAATACCTAAAACCAAGAGAAATGCAATTGAGAATAACTGATATTTGATCTCATACTCAATAAAAGCAGAAATTATGACAAAATATGGAAACAGTCCATGTTGAAGTTAAGAAATGAAAAAGCATGCATCCTGATATACTGATGATAACGTTCTGAATTTATTAAACCATTAAACCATTCTCAGAAGAAATTGAATTTATGCTTTAAAATGTAACTAAAATAATCATATTCTTTTTTGTTTGTTTTTTGTTTTGTTTTGTTTATTAAACAAATGCTTTATTAACTTCTGTTATACATCATTCATTTCCGCCAGATTTTGAGTTACAATTTCCCCCCCGTTTTTCCCCTACACACCCTCCCAGAATAGCAGTCCCACAAGATATTACTTCCTCCAATCTGCTCTCTCCCATATCTTCTCCCATACCCCCTTCAACTTTTCCATTTGAGGAAGGTGAATCTTTGTGCCCCAATGCCTACACACCTTATCTCCCAATTACAAGCAAAAGAGTATTAATAATAATATTTATATATATTTGAAACATTTAATTTTTTAAGACCTCGAATTTCAGATCCATTCCCTTCCTCTCTTGTCACCCATTGCCTCTGGGAAGATAAGTAATTCAGTATATGTTGTACATGTCTAGCTATGCAAAACATTACCATAGTCGATATGTTGTACAAGGTTGCTTATAATTCCCTCCCACTCATCCCACCCCACACCTGGTCCATTCCCTACTTGATCCTGTCCCTCTTCTATAGTGGGTACTTCAAACCTCCCCTCCCTTCAAGAATGCCCTCCCATCCATCATCCCTCCTCTCACCCCCCTTTCCCCTGTTCTACTGCAGGGTGAGATATCCCATTTAGTATGTATGTTATTCTCTCCCTGAAACAAATTCAACGAGAATGTGGTTTTGCCTTTTTGCCTTCCTATTCTTCGCCTCCCCTGTAGCCACTTCCCCTTGCTTCTTTGACATGAGGGTAGTTTGCCTTACCCTGTCTCTCCCCATCTCCTCTTGCCACTTGCCTCTCACACCTAATAATTTTACCCCTTAAGTATCCTCCCTTCCCAACAAATTCAACCTATTCCCTCTATCCATGTATAACTGTAAACATATATATATATATATATATATATACACATTCACATATGTATTCAAATGACCATACACCCTTTTCCCCATTATTTTCATACTGAGAGGGGTTTCATCAGTCAGAGTTAATTTTTTTCCATGTAGGAAAGTAAACAGGTCAACTGTGATAAGTTCCTTTTGATTGCTTTTCCCTGATTACCTTCACAGGCATCTCTTGCTTCTAGTGTCTGGATGTCAAATTTTCTATTCAACTCTGTTTTTTTCCACAAGAATGCTTGAAAGTCCTCTATTCGAAAAACAACTTTCTCCCGTCATTCTTCCCCTTTGAGAACTGCGTGCCTGACATCTGTCTGCCAGCCATGGACCCCAAATGTAGCTGCGAGAATGGTGGCTCTTGCCCCTGTGCCGGCTCCTGCAAATGCACATCATGCCGGTGTACCTCTTGCAAGAAGAGCTGCTGCTCCTGCTGCCCAACGGGATGTGCCAAGTGTGCCCAGGGCTGTGTCTGCAAAGCCCCCCAGACCGAGAGTTGCAGCTGCTGTCAATAATGTCCCCACTTCCCTTTGCCTGTAAATAGAAGAATGTGTGCAGACCTGAATTTTCATATAGCATGGATGTGTTTTCTACTGTTTTTCTTTGAAATGTATGAATTAAAATAAACTTGATAAGTTCCATTACAAAAAAAAAAAAAAAAGAAAGTCCTCTATTCCACTGAATGACCATATTTTCCCCTGAAACAAAATACTCAGTTTTGCTGGGTAGGTGACCCTTGGGTTCATTCCCAGTTCTTTTGCCCTCTGGAATATCATATTCCATGCCCTACAATCCCTCAGTGTAGAAGCTGCCAGGTCCTGGGCTATTCTGATTGTGTTTCCACAATATTGAAATGTTTCTTCCTGGCTGCTTGTAGTATTTTCTCCTTGATCTGGGGATTCTGGAACCTGGCTATAATATTCCTGGGAGTTTTCTTTTTGGGATCTTTTTCAGGAGGTGATTGGTGGATTATTTCAACCTCTATTTTGCCCTCTGGATCTAAAACATCAGGGCAGTTTTCCTTGAGAATTTCTTCAAGGGTGATTTCTAGGTTCTTTCTTTGATCATGGCTTTCAGGCAGTCCAATAATTTTTAAATTTTCTCTCCTGGATCTAATTTCCAGGTGAGTGGTTTTTCCCATGATATATTTCACATTGTCTTCTATTCTTTCATTTGTTTGCATCTGCTTAACAGCATCTTGATTTCTCATAAAGTCATTAGTTTCCATTTGCTCCAGTCTAACTCTGAAGGAATGAATCTCCTCGGTGAACTTTTGAG
>WOXC01012472.1:0-182966 GCA_011680675.1 Gymnobelideus leadbeateri
GCAGAGAGGCTTGGACTAGCTGTTTCTACTCCGCCATCTTGGCTCCGCCCCCCCTATGACTATCTATTCTTACTGAAATCTTCTTAGAACCTTGGTCATTTTTGTGAGTCATTAATACAGTTCCTTTTCTTAAATGTTCCAAGTATGAGGAAACTCCAAAGATGCCCAAAGAATGAAAGAAAATTATAGACAATATTCTTACCCCAAAACAAAGACTGAGTAGATATAGCTAAGTACCAGTTTTGTGCCCTTTTTTCATCATTTTAAAAATCTTATTGTCAACGATTTCCATCGCTATCAAGTGTATAATTGATGAAAACATGAATGGGGAACAGGCAGGCACTTAATAATTTTTTTGGTATATTATCACAAATTGAGTAGAAGGAACAAAAAAATACAAGATCCAGCTCTTAATTGTTGTTCATGAATTACCTAAAAAAGGTAAGAGGGCATTTTATTCAGTAGAGCAAAACAGTGTTAAAGGCTCTTCTCCAACCAGAAGTTTCTTATGTGTACATTAAGACCATACAAGATTTAGCAATGATCACAACCACAGGGAGAACTTTATTAAATGACTTGATTATTAATAACAAGCAAGGTAGAAAACAGGGGATGTAAGTTTCCCAAAGGTTTCATATAGGATATCTTGTTAAAGGTGAAAATAGAAGAAATGATTTACTATAGAGGATAAGGTCTTCAAGATATTCCTTTTGGTGGATAACTTGTGCTGAGTGTATTATAGGACCATATCGGTGAGGTCCATGAATGTTCAAATGAGAATGGCTTAATAATTCATATAGGGACATATAGATGGATTTAAAATGTCTGCTCTGAATACTGTAATGTGAAGCTGAATTGAATTAGCTCTTTGATACATATATCTGGGGTGAATACTGCAGATGGCCAGTTAATTGGGCCCAGAATTGAATAGATGATAGAAAATGGGTTAGATTACATGTGGGAAATCATGTGATATGGTTAACAATCTCAAGGGAGGCCACAGCACAGACATATGTTTTTTTATGTTTTTTTGTCATTAATTTGTTTGTTTACTTTAAGTTTACAAGATTCAGTTCCACAATCCCTTGAGTTCCACATTGTCTCCCCTTCCCTCTCCTCTCCCCCACACATGGCAGCATGCAATCCAGTATAGGATCTGCAAATATTTTCACATTAGACATTAGTCAGATTATAAAGAAGGATTGTAACAGATGGAATGAACAATGGGAAAGAGGAAATAAAACCAAACAAGAAAAAGAATGAGAGCAGGTAATTTGCTTCAATCTGCATTCAAATTCTGTTCTTTCTAGTTCTTTATCGGAATGTAGACATCTCTCTCCACCATGAGTCTTTTGGAGTTGTATTATAACCCTGAGTTGCTGAGAAGAGTCCAATCTACCAAAGTTGGTCGTCACACATATGTTGTATCTGTAATTGTATACAAATCATTCCTGGTTCTGCTCTTCTCACTCAGCATCAGTTCGTATAGGCCTCTCCAGGTAAATATGAAGTCCATCTGCTCCTCATTTCTTATAGCAAATAGTATTCCAATACATTCATATACCACAACTTGTTTAGCCATTCCCCAATTGATGGGCATCTCCTAAATTTCCAGTACTTTGCCACCACAAAAAGAACTGCTATAAATATTTTTGTACATATGGGTCTTCCTCCCACTTCTATGATCTCTTTGGGATACAACCCTAGAAGTGGTATTGCTGGGTCAAAAGGTATGAAAATATTTATAGCCCTTTGGGCATAATTCCAGATTGCTCTCCAGAATCAGTTCACAACTCTACCAACAATGCATTAGTGTTCCAATTTGCCCACATCCTCTCTGGCGTTTGTCATTTTCCTGTTTTGTCATCTTAGCCAATCTGACCAGTGAGATGTGGTACCTCAGAGTTTTGATTTGCATTTCTCTAATCACTAGTGATTTAGAGCATTTTTTTTCATATGCTTATAGATATCTTTAATTTCTTCCTCTGAAAACTGCCTGTTCATATTCTTTGACCATTTATCAATTGGGGAATGACTTGTATTCTATAGATTTGATTCAATTCTCTGTATATTTTAGAAATGAGGCCTTTATCAGAGACACTAGCTGTAAAAAAACCTTTCCCAATTTTCTACTTCCTTCTTAATCTTGGTTACATTGGCTTTGTTTGTACAGAAACTTTTCAATTTAATGTAATCAAAATTATACATTTTGCATTTTATAATGCTAATTCTTTTTTTTTTTTTGCTTTTTTGGGGGCAATTGGGGTTAAGTAACTTGCCCAAGGTCACATGGCTAGGTTTTTTTGTTTGTGTGTGTTAAGTGTCTGAGGTCGGATCCGAACCCAGGTCCTTCTGACTCCAGGGCCGGCGCTCTACTCACTGAGCCACCTAGCCACCCCCAATGCTTTCTAATTCTTGTTTGGTCATAAAGTCTTCCCCTCTCCAGAAATCTGATAGGTAAACTATTCCTTGCTTTCCCAGATTGCTTACAGTATCAGCCTTTATACCTAGATGATCCACCCATTTTGTCTTGATTTTGGTATATGGTGTTAGATAATGGTCTATGATCAGTTTCTGCCATACTATATTCCAGTTTTCCCAGCAGTTTTTGAAAGACATATCTTTTTAATGCAAATGTTCTCCCAATAATTTTGTATGACTGTGAAGAGGGAAGGGTGATAAGGAGGGGGGGAGGGTAAGTAGTTCTGCCAGGGATACCTCCCTGGCATCCAGTCTGGAAGGAATTCACCAGGCTCAAGCAAACTTTGAAGCCGAAATTGTAAAGTTTATTGTTACACTGTAGAGAACAGCGGGCTAGAGTCTTATGGAACCTGCCAACTCACAGAGCCTGCAGGCATAGTTTTAAGGTGTCAATTATGCTAACTAGGTAAGGGTGGGATCAGGGAGGAGTTAAGGAGTGGTCAGTGCTCAAAGGACCATACACTTTTAATATCAACTGCACAGGTGTATTGCCCATGATTCATGCCCAGTTTGCCTCCCACCAAGGTCATCAGAGACAGTGTGGGTATATAATTGACTAAGGAGTTACCCTATAGATAAGGTATTGAAGAATTTATGGTGGGGCTGGCCACTCTAACTAAGGGAGATAACATTTACATAACTTATTGTTTCAAGCAGAGATAAACAGGTCATGAGTTGTTGCTGGGCAGAGTGCTGGGAGGGGGAAGGGGCAGAGTCAATGCTCTGAGGCTGGGGGGGGTGTGGAAATGTGATCTTACAGACTGCTTTTACAAATTGATTTTACACATATAGATCCCAAAGCACCCCATTTACAAACTGATGTTACAGATTGATACTACAAACATATATACATCACAAGGACCCCATCAACTGGTTCCAAGTCTTGAAAATACAATAAGTTCAGCAGTAACAGCAACAAAAAGAAATACAATAATTTCCATATGACCAAAGTTACAGATGACCAGAGATCAGTGGAAAGATGCATGGTGGGTGAAAGGTATAGCATATTTCCATTATTGAACTATGTACAAGAAGTGGTAGAAGGGATACCATAGAGGAAGATTCATCTGAAGAAAGAAGGTCAACCAATCATTTAGTTAAAGTAAGGGATTAAAGATGTCACTCGTTCTCACCAAGTATCATAGCTCAAAGATGGCCTCCAATGTGTGAGGTAGATTATCTGTGGAGGATGTATGGAAGATCATAGACATGTTCTTTACAGCATTAGAAGATGTGAATGGCTGCACAGATGTAAGGACTATCTTTATCACAGAGTTCACAAATTCACTGAATAACCAAAAGATAGACATTGCACTTTGAAATTGTTATCTAGATGTCAAGCTCAGGCACTTATTTTGACAGAATGAAAATTCTTAGAATGATCTACCCTGTTACTTAAGGTAATAAATCGTTATCTTCTGATTCTCCAATTTAAAAAAATACATTGCTAGCCATCATTCCCTGTCTATGATTATCTTATGTTAACATATATGTGTTCTCTATATAATTCTAAAAATCTTTATCATAAGGAATTATATACTAAAAGGTGGATTTTTCTTTCTGTTTTGAACCTTATATAGTACAAAGTTTAAGTAGATTTAGCTTAACCCAAACTTTTCTTGTTTAAAGCTATCAGTAGAATGATTAATTCTTGAAGAAACTCCATTTCCTCTAGAAATATACAGAGGCCAACTACTGGATTCTTTTTTATTATTATTATTCTGTGACTCCATTACTTTTGATGGGACTGTTGACCTCCATTTCCCTCACCATGGTACAGGAAAGCATATTTAATCTCATGCCATGTTTTACTGGAAAGAATTATGACATGTGTCACCACTATATTAAGAAACTATATCACAAATCCTCATTTTGCTGAAAACCCAGGTGACATTATAAGGAACAAGCAAGAGGATGAGACTAGATAATTCAAGGTATTGGTAATAGGTTCTAGCAAGTTGGCTGTAATCGCTCAAATCATTCTCACACTGCTGGTCTCCACAAAATGGATTCTTTGGGCTCAGTCTCATTTTAAATGCTGTGTAATACGTACTAATCACCCCCTAGCAGTTACCCCAAGAGGTAAAATTCAATCACCCAACATGATGCAAAAACATTTTTTCCCTTTTTGTTTTGGACAATGTTTATTGAGAGCAGCTAGGTGGCGCTGAAGTGGATATTGCTAGCCCTGGAGTCTAGAGCACTCATCTTCCTGAGCTCAAAATTGGCCTTAGACATTAATTCACTTAATCCTGTTTGCCTCAGTTCCCTCATCTGTAAAATGAACTGGTGAAGGAAATGGCAAACCACACTCCAGTATCTTTGCCCAAAAAAAATGCCAAGTGGGGTCATAAAGAGTAGAACATGTCTGAAAATAACTGAATGACAGCAACAGTGCTTATTAGCAACTACAGGAAGAGAGTAAATCATGTGTGCATAGCAAAAAAGAAACTTGAAAAGACTTAGTTATTACACATTTTTGCAGGTGCTTTGGTCCCATGAGATTAGGTTCCTTACTAAAATGAAAATGCCATTAGGAGCACCTTATATTAAGAAGCATAATATAAGAGAAAAACAATCTAATAATGCCAATGGATCACTTAACTTCAAATCGAATCATACAAATCAAGATATACTTTTCTCCTCCTTTCCCTCCCTCCAAAGCTGGTTCATTACATTCCGTATGGTAGTGTAAAAATAGTGTCTCCAGTACCAGGATTGTTTGCTTGACACCAAACCTCCAAATATCTGAATATTTTGGTTTCAATTAAACACAGTCAAAATGTAAATAATGTATACCCATTAGAAGTCCATTAAAACACAGTCTCATAGGGGTTCAGAGATATCAAGAGTAAAATCATAAACCAAAAACTTCTCCAGAAAAGTTCTATAGGAAAAAATTAAGTTTGATGTAATATGCTCTGCCCTGTCCTCAAAAATCTGCCTAATGAAAGAGTACGCTGTATCTGCTTACATACAAAATTTTTGCTGGCTCTGGAATTCTGAATCTCTGTTCCAATGAATACAGTTGCAATTATTTATCTGAAACGTTGGAATAAGGAAACCATCTGTAATCTTTCCTTCCAAGAAACTGTTCACATAATTGTTCCATTGTTAGGCTGAAACTGCCCTCCAGTTCTTAATTATAAAACTTGACCATTAGGAGAAAAAAAATTCAAATCCCTTGAGTTGTCTTTCTTTAATGAGGTAACAGAAAGAAAGTCGGGCTAGAATAGTATCATTAAGTATCAATTCTTTAGAGGGAAAAAGTTGACAAGCACAAAGTCATTCCCAGAGCTGTCAGCTCTAAGAGACAGAACAGTTGAAGCCTCTCTTTTAATAAGCAATCTAGTGGTCTTGACATATACAAAGCCCATCTCTCGACATTGTATTCATGTAGTCACATAGGCTTTGCATGAAAACACTGACCACCATCTGTAACAGTGAAGAAAATAAATGCCTCACAACACAACTGCAAGAAATGCCTACCGAAAGTGATAAAGAAGCAGGAAATTTGCCATTTTTCAGAAAACTTACTGTTTAATTGCAGAAACTTTTTAAAATACAGAAAATCACTTCATTGAAATGTTTTAGACATTTTAGTTCCATAAAATTGAAGTTATTTTAAAGGGAAATTTAAAAATTAATTATGCCCCAGAATAGACATTTGTCAGTTTCAAGAGAACTCATTTGTAATGGTAGGCTAAATGGAAAATGACTAACTCCAAAGACTTTAGTTATATTTTGATTTTTAAGTGTAATTTAGGATGAGATACTGACTTTATTATGGGCTCTTTTGATCCCAGGGGGGGGAAAAGTAAAATTATTCAGGATCTCTCTGGTCTTCAGTTTCTTCCTATGTAAAATGAAGGGGTTGGCCTGGAATAGATCATGTCTGAAATACCCGCCAGTTCTAGTTTTTGCACCCTATGTATGTTTGTTTGACTGTTGCATTGGTTAAGGCTGTGTCTACATAGGCAGACAAAATTAGGGAATAAATGAGAGTTTGGGTTTGTTCTTCCTCTTTTTTTCAGCTAGCTGGAATTTTGCATATAAGATAGCTCCTCCTCTCCCAACTTATCTCTGCCATTGCTTTTTTCCTCCATTTCACTTTGCATTTAAAGGCACAAGCTGTTTTATTATGAAAATTGATCATGGCACAATTTGCTGTGTGTTTTCATAGTGAATTCTTTAAAAATTAAGTGTTGAAATATGGAAATGAAATCCTTATGGAAAACAAAATCTAGGAATGCATGAACTATAAAAAGAAGCCTAATGCGTAATTGTTATTTCCCCCTCAAAAACAAATGATCAGTGTCTTAGATAAAGGCAAAAAGAGTATGATAATCAAATTTGCATATGACAAAGCTGGAGTGGTAACTAACCTCCTTGACGGAAGACTTAGCATCCAGAAAGAGCTTGATAAGCTAGAACTTTGGGTTAAATCTAATAATTAGTTGATAAGGATCAATATGTAAAGTCTTTCATTTCAATTGATAGAGATCAATATATAAAGTCTTCCAAAAAAAATCATGAGTACAAAATGGCAAAGACATGGCTACACAATTGTTCATTTGTAAAATATTTTGAGTTTTAGTGGGCTTTCAAACCCAATACATGTTAGAAGTGGTACAAGAGAGCTAATGCAATTTTAGGTTACAGTAAGTGACATTTAGCATGCAGGAATAAAGAGGTAGTAATCCCTTTGTTCTCTACCCTAAGCATCTCTTTTTTTTCCTGTATATTAAGTTTGTGGGTCCATTAAAACCCACCCTGTTTGGTTATGGTTTTAGGTACCATAGTCTAGGAAGACATTGATAAACTGGAGACTCTCCTGAAGTGGATGGCCAGAATGGTGCAGGATATGCAGATCATTAAAGGAACTGGATCAATTTAGATAAAGAAGACTGGAGCTGGTGTAATAACTTCCAGATACAAAAGGCATTTTGATTTCTCCTACTTGGTCCAGAGAGCAGAGCTTTCAATGTGATGGGCTTTCCAAATTTTAAATGAGCTGCTCTATGAATTGTGAATTCTTTCTCACAAGAGGTCTTTAAGCAAAGATTGGTTGTAGAGATATTATAGAAAGGATCGTTATTCAGAGATGGGCTAGCATAGTTGGTCTCTGTGGTCCTTTCCCATTCTGACATTCTGTGATTCCGTTAAATTAAAGTCATAACTCATGGATTGCATTTACCTCAAAAACAATTTTGGTATTTCCCTCTGAACAGTTTATTCCTCAAAATAGTATAAAAAAGTATCTATGGCTTAGAGATATTATATTGAATGAGTTCACCAAAGCAGTTATTTTAACCCATTTGACTTACAAATCTATTTCATTTGATGAAAGCTACAAAATATTAACAAATGACATTCCACTCTCATGATTCTGAGTATCTACAACAACAATAGTCTTTGATTCCTTATGGCTCTCTTTCTATGATGAAATAAAACCACATTTTGGACTGGAGTTTATTACCAAAGTCCCCACGTATGGACACAAGGATAATCCTATTAGGCACCAATCAACCTGGTTTTGCATGCAGCCTCTTCCAGTAGATTGTCCAAGTGAGTAGAGATTGAAGGATCAAGCCCTAAATTTAGCATTTCAATTAATATAGGATGTTTGATCATCATTTCTAATACACTACATTCCATCTAATTGAGACTTAATTAAGGAGTCCACTTAGCTGGGACATTTCCCAAGCAACTGAATTAATACTAATTAACAACAAAGATTGTTGCTTAATTGGGATGGTAATTCTGCTTAATTGGGATGGCTGTCGTTGATTAAATGGCACTCAAAAAGAAATATCCCAGCTTGGTTTGGTGTCTGACAGTACTTTGTATCCCTTCTAAAGACCTCCACCATGCACGAATCTGGAACTGAAAAGGGCTTCACATTTCCCTCCAGGATGATGAAGTTTTCCATGAGCCCAGGCATCAAAAGTGACTATTAACTTGTGTATGATCATTCTCTTCTAGGGCAGCTCCTTGTGGACCCAACTGTAGCAAAGAACATGCTTCATAGCTCCCAAATATATGAAATGTCTTTTTTTTAGAGGGGAGAGTCTCTTGACCTGAGAATGAGAGCCTGAATGCAAATGGTAATAGCAGCAAAGAACTTATCTGCTATAAAATGTGTCTTTAAAAATCAGGCAGTCCACTTGGGAAACATGATGTACAAATAGAAAACGATGATGGGCCACTACAGGGCAAAATGCAATTAAATGCTAGGTTTCATATAGTGGACTATACAGAAATTCAGAAGATAATGTGAACATTCTTTCTTAGACTTCCAAAGAAAGTTTCATAGGGCTTGATCTTCATTTTTACACTAAGGATTTCTTGGATTATGGACTTATATATAGTAAGGTGATTTAAAACAGAATGTGTGTGTGTTTATGACATTTTTCATGTTTCCCCTCCTCCTTTCCTGCCCATTCCATCTCAGTCTCCTTATTAGATCATAATACATATCCTACTCTTGATGTATGAGTGTCCTTGAAGGTACTATGCTGAGACCGCTTCTCTTAAATCCATATTCTGTCTCTATCTCACTCCCTCTCCTCTTCCTCATTTACTGTTTAATTATTCATATTATTAATTATCATCTCTACACAGTTAATTCCCAGAACTTAATATTTCCTGAACAAAAATCTTACATGGTGGCACAGTGAATAGAACACCGGTCCTGGAGTCAGGAGGACCTGAGATCAAGTCTGGCCTCAGACACTTAACACAAAAAACTAGCTATGTGACCTTGGGCAAGTCACTTAACCCCAATTGCCCTCCAAAAAGCAAAAAAAGAGTCTTATATGACTAGCTGTCAATTGGACATTTCATACTTGATGACATGTAGACATCTCCAAGCCAATATGTCCAAAACAGATATCAGTGGTTTTTCTAACATTCTCTATACTCTGAACCAGGGGTGGGGAACTGCAGCTCCAACGCAATATTTACAGCACCCAAAAGGGAAGATCTTCAAATTCCCATTCTCATTACAGGAACCTGCAGCCTTGAGGCCACATGTGACCCTATAGATCCTCAAATGCGATTCTTTGAATCAAAATTTCACAAATTTGTTCTGTAAAGTTTGGATTCAATCAAAGGGTTGTACTTGAGGACTTAGAGGGCTCCTTGTGGCCTCAAAGGTACAGGTTCCCCACCTGACTCTAAATTTTCTAGTTTCTATTAAGAGTATCACCCTTCTTCTAGTCATTCTGGCTCACAACCTTGGGGTTATTCTCAACTCTTCATTCTTCCTCACCCCACACATCCATTTAGTTACCAAGTCTGGTTGATTCTACCTCTAAAACACCTCTAGTTTACTTCCAAACTCAATTTAAGTGCCTCCTTCTATATAGAAAGCTTGCTTCTTACAAATATCTACTAAATGTTATCTAATTAGAGCCAATGTTCTTGCCATAAGGATCCTCTTGGATTCTGATCATCATCTAGTTTCATAGCTATCCCTCCTGACTTTGGGACATCTATAACTTTGATAAGTATGGCATCTATACCTTGACTAAAGTCATTGGCCAAAATGTTACCACAGGACCCCGATCCCTAGAGCCTCCCTGAATACCTACTGCCACAGTGATGTGGAATCATTCACCAACACTCTTTGGAACTAGTCATTTGACTAGTTCTAAATCCATCACATTGTACAATCATCTCCATGTCTGTCCCTCTTTGCCATAAGAATAGTATGAGATACTTGCCTTTTTCAAATGCTTTGCTAAAATCCACATAATCTTTATCTGCAACTTTCCATATATCTACTAGTCCTTGCCCAATCAGCTATTTCATCAGCCCTCCTTCCAAGTTGTCCATTGCATCCATGCCCCACCCCCCAATATTAACTTAGCTCTGCAAATAAAGGAGAAGAGGTGCTTATCTTCACCATTTTTCTTTCTTTTTTTTGCTTTTTGGAGGGCAGTTGGGGTTAAATGACTTGCCCAAGGTCACAGGGCTAGTTTTTGTGTTAAGTGTTTGAGGCCAGATTTGAATTTAGGTCCTCCTGACTCCAGGGCTGGTGCTCTATTAACTGTGCCACCCAGCCACCCCCAATCTATATTCATCATTTCTGAATCACTATTATTTCGAGACCTTCAGATCCCTTTTTTCTTGTTCTTTCCATTTCTATCATAGCTTGTTTCCCTGTTTCTATTTACTTCACTTTCCATCATCTCATAAGTATGGCCTATTCTGTATGACATCATGATGGTTCTTTATAATCATTCTTTTTCCTTTTCTAGATGTTCACTTGTATGTTTAATGATCCATTTTAGAATTTTCCCAGGAATTGAACTCAAGTCCATTGGCCTATCATTTACCAACTGTGTTTATCTTCCCCCTTCCCCTCCCAGCCCTTGAGAAACTGAGACAAATTTGTCTTCCTTAAATCCTGCAGTACTTGTGTTATTTGCCAGGCTTTTTCCAATGTCACGGACAACTGATTAGCATTTCCATCAGTTTATGTTTACTTGTCCAAAGATGTAGTTCATCTGGGCCAAATGACTTGAACTCATCATGGAAAGAAACAAAGTGCTCTTTTATCATCTTCCTATACTCAACTTGGCCAGCAACATTCTCTTAGCCATTTGGATTCCATCCTTTCCAGTATAGTGTTCTTCCTCTTACCCTCATGTCTTCTTACTATATTGTTCCATAGAGGACCTGCTCCCTCCTCAGAGCATCTTGCTTCCCACCTTCAAGAAGAACCTTTCATTTATTTGGTGGGTGTTCACTTGTCCTTTCCTTTCCCCCCTCATATGGCATTCTTTTACCCTCCATTCCACCATTGATAATCAAATTTCCCCTTTTCTATTTCACATTCTTTTCCCCCATTCCTCCTTTATTTTTAGTCCAGCCCTCCCATATTAAAGAAGAGGAAATGGAACCTCCTATCCAAAGAGGCTGTGTGAGTTGTCCAAAGCTACACATATAACAGAACCATGATCCAAACCCTGGTTCTGCATCTGCAAATTCAGTGCTCCTTCCATTACAATCATCAGAGATTACAAGTCAGGAGCTGGCTGCAGTAGTCCAGGAGTGAGTGAATTTGAGGTTGAACTGGAGTATTTCTAAGCCGTAGTGGTAGGATTCCAGGGGTCAGAGGCTTATTCTGGTTTCAAGGTACCCTGGAAGTTCTTTCACTCTGCCCAGGTTACCTAGAAGCTGCCTAGAGATTACGGCCAAGTTTGCCATAGTCTGGAATCCTGAAATAAGCTAAATCCCTGAATTAGTACAAAACTCAGGAAAGTGGGCAACATGGTGTAGTGAAAGGAATGCAAGATTTGGAATCAGCTGACCCACACCTCACAGCTCTCTTATTGTCTGTGTTACCTTGTTCTCAATTTCTTCATATCTCTCTCTCTCTCTCTCTCTCTCTCTCTCTCTATATATATATATATATATGTATGTGTGTGTGTGTGTGCGTGTGTGTGTGATACATATATATGTGTGTGTATATATATATACACATATATATGTGTATATATATATACACACATATATGTGTGTATGCATATACATACATATATACATATATACATATATATATACATATATATATATATATATATATATATATATATATATATATATATATGTATGTATGTATGTATGTATCAGCCCTGAATTCCTCTGGTGAAAACCATTCCCCTCTACAATCTATCCTTGACACCACCACTGTCAAACTTATCTTCCTATAACACTGCTTTCTTCCCTTTATATTCCATCTTTGCTTTGGGAACTTTGTCTCTTTTACCTCTTTCTTGGCCTATTTTGAATAAGAAAACTAGAAATCAAATATTGCGTTTGAAAAACTTACAATAGAAAATAGGTCATCTTCACTTTTTCCTAGAATCCTCCCTGCACTACACACAGAGTTTGCATCTTACTATAGAGCCAGGTTCTCAAGGGGAGCTCACAGAGACCATATTTTGAAGGTATGGCAATGCCATTATGATGGCATTACAATGCCATTATGCTGGGAAACTCAAGCAATCAAATCACTTTAGCACAATTCTACACGGAGGATGCTCTAAGACCATCCAATTATTACTATGTCAGCAGACTCTGAGCAACTGCATTATGATGTCGCGATGTGAGCATATGACTTTGGGCAAAATAGTTTTCAGGGAAATCTACAGCAACCTAATTGTTCTATTGCCTCTCTTCCAAAGTACCGTGTAGGGGCAAAGTAATTTTAGTGGCAGTCAACAGAGGTTAGTTATGATGACCGAACAAAATAAAATACTGTCAAGACAAGTTACCCTGCCAGAAAGGAAATTAAACAGGAAAAGCCTATATTCAAACGTCGTTAACCTTACAACATAAACCCACCAAGGCAAGGACATTCGAAGTTACCTAGGATGTTACTTTGAGCCAAGACCCCCTGTGACAGAGCAGTCCTCAGTAAACAGGCCCTTTAAGAGTCCACACTCACAGCGAGCAATATTATCTACTGGGAAAAACAGTTATTACAATGCAAGCTAAGTAGTTTAATTTGACATCAATACCAAAGTGTATACTCCTACCACATTAAGCCTCTCTTATAATATGACATGTCATCCAGGGAATAAGGTAGCTGCCCCAGACCCCCAGTATGAAAGGGAAGGTGGGGAGAAGGTTCACTTGGATTTTCAAGATTATGTAGATACATTTATTAATTGCTTATTAAAATGGCTTCTTGTTCCCTCAAAAAAAGGGATCTCATTTAACTGTACTCCAGGAAATTTCACTATTCAATGAGGAACTAATGGAATGAGAGACTGAGAAAAGAGAAGGAAATTCTTGCAAGCTGGGACAGTCTGTTGCAAGTATATGTTTCTTTTCAATGTCTCTCGCCAGTTATGAAGATATCCATTCCCTATCCTACAGTAGCACCACCTCTTTTAAATTGCCACAGGAAAATCAATGGTTTTGAGGAGGAAAGCTCTCTCTCACCAATAAATCATGAGAATGGATTTCAGCATTTTCCATTTACTACAGAAATGATGAAAACAAAATAAATATCACTTTGCTAGTTTATTAATAAAAAAAAATCTGTTAGCATCAGAGAAAAATGTGTGCTTAAGCTTGATCAAAGGTCAGGCAAAACTTCCTGCAAAGGAAAACCAATGTGACAAGGAATTTGAATTGTCATTTGTTCTATAAGTTTTAAAGCAGTATTTTTCCTGGAAAAAGGTCACTTTCAGATAGAATAGTTCATCACATTTTTCACATTTATTCTGGACCTGAACAATATTGTATTTGGAAAGGTGTGACTGGTTTTTTGCCTATATCTCTTTTCCTCAAAGTGGAATAAAATTAGTTGTCACTTTATACAAATCAAATACTTAGGAAAATGTTTGTGCATAGAGAATTGCACTAAAAATCCAATTTTGCTGGGCCTAAAGACCCTATGTGTTGCCCAGAGAGAGAAGGGAGTCAATCTTTGCATTGCATTGAATGATTTTTCATTTCCTTTACTACCTCTTTCTGACTCACACGATCTTATGTAGCTGGGGAGGAGACTGGGCACAGGAACCCTGGATTTGGCTTAAATGTAGGAATGAGAAGAAGAAAGGTGGGAGTGAAGTTAGCACTCTCCAATGACTTCTCTGGCTTTCTGATTGTGGTTAAACAGATTTTTTTTAAATTGTGTCTTTGAATTTGCAATGATATGGTTTTCAAATACTTAGTGTTCAAAGAGAGCCTTTTGCTTTCATGTTCACGTTAATTATTGAATTAAATAGTGTGAGATATATGAGTGGAAAAGGAGGTAGGTTTGTGGTGGGTCTGCCATTCAGAGTGCTACATGGTTATCCATTTAATGATCTAGAAGCAGGACACCAACATGTTGGGTGGACCTCCTGTGAAGCATTTATAGGAGGGCCTAGCCCAGGGGTGGGGAACCTGTGGCCTCGAGGCCACATGTGGCCCTTGGGATCCTCAAGTGCAGGCCTTTGAATCCAAACTTCACAGAATAAATACCCTTAATAAAAGGATTTGTTCTGTAAAACTTGGACTCATGTGGCCTCGAGGCCACATGTTTCCCATCCCTGGCCTAGGATAAGAGCGGTATATGATGCAAAACTGTGGATGGGTTATGATTAGTAATGATAGAAGGAGCACTGTTGACTTTTTTTTTTGGAGGGCAATTGGGGTTAAGTAACTTGCCCAAGGTCACACGGCTAGGTTTTTGTGTGTGCATTAAGTGTCTGAGGCCGGATCCGAACTCAGGTCCTTCTGACTCCAGGGCCAATGCTCTACTCACTGTGCCACCTAGCCGCCCCCACTGCTATTGACTTTTATAACCTAGGGGCATTAGTGGACAGCAAGCTTGTCAAGAGTGATTTTTTTTTTTTTGGACGTGGTGATTTCTGTCCATGTTATCTCTAATAGAAAGTAAGCTTCTTGAGGGCAGGAAGTGTCTCACTTTCTTATTTATTTCATAAGTGCCTGGTGCTCAGCACCTTGTAAATGATTAACGTATGGACAAATCAGTCATCCAGCATTTATTAAGCACCTATTATGTGTTAGGCATTGTGCAAAGTTCTGGGAAAGGTGAGTAGATGTTTATTGTGGATGATTAAAAGTGCTGGGAAGCTTTGCTCCCTCCCTGACCCCCCAAATTTGTCTTTCTCTTGCCTGAGAGTCTACCATGAGAGATTTGCTCCTTTCAGCTAATTCTCATTGCCTCCTTGGGGTCTTCTGGTAAAATGATATCATCCCTTGGAAGGATAATATAGCTAGTCCCTATACCTGAGGATAGGTTTTTTTCAGATTTCTATCCTAATGCATGTGGCTTTGATATTTTTCAGCATTTCTTTCATTAAAGCTCTTTTAAATTATATCAAAGGAAGATTTCTGGAGAAACGTTTCCCAGTAGGCCAAGTTTTCTTCCTTTCCATAACATTAATGACCCCCCCCCTGCTCTTTTAGACCAGTTAATCAGTTTTTGGGGACTAAATATTTGGAAGTTTAGAAGTACTTCTTACAGAGCCCAGGATATTGACAAGTCCGTTGATGGGATAAGAAGGTAGAGAAGTCAGACAGCCAAATGTTGAGGTTGCAGCCGAGAGTCTATCCCCACTACAAAGTGGTGTTTTACATGGCCCTCCAGAGTGAATAGAAAGGAAAGACTGATTGAGAATGATGCAGATTTGGAGGCATTCAGGGAAGAGGGGGTAACTTTTTTCTATACATTAATAACTATCGTTTATGTAACAAAAAGAATGGGAAGCCTTGTCATCAGGGTGACTTGTCAAGGACGATCTTTTATAGAATATAAGTTCCTACAGAGAAGGGCTTATATTTGTCTTTATGTCACCACCATGGAGCATATATTGTTTTTCAGTCCTATCTGACTATCTGTGACCCCATCTGGGGATGTCTCAGCAAAGATACTGGAGTGGTTTGCCCTTTCCTTCTCCAGCTGATTTTACAGATGGAGAAACTGAGGCCAACAAAGTTAAGTAGGTGGAAATGGTAAGATTGAGTAGCTGATTGGATATGTTTGATGAGGGAGTGCAGTGCCAAGGATATCCAATTTGAAATATCTAATCGATAATTTGTGATATTAGATTGATATTGTATTCCAGGTGCCTTTGGGTACACCATATAATAATGCTTCATTCTCTGGCAAGATATTGTTCACTGTCATTAGTTGACCTTACCTGCCACAAAAAGATTTGAAAATAAGTTTTAGAAAATAAAGTCATGCTTCTTCATCTACACATGGCTTTCCAAAGGGCACTCAAATATTCTCCATCAAGGTTTTCTCCTTTGTCATTTGACCCCCTCTGCTGTTTAACTGGTTCATTTCTGTTCACATAACTAGCCATGCAACAAGCACAATTTTCTGAAACCTACCGTTTGCTTCTAAATTAGATTTTTGTTGATTTCTTTTGTTTTTTTTTAACATCACCTTGATCTTTTCTATATTCCTCCTCTCTCCCAGAGAGCCATCCCACATAAAAAGAATTTTTTTAATGGGGAAAAAGATGGGGGAAATTGGCAAAATTGAGCAATGCACTAAAAAAATCCAATGTTCCATGCAGTGTTCCATAGCTGTCTACTCTCTACCCCTACCTCTGCAAAGGAGTACGGGCATGGGGTGTGTGTGAAGGTAATGTAGATCCCAAACGCAATTTTTTAAAGCAAAATTATGGATGTTCCCTAACCAAACTAAGTACCAAATCAATCCATTTCGTGGTCTTATATAAAGACAGTTTGGGTCTTGCTTTTTAAACATTGACCTTCCCATTGACCATACACTTTGGCTGTTATAGATCTGTTTCCTCTGTTTCTCTTGGAGTCCAATAATGATATCCTCTGTCCTACTTTTTGCAGCTCATTGTACTGTTTATTGCTATAAATGCTTTGACTTTAGTTTCTCCCCATCCAACCTGGGACCCTCTACTATTTGTGTTCCATATTGGTTCCATTTAAATTATATTTTACATTTGAGGTATAAAAGGAGGAGACCACAGCAAGGCTTAGATGAGGAGCTTTGGAATGTAAACAAAGTAAAAGGCGAATTCAGGAAGACCTTTAAGGGTCAGAATTTGAAGTTGCCAGAAAGGTTTGGGCAAGAGATGCCAAACTTTCACATTGCCCCGTGCCATTTCCTAGCTAGGATGAGGCTCTGGCTCTTTCCTACCTAAACTGGGATTCTATTGATTCTTTCTGAGCCTCAGAACTCCCCTTATCTGCCACATGACTGCCTCCTTTTATTAGAGAGAAGAGCATTGGCTCAAAGACGTACTCACATAAGGAAAGCTATCACATCCATGTCATAGCCTAGGCAGAAAGGACCACTGAACCCTTAGCAAGTCAATGAGATCTTCCTTATAAAGAGGCCCAACCAACAACCTTTCTTTTGGGCCAGTCATTCCAGTCAATTGCTAGTAGGCAGCAAACTGGAAAACACTGTATTGTGACGGAAACCTGAGATTCAGTGTGATTCAGGGGCATGATAGGCATTCTGAATATATATCTATAATTATAAGTACATTGGTTCTCAAATACCTTTTCTTTCTGAAAAGGGATGGACGGACACACACACACACACACACACACACACGGTTGTGCATAAAAATTGTGTAATTTCATGGGCATTCAGAGAGATGGGCAACTAAGTACCTATTCCTTCCTGCAATTATTAAATCTGCATGTGAAATGCCTTTTTGTCCCACTATATAAGTAAGGGTTATGACTCTGGAATTGAGCTGACATAATTCATTTGAGTCTGTTTAGCATTCTCTTGAATTTTTAAGTGTTCCAAATCTTTTTTTGACCTTGAGGTTTATAGGCTCAAATTTTTTTAGTGCCTCCAAAATACCTAATTTCTGATTCTGTGTGTTTGTTTATTCTCATTGCTGATAAAGTATGTATAGAATTCTTGCCTTCAGGAAAAAAAGATGTGACAGAGAGGAAAAAAAGTCCCCGATAATCTGATTAATCTTCTGATCAGTGAGTGGCACAAGAAACCACTTGCAAATTCCCTCTTGGTACCCTTAGAGCAGGGGCTCTTAACTCTTAACCTTTTTCTGGGTCCTGGACTGCTTTGACAATCTGATCAAGCTTATAGACAGATCCCTTCTTTGAATAAAATTTGTATAGGCATAAAAATAAGACACTTGTAATTATAGAACATATGGATTGATAGAATATACAATATTTATAAAATCTATAGAATTATGTGATATATAATGAAACATATACTAAGGAAATATATATATACACTGTATGTAGTATATATGTGTCTATGCATTTCTATATATATTAGATATAATGTATTTATATGTACATGTATATTTACATATATACTGAGGAACCCAACTATATTGAAATACAATTAGCATTAAAGGATTTGCAAAACTGGAATAGAAGAAATGACTAGTGATAAAACTGATGATATAAAACAAACCTCAGTCATACTCCAGGACAACGAAGAATTTCGGCTATACACATAAGGATCTCTGACAGAATGTTCCGTCATCATTGTCATCATCATCATCATCATAGTATAAAAAAGGAAACATGAAAGAGTAATCATAAGGGAGTCAATGGAGTTAAAGTGTTTCCATTCCTTTATGGGGAGATAATACATGTATCTCCTAATAACTTTATCATTATTAGGGCAATTAGGAGGAGATGCATAGATAGAGGGAATAGATGCGGGTCAGTTATATTGGAATGATCTCCAAAAATGAATGTAAGGGTGATAAAGAGTAATGCATTGAACGAAGGGGGGGGCGGCTAGGTGGCGCAGTGAATAGAGCGCCGGCCCTGGAATCAGAAGGACCTGAGTTCGGAGCCGGCCTCCAACACTTAATCCGCACAAACAAAAAACCTAGCCGTGTAACCTTGGGCAAGTTACTTAACCCCAATTGCCCTAAAGGGGCGGCTAGGTGGCGCAGTGAGTAAGAGCGCCGGCCTCGGAGTTGGGATGACCCGAGATCAGATCCGGCCTCAGAAAATGAGCACCCACGCATAAATAATGACTAGCCATGTAACCTTGAGCAAGTTACTTAACCCCAATTGCTTTAAAAAAAAAAAAAAAAAGAAAGAAGGGGGAAGGGGCAGTTAGAATGGCAAATTTTTCTCACATAAAGGAAGCACACAAGGAATAGCTTTTATGATGAAGGGAGTAATGGAATCCTAGAGAATCAAGTAAAAAACTACTAGAGACAATAAATAAATTTGGCAAAGTTGCAGGATATAAAATAAACCCACATAAATCCTGAGCATTCCTGTACATCTCTAATGAAATTTGACAGCAAGAGATAGAAAGAGAAATCCCATTTAAAGTCACTGTAGACATTATAAAATATTTGGGAATCTACTTGCCAAAACAAACCCAGAATCTATATGATCACAACTACAAAACACTTCTCACACAAATAAAATCAGATCTCAATAGTTGGAAAAATATCAGTTGCTCATGGCTGGGTCAAGCTAATATAATAAAAATGACAATTTTACCCAAACTAAACTATATATTTAGTGCCATACCAATCAATTTACCAAAAAACTACTTTCTAGAGTTAGACAAGATAATAACAAAATTTATTTGGAAAAACAAACGGTCTAGAATATCAAGGGAATTAATGAAAAGAAACGCTAGGGAAGGTGGACTAGCTATGCCAGATCTTAATCTGTATTATACAGCAGCAGTCATCAAAACTGCTTAGTACTGGCAGAGGTGTAGAGTAGTGGATCAATGGAATAGATTAGGTGCAGGAGACCCAGCAGTTAATGAATATAGCAATCTATTGTTCGATAAACCCAAAGACCCCAGTTTTTGGGAGAAGAATGCACTGTTTGACAAAAACTGCTGGGAAAACTGGAATACAGTATGGCAGAAACTGGGCATAGATCACTATCTAACACCATATACCAAAATCAAGTCTAAATGGGTGCATGATCTAGGTGTAAAGGATGATACTGTAAGCAATTTGGGAAAGCAAGGAATAGTTTACCTGACAGATCTGTGGAGAGGGGAAGATTTTAGGACCAAACAAGAATTAGAGAGCATTATAAAATGCAAAATGGATAATTTTGATTACATTAAATTGAAAAGCTTCTGCACAAACAAAGCCAATGTAACCAAGATCAAGAGGGAGGTGGGAAATTGGGAAAGAATTTTTACAACTTGTGTCTCTGATAAAGGACTCATCTCTAAAATTTATAGAGAATTGAGCCAAATCTATATGAATACAAGTCATTCCCCAATTGATAAGTGGTCAAAGGATATGAACAGGAAATTTTCAGAGAAAGAAATTAAAGATATCTATAAGCATATGAAGAAATGCTGTAAATCACTATTAATTAGAGAAATGCAAATCAAAACAACTCTGAGATACCACACCCCTCCAGTCAGATTGGCTAAGATGACAAAACAAGAAAGTGACAAATGCTGGAGAGGATGTGGACAAATTGGAACACTAATACATTGCTGGTGGAGTTGTGAACTTATCCAACCATTCTGGAGAGCAATCTGGAATTATGCCCAAAGGATTATAAATAATTTCATACCCTTTGACCCAGCCATACCACTTCTAGGGTTATATCCCAAAGAGATCATAGAAGTGGGAGGAAGACCCATATGTACAAAAATATTTTTAGCAGCCCTTTTTGTGGTTGCAAAGAATTGGAAACTGAAGGGGTGCCCACCAATTGGGGAATGGCTAAACAAGTTGTGGTATATGAATGTAATGGAATATTATTGTGCTATAAGAAATGAAGAGGTGACGGATTTCATAATTACCTGGAGAGACTTATACAAACTGATGCTGAGCGAGAAGAGTAGAATCAGAAGAAATCTGTATACAATCACAGACATACCATATCTGTGACGACCAACTATGACAGACTGGACTCTTTTCAGCAATGCGGTGATATGAGTTAATCCCGAAAGACTCAAGAAAGTGAGAAATGCACCATCCAGAGATATAACTAGAAAGAACTGAGCCTGAATCCTGATGGAAGCAAACTAAATGATCTTGCTCTTTTCATTATTTGGTTTTATTTTTTCCTTACCATCTTTCATCCCACCTAGTACAATACGCCTTTGTAATTGGAATGATGTCTAATATGAATGCATTTGCAGATCATATACTGGACTATATGCTGTCATATGGGGAGGGGGGAGGGGAAGTAAAGGAAATTTGAAAATCAAGGAACTATGGAATTGAAACTTGTTAACTGAAACTAAACTAATAAATTAATTTAAAAAATTTTAAAAATAATAAATTAAAAAAAAGAAAAGGGGGAAGGGGCAGTTAGAATGGCAAATTTTTCTCACATAAAGGAAGCACACAAGGAATAGCTTTTATGATGAAGGGAGTAATGGGGAGTAGGCAATGCTTGAATCTCACTCTCATTAGAATTGGTTTAAAGAGAGAAGAAAAATAATTATATATAATGCTATCTCTCTCTTTTTCTTTTTCTTTTCTCAGTTGGGTTTAGAAAACTTTTTTACCCAATAGGGATTTTGAAGGGGAAAAGGATAAGATTTATGGGGGGAATGCTATGGTGAAGGGCAGATTGGTGGAGCCATTCATCAGAAAGAAGACAGACTTTTGAGGAGGGACTAGATAAAAAAAGACTGAGAAGGATAAACAGGAAAATGGGATAGAGGGAAATGTACAGGTAGTGATCGTGAATGGGATGAATTAATCCATAGAACATAAGTGTTTAACAGAATGGATTGGAAACCAGAATCCAACAATATGCTGTGTACAAGAGACACACTTGGGACAGACACACAGAGTTGTAGTAAAGGGCTGGAGGAGAGTCTATTATGCTTCAGCTGAAGTGAAGAGGTCAGGGGCGGCAATCAGGATCTCAGACAAAGCAAAGTAAGATTTCATCCAGTCCAGGGGCCGCTAGGTGGCACAGTGAGTAGAGTGTTGGCCCCGGAGTCAGAAGGACCTGAGTTCGGATCCAGCCTCAGACACTTAATGCACACACACACAAACAAAAAAACCTAGCCGTGTGACCTTGGGCAAGTTACTTAACCCCAATTGCCTTCCAAAAGGAAAAACAAAACAAAAAAACAATAGGAGCCATTCCCCAATTGATAGATGGTCAAAAAAAACCAGGCAGTTTTCAGAAGAAGAAATCAAATCTATTCATAGTCATATGAAAAAAATGCCCTAAATCACTGTGGATTAGAGAAAATCAAATTAAAACCACTCTGAGGTACCACCTCATACCTGTCACAGATTCCTGATAGTTGTGGAGAGCTGAGCTGAGCTGCTCTGGAGGCCTGTACATATATGTAAGCATGCTTGCAGGCATTTAGCACTTTTATCTCTCATGATTGCTTCAGTATTCTGGGCAGAATTACCATCACCACAGAGACAAATGTAGATGTTCTAACAGAGCAATTATATGTTGCTGTACTTGATTGATAAAGATACAGACCCTGGGCAAAAAAAGCATCTGCAGCATGTGTTTGAAGACTGCATTTTGGTTGTCTTGACCATCTGCTTAATGGCCTTGTTGGAATGTCTTGTGTTAATAATTTAACAGTTTCTACAAGAACAGAATGTATAATGTGGTTTATCCCCCAGCACACACGTGCACTTATGGCTGAATTCCTTTCCCTTCTAGAACATTCTTCAGGGTGGTTCTGGCCCTGGGGGGAATTGTTCAAGGCTTACTCTCCTCTAGATATCAACTTTGAGATCCGAGTTTGATTAGACCCCCTGCCCTGAAACCAGTCTCACTCATGTCTCTGAGAGATAGACTTAAGGGTACTGGGTGCATTATCAACCTTTGCTCTCTTCTTGTGATGTCCCCAATTAATTCTTGGGAGAGGGAGAGAAAAAAAAAAAAAAACAGGAAAGAGAGGCTCAAATCAGAGGAGGTTAAGAAACAATGAATATCAGATAAAAGGTAGAAAAGATAATAGGCGAAGGGTCAAGGACAATAAAATCTTGCTAGGAAGGTAAAGTAATCAGGTTGTATGGACATAAGTCTAAGACCTAGATGTGTTTGGAAGATTTCTCTGGCTGAGTTTCTATAAACTTTTCTTCACTCTTTGGAAATGTTATGAGATAATCTTAATCACAGTTTTAAATGTACCCATCATGAAACCAGCTTATTCACAAAACATGCTTTTCCCAGGAATAATACAGTTTTATGGCAAAGATGATTGGATTGAAGCATTAAAATACCTTTCCTGCATTGAAAATACACTCTGCATTATTCAGGCACATTGTTATAATTACTGTAATTTGTGTTTATAAAGTGTTTTTTAACACAAAACATAACTTTGATAACTACTCAAGGTGTAAGAACATAAGAATCCTAGAGTCTCGGGTTTACAGGACAACAAGTGATAGTCAATCCTCCTGCCTTTAATTAAGGATATGCTTAAAGTACCTTCAACAAAGGATTTTCCTTCCCAGCCATGAAAATGAGAACTGACATTTGCTCAACTTTGTTTCAGTCACATCTAGCTCTTTGTGACCCCATGTGGGGTCTTCTTGGCAAAGATACTGGAGTGGTTTGCCATTTCTTTCTCCAGCTCATTTTTCAGATGAGGAAACTGAGGTAAACAGGGTAAAGTGACTTGCCTAAAGTCACACAGCTAGTGTCCGAAGCTGGAAGCCTGTTTTCTTCCTTGATAGTCTAGTGTCTAATAAACTGAACCCAATTTGATCTTTTGGGGTATTCATTCCATTAATGTGGCTTTTTGACATTGATGCTTACAGCCTTTGATCCTAATACCTTGCCTGTTTATGATAACTGTAACTTTCCAAAGTACTTTCCCTTCTTTTAGTCCTTGTTAGGATCCCAACTTCATGCAACTATTTGTAATATCTGGGGTTGTTTCTGAACAAAGACTGCAGCTAGCCATTAAGCTTCTTGTTGCCCAATAACTCTCAGTACGAGTATTTTTAAGTGGCATTATATTGCAATACATTTTACATGTAAAGCACACTTATAATTCATTTGTGACAAATGGAGTTTTTTAATGTGGCAATGTATGGCAGTTTGATTAAAATGTCTAAAATCATTCTCTAATAAACCAACAGAAATATGGCAAAT
Organism: Gymnobelideus leadbeateri; assembly: GCA_011680675.1. Classification (NCBI taxonomy): domain Eukaryota; kingdom Metazoa; phylum Chordata; class Mammalia; order Diprotodontia; family Petauridae; genus Gymnobelideus; species Gymnobelideus leadbeateri. Next base: position 24,046 of record WOXC01012472.1, read on the forward strand.
GGCATTTTACCTCAGGGAGATTGAAAACAATTAGCAGAGGTATTAAGTTACATTTACACAGTGAATTTCAGGTTTCACTTAATAGAATCATGCGTAGCACAGAAGTCAATTGCATTCTTTATTTCTGTTTGGAGGCTTAAAACTATCACTGGAATGAATGAATACCCTGAGAACTTTCAAAGCAGTAGAATCATTTAGCAACTGCATCCTTACTGGCCTAGCCTTTGAGTGATGAATTAATCCCCAAAATTTAATACGATTTTGGAGAATTTATCCCAAGATGTTTATAACCACTTGGCAACCACCATTTCACTCAAGACTGGCCAAACATGGCCTTTTAGGATCTTATGAATAATTCCCTACCTGCATCTCATTGTGCAGAAGCATCACTATTGGCTTCCCACACCAAGAGCTGCATCCCCCGCCCCGCATCTCTACTTCCTTCTTAGTATGCCAGTGAGCCATGAAGGATGGAAGGGACACAACTGAAATTTTGAAAACCATTTCACTGAACAGAAACTAGGTTGTTAGGCTTTTGAATAAGAATTGCTTACTCTGGGGAGGCTAGGTGTCGCAGTGAATAGAGCACCAGCCCTAGAGTCAGGAGGACGCGAGTTCAAATCCGACCTCAGACACTTAAGACCAAACTATGTGACCTTGGGCAAGTCACTTAACCCCAATTGCCCTACCTTTCCCCCTCCAAAAAGCAAAAAAAAAATTGCTTACTTTTCTATAGCACCTTGCATAACTAAGGCACACATCTAAATCAGCATACATCCCATCCCCACTGCCCTCCTGATTTCTCTGAACAGTGTTTTCTAGAAGCTTCTTCCAGGACAGCTTTGGTGCCCATGGCCTGCTGGGACACACTAGTAGGATATGGTACAAGAAGCAGAAGTGCCAAGGTTTAGAACTGGAGCAGGGAGACTTGAGGTACCGTGGGAAATGGCCACCCAGGTGAGTTGGAACCTAGAAGTGGCCTTGTGGCCAGGGTGGCCATTTGTCTCTCTCCCTACTTCTACCTCCATATCTACTTGTTCCATATCTTGACCTTGGCACTTCTTACTCTTAGATCTTTTCCTGATTGCTAATCCCAGCCCAGCTGGCCAATCTCATGATCTGGTAGTAAAGGTACAGTACCTGAAGGGTTCAGTAATGATAATTCAAAAAACCTCGGGGCTTTACCTATTTGGATAACTGCTGGGGGCTAGAGTCAATGGATAGAAGAAGACACCCACAAACTCTTCAGTGTACCCTGGAACCCTGAAAGGAGGGATACTCACCAATCTTTCAGGGTACCCTGGAAACCTGAGGAGTGCCTACCTGGCCATGAGAAAATGGGGCCTGAGCACACTACACCAACACTGTGAAGGAGATAATACAAGGGTTATTATTCCTATCTTACAAGTAAAGAAAAGTAGCTCAGATAGAGCAAGTAATGTGTTTAAGGTCAAGTGGCTAGTATCTCCATTTTTGAAATGTGATTCTCTCCTAATTCCAGGTCAAGAATTTTTTCCACTTTATCAGGCTCCTTCACATCAGCCTCATCCCCCTTTGACCAGATTTATGGACACTTAGATTTTATATTGAGTTGTATTTCTCTTATCATTAATAATTTATAGCCTTTTTTCTATAGTTGTAGAAGATTTGTAATTCTTCTCTTGAGAATTGCTTGTTCATTTACTTTGCCTACACTGGGGAATTGTCATTAGTCTTAAATATTTTTGTTAGTTACCCTAAGCTGTAAGAGCCTTCTGTTAGTTGCTTGGCTATAAGACCCTTAACAGAAACATTTAATACAGAGATTTTTTTTTCCCAGCCAACAACTTCCCTTCTTACCTTGCCATCTGGCATCATTCGTTGGAGGAAAATACAACCTTCCTCCTGACTGTTACTGAGTTTTCTCCGTAGCTCAAGAGCCAAAATAAAATATATTCTTTGTCATGAAAAATCTACTCAGCTTAGCTCAGTTTGATCAAAACTCTTTCTGGAAATATTTTTAGATGAAGGAAAGAGGTGAAGGGGTGGAAAACATTTGGTAGAAACACTTTCCCCTCTATTCCTTTATTAAGGCCATAAAAATCAATCTAACCTTAATCCAAACAATTCATTCTGTTCCATGGCTCTGATGACTTAAGTCTTATTGAAAGTATGAGAAATTCCAGAAAGGTCATGCTACTGTGTTTAGGGACTACTGGGTTTTTTTCCCTCCTCTTCACTTATACCAAAGGTGTATACCTCACACTTACCTTTGGACAGATATATAGAGATATCAAGCAGAAAGAGACAGCAAAGAACCAAATATTAGATATCCTTCCACTCTGTCAATGAGAGACCAAGCTAGCTATAAAAATATCTTGCTCTGTCGATGAAGGTCAAAAACCATTGAATTAAGGGGAAACAGATATTACAAAGCAGAGGGAAGATGCAGCCTATCAGCCTAAACATTTCAGGTTCACTGGCACTTCATTGACCTCTTTTGCTCTAAGATGTTTATGGAAATAAATGGTCTTAAGACGAGCAGTGATACCCACAGTATAGCTATCTGGCATTAGATTAAAACTCAAATCCTGCATTAAGTTGACATGCAAGATGGTGACATCATGTGTACTAACCCAGAGAAGAAAAGAATGTTTTTTTTTATTAAGCCTCATTGAATAGGCAAATATTAATCACCTAAAATTAGTGTTTTAAAGATATTTTTTCCAAACTGTTGCTCTTCGGTTATGTCCAACTTTCTGTGACTCTTTGCACCAAACAGTCTGTGGGGTTTGTTTGACAAAGATTCTTGAGTGCTTTGCCATTTCCTTCTCCAGTGGATTAAGGCAAGTGAAGTGACTTACCCAGGGTCACAGCTAGTAAGTGTCTGAGGCTGGATTTGAAGTCAGGTTTTCCTGAGTCCTAGCTGAAACTTATAAACACATTTCTAGATGTAATCAGAAATTACTTATAGTACATGATCTGTATGACCAAAATCCATTTACACTCTTAGTTGTTTTTTATACTAAAGTCTATGGAAAAGAGTGGGCTGCCCCAGCACAAACCCATTGTTCTCTTTTCCTTTGAATAATTAAAACCATTAGGATACCTTCCATGTGCAGTACAGATCACAAATTCATTTGTAAAAATTCTATTCTAAATAAAGATTTTTATCTTAATGACAAGCTAACATTGACCCTCCCAAAGTCTCCTTCCCTAACTCTGCTTCTGTTCTGTTATCTGCTAGGCCTGAGTGGAATGATTTCTCACAGCATGGAAACGATCAGAAGACTCCAATTTCTGCTCTACCATTTGCTGTAATGTGTATGACCTTCACAAGGGTCCCTTCACCGTTCTGCTCCTCACTGTTGGGGGTTCCTCTCGGGCTGTAGTCCCGACAGGCCGACCTTACCTATAACCAAGTCTTCGGATGCCTCTGGCCCCGTAAATCCAGCTATGGGGAAAATACACAGCAGAACGCCAGGACTCAGGATCAGGCTCAACAGGTTTATTTAATGGCTGCTACATGACTCCTCTGCTATCTGAACACCCGAATTCCTTCCTTTCCCTCTTCTGGGGGTGGGGGGGGAGGAGACCATTCCCATTGGATGAAGCACTCTCAATGCACAGCAAAAGTTAATTTGCTAATTTGCAGAAAGCACCTCCGGGCATCTCGGGCCTTCAAGGCCCTGCACTCCCTCACGCCAAATCCAGGGCTCAGGCCTTAGTAATTAGGCCCTAACACTCACTTCCCACACGTGTGAAATGAAAGAAGCCCTGAGATATCTTCTAGCATTAAGTCTATGATACTATGAAAGCAAGTCTCTTCCTTATCACCCCAAGGTATCCCCAGTGCTTAACACAAAGGAGGCATTTAATATGTGTTTATTGACTGTCTCACTGACCCTAGGTCATATCCTCGTGATCCCAACTCAATAATCTAAGTGGTTTCTGACTCCAATGTTTCATATTTCTAATCTGTTTTTAATATTGTTTCCAGAATACTCTTCCAACTATACAGAACTAATGACTCAATTGCTCAAAAACTTTCAATGTTTCCATATTGTCTACTAAGCAAAAGATCAAGTTCTTAGCTTGGAAATAAAGACCTTCCCCAGCCTTCAACATATTCCTAATCTCATAATGCCTTTTCCAGGGTCTCTGTGCTTGTACACACCAGCTTCCACACCTGGAATTGACTCCTCTTTGTTGAAAGACCCAATGTGGGTTCATTGGCTCCCTCTTTCTCATTCCCTAAGAAGGGGGAGCAGAACTTGGTGGATAACTATTCCTAAGCTTAAGCCATCCACCCAGACTTGTGAAGACAAGCCTGCCTAGAAGTCAGTGGTCCCCTATGATCAGAACCAAGGTGGAACCCACAAGGCTCTCTGTTGTGTGGCCCAAAACAAAGGTGTAATTCAACGGTAGCATTAGAAAGTCACTGCACCTTGAACCCAAAGGCCCCTCAAAATGGCTTTTGCCAAACCTTAACCACTAACACATAAGAGTTGGCTTATTTCTCACCCCAGCTATTTCCAAACCCTCCTTCTAACATCAATCGTTTAACAGTGTCTCTTTTGAGGTCAAGTGCTTTATCTCTCTATACAGTTCCTAGGTAGTGAATTCTACTACTCGGTAATTTGCTCTTCCACCTTTATTTTTTTTTTTGCTTTTGGAGGGCAATTGGGGTTAAGTGACTTGCCCAAGGTCACATGGCTAGTAAGTTTTAAGTGTCTGAGGCTGGATTTGAACTCAGGTCCTCCTAATACCAGGGCTAGTGCTCTATTCACTGAGCCACCTAGCCACCCCTCTTCCACCTTTCTTAAAAACCCAGTACCTGGATCACATCTCTCCCTGCAATATCCTTTCTCTCCCAGCTGAATCCATCCCCTGTTGTATTACTTGGAGACATTAGTATATATAGTGATATCTTCTTAATCATTGTGACCTCCCAGCTAATCATCCTCTTTAACTCCCATGACTTATACTTTCACTCAAGTACAGCAGATTTCTCAGGGATGCTTATGCCCTGGGGAAATTGTGATACCAGCATTATATTAATGGCCAAATCTAACGACTTCTTCTCAATGCTCATCCTTTTGGATCTCTCTGAAGCCTTTGAGAATGTTGGTGACCTTCTTCTCCCGGGATATTTTCTCTTCTCTGGGATTTCATGACATTAATCTCTCCTGGGTCTACACTTACCTCTCTGGGTCCTTTTCAATTTCTTTGCCTCATGATCCATACTATACTTTAACTGTGGGCATCCCCCAAGGCTTTGTCCAGGGCCTTCTCCTCTACCTTCACTTTCCTTCAGTAGCTGGTCATTTTCCTTGGGTTTACTGAGCATCTCTATACAGATAGTTCACAGATCTATATAGAGTAGGTAGGTAGGTAGAGAGATCAATCCAGCCCACTGGGCTCATATCACCAATTACCTATTAGACATTTCAAACTAAATGTCCTAGAGACATCTCTAAATAAACATATCTAAAACAGAACTCATTATTGTTCCCCCCAAAACCCTCCTCATCTGAGCTTTCCTAATTGGGCAAGGGGGGGGGGGGTGTAAGAAAAACACCAAGAGGTTTTTTTTTAATTTTCTAGAGCTCCTGATATATTTCTTATAAGACCATGGTACTCTTTGGTATCCAAGCTAGTTAGTCACCCTTGTGTCCATAATTTCTACATGGTGTTAAAAATCTAAGCTTGTTGATGCCTTCCTTTTGCCTCCACATTGGTCTCTTTTACTTTCTTCTGCTAGTTTCCTCTTTTATCTCCCCATCAGTATGTAGCATATGCTCCTAATTTACTCTGATTCCGACTGACACTGGCAGGCAAGATCCTCAGAAGTGGCCTACTAAATCCCCACCCAGAGTTCTAAGGGTAGCAGTGGAGGGCATTGGGGTGGGAGTGTTCTAGTAGTCAGTTTAACTGACAAGCACCCAATGATGTGTTTTGTGCTGTGATTATCACCTGATATCAGTCATCTAGGCATTATTAGCCTTTAGTTAGGGGTGTTTACTAAGGTGATATAGAAAGAATCATTGGTTACAAAACCTCCCCTCAAATTTCACTCTTTGACATATTTTCCCACAAGGGCATTTAAAATCCAAGAGAAAATAGGTTCTATATTAGCAGACACAGTGCAGGGGTCAGTTAGAACTCCTGGCCATCCTTTTGCTCATGTCCTTGAGACTTTTGCCTTAGGTTTGGTATAATTTTCCGCTAGACTCTATGGAGAGGCTTGAAGCTGCCTTTTCTCATCGTAGCCAATCTGTCCTCAAGGCAATACAGATACTGCCATCAGACTTTCCTAGGAGTCTTTCAGGACTAGGACAGTAATTGGAAATCCAAAATCTTGTGTTCCTTCTAAGCGCACAAGGTTCTCTTCTGGCAAAGAGGCAGAAGAGACCAAAGCCTGGACCGGAACTATTCCCCTCTTTCCTTTACTCTCCACATCCTTCTCACCCTGACCTCCAGCCCACTAAACACATAGGAGTGGTTCCTACTCAGGTGTTTGTCCAATGTTCCGATCCCTGGGCTCCCCAGTAGCTTGCTAATTTATATAAAATCTCAGGGCCCTGACTCAGTTTCCTTAGCTAATCTGAATATACTTAAAAGCTGTGAAACATAACTAGTTCATCCCCTGGCATTTAAAAACTTCTAAACTGATAAATTAATTATCTAAAACTTTTAATTGATTGATTAAATAGTCATGTTTAGGTCTTGCTCACATCTAGCTCCTTGACAGATTCAGTGAAAGTATTCTCACCTGATAAAAGTATCAGGGGTAAGTGGGACTGTTTTCACAGGCAAGGATCTTAAAGATCCAGCCCCTCATTTATATGACTTGTCCCAAGTCTGGTGATTTAGAAGCCAGGTGGCATGTCTGATCAACATTGTGCATGATGATTTGTCATGTAAAAAAATGTTCCCCTTTTTGATAAAAATGCCTCCTCCTTCAGCTTATCATGCCCTGGGTTTCTGTGGTGTCACTGATTGTTGGGTAGTCATCTACCTTATTGCACCAGTGGGTGGATCATGGCTGGGAAGAAAATATAAAAAGGTCTGGGTCCTGCTGGAGATCATTCTGGGCCCTGAAAAGCCCAGGAATGGAAGTGTGAAGGCCTTGACTCCTCTCTCCCAGTCAAGGCATCTGATTGGGGTCATTGGTTTCATAATGTGGCTGGATCATATGTCCTCAGAACATTTACAAAACTGCCCAGGGGCCCATCCTGTGCCAGCAGTTCTCCACACATCGTCAACCTAGACCTTTTCTCGATAGGGTCTTGGAAATGCAGAGCGTCAAGAGGACCCTGTAGTAGGGTATTAGGTTGTGGAGAAATCCTGGCTCCAGTAAAATCCTTTGAAGTCTACATGTTGCCTTTCTTGGCCTTAGAAATCTCTGGAGACAGTGCCTCCTAGGTCTAGATACATGCAGTGCACCCTACTAGGGATCTCCCATGGCTGCAGCTTTTATCAGTATACAGAAGCATGCTCCTGAAACCCAGGTTCCCCCATAGCACACAGTGGAAGAGAAACATCTTATCTGTCACTTGGGGCAGACCCTAGTTCATCAAGTGAAGAAACACAGCCAATTCAACTTTCTTCATAGAGACAGAAATCTATAGCTGGTCTTCTTTATTCCCCTCACAAGATAAAGTGATTGAGTGGGAAATAGTTCAGAGATTCCTAATGTCTTTATTGAGCATCAGCAACAGACATGTCTTTCTAAAGATATTTAATGCTAGTTAGAGCAAACTACCATGGCACTAGGATTTGTGACTGTATGATAATGGGCTCACTCAGAAGAATTTGGTTTCCTTAGGTACCCTGTGTCTCAAGTCTTAATACACAGATAAGGAGAGATGAGAAAGAACAGAGAGAAATCTGAGAGAAAAAAACAGTGTCTTTATGGAGAGATGTAGTGATTGTTAGAGAGAGATGTGAGGTGCAGAGAGCTATACCAAGCTTGTGCTCCAGAGGGATGTAGTTATACCAGTGCAGAGGAATATGCATAGAATCTTTCAGATCCTAGAGAAATGTTTTGATACATAGATTAGATTAGCTAGAAAGAAAGATGTGAAAGGAGCTTCAGGTTCAGAGTTAAATCAAAGACAGGGAAAAGGTAAATCATATTCTACATGGTAGAAAACAAGATGGAGATGGCATATGTGAATTGTGTAAAAAGGCTAGTGTGGCACTCTGCTCCATCTCTCGTACATTATTTCATCCATCTTCATTTCTTCACTTGGAAATAACTGCCCCTTCTCAGCTACTTTTGCAGCTTGCCACCTTTCTATGTGGCAGAGCAGTGCCAAAGTCACTGTGCCAGACAATCCTTGCTGGACTGTGGGTGTGGACAACATCTAGGACTTAGTTTCTTTTTATCATTCAAAGTCATTTTTAGTCATTGATGGCCACTGTATCTTTGTTATTTTCATTTGCCATTTGATTAATCAGTGAGGCTGAATTTTTTTAAGTCATTGGGTCTGTTAAAGTCCAGGGGGAGAAGCTACAAGAGAGTAGAGATGGCTTAAAATGTTCAGTAATCAAAGAACTCGCAAATTAAGCTAAACTAACAAATCAGAATAATGAGCTTTACCCTCAGAATGGGGAAACTAGATTAAAATTATTTTTAATGTCTTAATTCCCTAAGAATTTTGTCCATTTGTGATTTCCCAGTACATTTTTTTTTGTTTTCATAGATTAGTTTACTTTTCTGAATGGTGAGTTTGGGGTTTTATGATATCCTGTCCCTAGAAAGAACAAGAAATACACACACACACACACACACACACACACACACACACAGAGTTTTCTACCATCCTAAGAGATGAAAATAGAAGGGAACACAATTTTTTCTTCAGAGAAGAAAAATGAATTTTCAAAAGCAATTTTAAGAAACATTTCTCCACCAAGAATGATTAGAATTTAAAAAAAATAAACATCCTTTCATTTGAAAGCAATTATCATCCTTCTAGTGTATTCAAAATTCATTAAAGGACTCCTGAGATCAATAATTTAGGCCTCACAACATCTTAGGCCTCAGTTTTACTAAAGAGAAAATAAGATAAAATGGTCCATACCCCAATTTTCTATGTGAACTTTGGGGGAAAGGGGCACTTGCATCTTTTCTGTTCTCTATAATCTGTGAATTTTTTTGTGTTACAGTGGAGCAAGGATTTGAAGCAGGGACTTCGAGTCTTTTAAGATAAACTTTCAATTCAGCACTTCGTGATGGATCTGTGAGAGTTATCTCCCATCAGTACCCTGACTCACAAGAACCCTCCATATGGAATCTGATTCTTGTTCTCAACTTGGGAAGTCTTTCCAAGGACCCCTGAATATAGAGAAATCTCAATGCAGATACTCAGGCTACTCAGGTGCAACAATTCTCTTGGAGAATTGCTATAGACCAAAATCAGTCTTATCTATAATAAACATTTATTAAGCACCTGCTATGTACCAGGCACTATTAAGTGCTGGGACTGCAAAAAATGAGGCAAGGAACCTTGTCCTCAAGGAACCCATGATTAATGGAGGAGACAAAAAGCATACAAATATCAAATATGTATAATCAAGGTACATACGAGAAAAATAGGAAATAATTAAAAGGAGGAAGGTACTAGAATTAAGGATTGGGAAAGGCTTCCTGTAAGAAGGCCAAGCTAGAGATGGATTATATTGTTTAAGGAATAGCAAGGGGCAGGGGGGGATGAGAGGGGAGTGTGAGGTTGATTACAAAGAATTTGAATGCCAAACAGAGCATTTTATATTTGATCCTGGCAGCAATAGGAGAGCAACTTTGGAGGGGGGGTGGTGGAAGATTTTGGCTTTAGGAATCACCCTGGCAACTGAGTGGAGAATAAATGAATTGGAGTGGGGAGACTTGAGGCAGGCTTGACCTAAGAACTCCCCAGCATGCTGCATGAGTTGGTGAGGCCTATAACCAGGGTGGTGGAGTGTCAGAGGAGAGAAGGGGGCATTCGAGATGTTGCAGAGGGGAAATGGATAGGCCTTTTGGCAACAGTTATGATTCCCATTCTCAACACCAATCCCCACTCCCAATCAGTTTAGGAACTAAAGTTCTTGCTTTGGCAACTTTCAATTTTAGAGTATGTTACATAGATTTAGAGGTGGAAACCAAGGCTTCAACCCCTTGACAGAAATAAGGTAGGAAGGGTTTAGATATGGGATTCAACCCTGCCCCACCCTCTCCCCACCAGAGTCGTGGGATTTATAATGGATTCCACCTTTTGTTTTTATATTACATTCATTTTCAACCTACTTCCTTCCATCTTTCCATACCCAGGGAAGCCCCTTCACTTATAAGAAGGGAAAGAAGACAGCAGCAAAAACCACTAACTTGGCCTTTGATATTGTTATAGGCATTGTCTACCACCTCAGCAGTGAAAGGAAAGGGGGGCGGTTATAACCCTTTTCAAATGTGTTTTTATCTTTTGTTTCTATATCTTCATTTCAAAATATATCCTTTACTCCCCTCTCAGGGAGAACCTCCTTAAAATAAAGAATAAAAAGGAGTGGGTGGGTGGTAGAGGGGAGAACATAAACATATGAACAAAACTAATCAACAATACACATCAAACTCATCAACCAAGTGTGATTGCCTTTTTAAATGAGTATTTTTTATTTTTTTTTTATTTTTGTGATTTTCTTTTTAACATTTATTACTTATTTACTTTTAACACTCTTTTTTTTTAAATTTTGAGTCCCAAATTTCCCTCCCTCCTACCCTCCCCCACCCATTGAGAAGGCAAGCAACACTGATATTAATTACACATGTGAAAATATGCACAACACACATCCATATTACAAACACAAACAAGAGAAACAAAGAACATGAGAGATTATATGATTTGCACTTATAGTTGAATAAGTTTTCTCTCTGGAGGTGGATAACATTTTTCCATCATGAGTCCTTTGGAATTGTCCATTGTATCCATCAGAGTAGCCAAGTCTTCCACAGTTGGTCATCATTACACCTTGCTGTGTTGCTATGCACAATGATCTCCCAGTTCTTCTCACTTCACTTTGTATCTCTTCATATAGGTCTTGCCATGTTTTTTTTTTCCTGAAACCAGCTCCCTCGTCATTTCTTATATCACAATTAGTACTCCATCACAATTATATGCCATAACTTGTTCAGCCATTCCCCAAATGATGAGCATCCCCTTGATTGCCATTCATTGCTATCACAAAAAGAACTTAGAAAATTTTTGTATATATCCTTTCCTTTTTCTTTCATCTCTTCAGGATATAAGAAGTAGTGGTACTGCTGGGTCAAAGGGTATGTACAGTTTTATAGCCCAAATGGGGCACAGTTCTAAAGTGTTCTCCAGAATGGTTGGACTGGTTCACTACTCTACTGCATTAGTGTATTTTCTCCTCATCCCCTCCAGCATTTGTCATTTCTGAGAAGGTATGAAGTGGTACCTCTGAATTGTTTAAATTTGCATTTCTCTAGACAGTAGTGATCTTAGAGCACTTTTTCATGTGACTCTTGGTAAATTTGATTTTGATTTTGATTTGTTCATATCCTTTGACCATTTATCAATTGGGGAATGGCTCTTATTTTTATATAAATTTGACTCAGTTCTATATTCAGCATACACTTGAGAAATGAGGCCTTTATCAGAGTAACTTGTAAAAAGTTTTTGATATTACTTCATTGCCTATGGTGCCTTTTAGCATAATGTAGTTTTTCTGATTATTTCTTTTAATTAGGTCTATTTTGGCTTTTGCTTTGTCTGAGATTATGATTGCTCCTTGCCTTTGTATAGCTTGAAGTAATTAGATTTCTATTCCAGTCTTTTATTTTAACTCTGTGTGGGTGTGTGTGTCCTTTATGTTTTGATTATATCTCTTGTACACAACATATTTTTGGATTCTGGTTTATGGGTGAGCTCATCCCATTTACATTTACAGTTATGATTACTGTGTATTTCCCTCTATCCCATTATCTTCCATTTCTTCTTTTATCCTTTCCCTCCTCAAAAGTCTGTTTGGCTTCTAACCAATGCCTCCCTTAAATCCACCCCCCCTTCTACCCCCCTCCCCCCTTATTTTGTCCCCTTCCCCTCCTAATTTTACTATTATATGAAGTTATATTTTTATATACAACTGACGAAAGATTATATTCTTCCTTCTTTGAACCAATTCTGATGAGACTGAGGTTCAAGCATTGGCCCACCCCCCACACATTTTCTTCTCCACTGTAAAAGCTCTTTCCTAAATGCTTCCTTTATGTGAGAAAAAATTTCCTATTCCATCTCTCCTTTCCCCCATTATTCTAGTGCATTACCTCTTTCTCACCCCTTCTTCATTTTTTTAAGATCTTGCCAACATATAATCAACTCATACTGGTGCCCTCTGTCTATTCAGACTCCTATTCTAACTGTCCTAATAATGATAAAGTTTTTAGGAATTACATGAATCATCTTCCTGTATGGGAAGAGACACAGCTTAACTTATTTAATCCCTTACTCTCTCATGTTTACCCTCCTATGCCTCCTTGGTTCTTGTTTGAACAAGTCAAATTTCCTGTTCATGTCTGGTCTTTTCATCAGGAATGCATGAAATTCATCGACATCATTGTATGCCCATCTTCTCCCCTGGATGATTATGCTCAGCCTTGCTGGGTAGGTGATTCTTGGCTGTAATCCCAGCTCCTTTGCCCTCCGGAATATAATATTCCAAGCCCTGCGCTCCTTCAAAGTGGAAGGTGCCAAATCTTGGGTGATTCTGACTGTGGCTCCACGATATTTGAATGGCCTCTTTCTTGCTGCTTGAAGTATTCTCTCTTTGATCAGTGGGTTTTGGAATTTGGCGATAACATCCCTGGGAGCTTTCATTTTGGGATCTTTTTCAGGAGGAGAGCGATGAATTCGTTCAAGATCGACTACGCCTTCTGGATACAACACATTGGGACAGTTTTCTTTGATGATTTCTTGGAATATGATCTCGAGGCTCTTCTTTTGATCATGGCATTCGGGCAGTCCAATTATTCTTACGTGATCTCTTCGAGATCTGTTTTCCAGGTCATTTGCTTTTCCAATGAGATACTTCAAGTTTTCTTCAATTCTCTCCTGCCTACGATAGTGTCTCGCTGTTTCTTGATGTCTCATGTGCTCATTAGCTTCTGCTTGCACAATTCTCATTTTCAAGGTATTCTTTTCTTCAGTTAGACTTTGTACCTCTTTTTCCATCTGGCCAATTTTGGTTCTTAAGTAGTTCTTTTCTTCACTGAATTTTTGTACATCCTTTTCCATCTGGCCAACTTTGGTTTTTAAGTTGTTCTTCTCTTCAGCAGATTTGCTTGCTTCTTTTGCCATTTGGCCAATCTTGTTTTTTAATGTGTTATTTTCTTCAGTATTTTTTTGTGCCTGTTTTGCCAAGGTGGTAATTTTCTTTTCGTAATTTTCTTGCATCACTCTCATTTCTCTTCCCAATTTTTCCTCTACTACTCTTATCTCTTTCTTTAACTCTTCCATAATTTCATGCTGGCCTTGGGACCAATTAGGATTTTTCTTTGATTTGCCTGAAGCTTCTGAGCCATCTTGGTCATCCCTGCCACTGTAATAGCCTTTTCCTGACAAATTCTTTTTTTGTTTGCTCATTTTACCAGCCTATTCTTGACTTTGAACTTTATGTTAAAGTTAGGCTCTGCTCACCTGAAAGAGGCACTATGTCAACTTGCTTCAGGATTTTTGTGCTGCTGTTTTCAGAATTACTCCTGGGAGTCTGAACGTTTTTGGTGCTTCCAAGGTGGTGTAATCTTAGGAAAGTTGTGGTCACTCTAGTCTACTGTGGAAAGACCCCTATTACCCTGCAGCCACAGTTGCTAACCCTTTTCTTTGCTTTGGAACTGTGACCAGGCCCCTGCTCCCTTGTGCTGACTACTAGTGCTCCACTCTGCCCTGGAACTGCCACTAAGAACTGTTATGGGCAATAGAGTTGCCAATCAGCACCAGCTGTACCCGTGCCAGTAAAGGGTCTGTAATCTCTTTATGACCAGTTATACAACCACCCTTACCATCTCAGAGCTGAGAACTCCCAGAGCTTTCTGCTGCACCAGTTCTTGACACACCCCTGTAATACAGAATCCTCTTACTGACCTCTTAAGTTTTCTAAGGCCAGAAAAATGTCTCACCCCGACCTGCTGTTGACTCTGCTTCTCCAAAATTTGATTGGATGTGTTATTTTAAAGTTTTTTGGAAATGGATGTTGGGCAAGTTCAGCTGGATTAGGTTCAGGTGGTTTAGGAATCTTTAATCCATCATCTTGTCTCCAACCAAAGGTGATTTAGTTGCTCTGACCAGTCTCCTTCCACGTCTCCTGTAAAATAGACAAGGACCAAATTGTACTGACTTCCCAGCAGTGAGACATCTGAGAGGGGGGAGGGGTGGAGGAGAAGCAGACACACCTGGGCAGTGAAATACAAATCTGTTGGGGGGGAAGTGGGGAGAGTAGGAAGGAGGGATGCCATTTCCCCTTTCCGGTATGTTTCCAAACACTTCGTTGAGTTCCTGCTCTTTTTTCTGTCCTTTCTCTCTGCTCACCTCCAGAGGTCCCACTGCCACCTGCCTCCCCACTCAAAGGATCACTGCCTGACACCTCTTCTGCTTTTGACATTTGCCTGCTTGACTGTTCTTTTTACTCTGCTTACCCCAAGACTACCCGTGGGTCCATGGTTACCTTTGGTACTTTTCCTGAAACCTGCTTTGTGTCCCTGGCTTCAGCATTTACTAGCTGTGTAATCCTTAAGTAAGGCTCCTAATATCCTGGAGCTGAGGTTTTCCTCCTTTGTAAAATGTTGATAATAATTTTCATTTAGCAGATATTTTATTAAGTACAAGTCTGGTGTGCTCGGCACAAGTGATACAAAGACAAAATGAACCTTGTTTCTCCTTCCCTTCAGGAAGTTTTTATTCTATGGGAGGCAAAGGGGAGAGGAAACAGCAGGGTCCATAGACTAAATCCCATCATTTTCTAGGGGTCCTCACACCTGTCTAATAAAAAGGCAATTTGTTAACAAGAGAATGGGGATCATCCCCTGGGCATGATGGAAGCACAGAATGGGATCAGGCACAACTTGAACAGAATGAAGGAGCACAGAGTGTGACCAGAGAAGGGAGCTTTCAGCTAGGCAGCCTGGACTCTGTCTCAGTGATTCTTTAGTGTGAACATTCATTCTGCGATTCCAGAGCAGAAGAATGAAAGCTTGGAGGAGCAGCAGTATTGGGTGTGGACTACTGGAGCTTTACTTGGTAAGACAGAACTTTATCACTGCTACTATCTCTGAAAAGAAGGCACTGTCTCAGGGACTTTGGCAGTAGAGACAAATATGTATTAGCAAAAGAAGGATTTTTCAAAGGGTCAACAAAATAGCTTCACTACAGAGTGAATATGAAGAAAATTCTCCAGTTACAAAAGGTGGAACTTGGGGACACAGTCTCAAGAAAGCTCAAAAGTCTGTACTGCTTTGATGAGGGAGAGGAGACTCCTGCCTCCACCTGTACTTGGAGCCTAAATCCACCACCACAGTGTACCTAACACTCACAGCATGCACTTAGAGCCTCCCTTCCATACACCCCTCCACACACACAACCCCACATTAAGAGCCCCCCACACACATACACACAACTCTGCGCTTAGAAACTTTCATTTATAAGTCTAGTGAGCTCTACTTGGAATGATATCCAATGATATCCAATCCAATCCCAGATAAGCTCCCAGGAGGGCCCAGCTGAGAATCTGGACTGGTAACTTATTGGGGAGGAATTAGGATGACAGGGAAGATACCCATTCATTCCCTAGTATGATCAGGTTGAGGAGGAGTGGCCATTGAGATTTCAGTACCTCATGGGAAGAGAGCATTTTGTGATCATAACCTGAGTTTGGCCACTATGCCATGTCCCTTGAATCTTGTGCATTTGGGCCATTTACCTAGTCTGCTTATTCATGCAAATTAGTCCTACAAAATGAATCCAGGGTAATTATTGAATCCAAGTGATGCACTTTGCATTGGCTTCTGCCAGGGCAGCTGGGATTAAATGCTAAAACCAAAGTCAAAATCACCAACAGTGACTCTATCCTCTAGCTTACTTCTTTTTTTTTAAGCAATTGGGGTTAAGTAACTTGCTCAAGGTTACACAGCTAGTCATTATTTATGTGTGGGTGCTCATTTTCTGAGGCCGGATTTGATCTCGGGTCATCCCAAGTCCGAGGCCGGCGCTCTTACTCACTGCGCCACCTAGCCGCCCCTTTTAGGGCAGTTGGGGTTAAGTAACTTGCCCAAGGTCACACGGCTAGGTTTTTGTTTGTGTGGGTTAAGTGTCTGAGGCCCGATCCGAACTCAGGTCCTTCTGACTCCAGGGCCGGCGCTCTACTCACTGCACCACCTAGCCGCCCCCTCTAGCTTACTTCTAAAACCCTGTATATACTTCCTCCCTCTCCTATTTGAATGACACCCAACATGTTGCCTTTGCTTTTTAAAAGTATATATCACCATAATGCCCAACTTACAAAAAAAATGTCTTATCTCTTGGTAGACAGATGCACATAACTGGACATATGCATTCTCAGACATGCCTGGACAACTGGTTGACTTCTTTTGCTTGACTATAATATCATTACAAAAAAGAGGGCAAGTGAGAAAAAATTGGTTTAGTGGTTAACAATAGACATGTAAAAAAGGGGAGTGCCAAGAACAGGTTTTGAAAAGCAAAGAAGAAAAAAATGCAGAAGGGCATTTGTGTAGAATTTTGTTACTACCTTGTTAAACTTCTATTTTTGAATTCTATGTTAACATGAACAGTTTTTTTATAGTCTTCTTCCCTGTTCATCTTTATATCTTGAAATGTTTGTGTCAGCCTAAATTGGCTTAAGTTTTGGTGAAGAAAAAAACCTTTTAAAATGTTTGTTTCAAAGTGGGAAAACTAAAAGTTCAAGACTTTTGGTAGTACTGACCACGAAGGGAACAACTGACTTTTTTATTTCAAAAACAGAGAAAATGCCCCTTTTGAAATCTATTGACTAATTTAGTAGTAAACAGAAATCTTTATATTAGCTATAAATATGTAGAATTTCAAAGTGATTTATTTGTAAGCCATGTAAATCTTGGATCTAGAAGTTAGAAGACTTAGTTTTAGAGCATGGTTTTTCTTAAGCCCCAAAGCCAAGCCGTCTGATGTTGGTGAATTTCTGTGTTATAATGATCAGAAGACCTGGTTTTGAATTGTAACTATGACTAACTGTATGACCATCAAGTCATTTAACTCTAAGCATTTTTCTGCTTATGTAAATGGGGTAAAATAGTATATGTTTTTGCAAGGGATCAAATAACATGGAAACAGTGGTGACGAATCTTACAGAAACATCAGCTGTTCATTGCTATCTTACAAACATGTATATGACTCTTCAAAGGTTCAAAAGTCCACCTAGGAAGCAAGGTAATCTTTCTATTATTGTGCTCATTGGAGAATATATGAGGATTGAGACTCTGAAGGAGGAGGGAGAAAGCTTAACTATTGAAAAGAAGCAAAATCAGGACACATCCAAAAGACCCCTAAGGCATGGTCCTGTGATTGACTGAATCTACACAAATCAAGCTGTTTCTTCTCCAAGCAAGCAAAGTATTTCTAGCCTCCAAGCTGCTATTTTCATTGAGACTAGAAGATCTATGTGTGTACATACACGTGCCTGCACATTATGGGAGGGAGTTTCTAAAGCCTGGAGTACTTTTATCCTGTTGGTATTATAAGTATGAATCTAATTTTCACTGTCCCTCACCAAGGTTTCCTATATATTTCCCATAAGCAAAATCACAGGATGGAACCTAGAAGGAACTACAGAAATTGTATTCTTTCATTCAGTAGCAGCATCTTACAAATGAAACTAAGGCTCAAAAAAATGAAGGGATAGATACTCTACCAAATTATTTTGGGGGAAAAGATTTAAAGGACAGTATCTAGCTCACTATCCACTTTTACATTTTTTTCATATCACAAAAACATATGAGCACAATTACAGAAATGTTATAATGAAGAAAGAAAAACTGAGGGATTCCTTGAAATTTCCCTTTATACCATGCTGCTGCTTTGCAAAAGGACAGGAGTTTGAATGGGGAACATTATACAGGTTGGTTCTGTTTTGATTTCTTTGATTTGGGGCACTATTTCCTGTGCCTTTGGATCCTACTTCCCTTTCTGGCATGGCTGTTGGGTACACGACCTGAACAAAATCCTGCCATTTTTTGAAGAGTAAGTAGATTAAGACAGAGGAAGAGTCGTTGTCAGAGGAGGAAACCAGATGTTACCTGGTCTTTAATTGTATTCTCCCCTTGCTGTTTGTTTTTGTGGGAAGCTTACTCTCAAAAAGGACTCCAGAAAACAAATGCAAATAAAATCCCCAACAATTAGAACAAGTGTTAAGGGGGTTCTTTTTTATTTGTTAATTGCTTCAGGGGGCATAGTTTTAAATTGTGTCATCATGAGTGGGCCTTTGGAAAGCAGGAATAGTATGGAAAAGTTTTGGCCAGCTCTGACTTTGCCAGGTTTGCTTACAAGCCAGGCCTGGTTGTTGGATGCAGCATAACCACAGGCCTTATTTAGGTTCAGTGGGCTCCTGGTGCTCTGAGCGTAGCAGGCAACACAACCCATTACCCTTCACCTTTGTGGTATTGAGAGGATTAGGCAAGCAGGGCCCAGGGCACATTCTCCAGGATCAGACTATGGGAGCTGAGTTGAGGTCCTTACAAGGCAGGTTCTTTCCCAATAGTCCCCTCCTGCAATCACTCATCTCAGAGTATTGCCATCCTGACAACAGGAAGTCAGTGTTAAAGTGTAGGACATTGGTGGAAGGCAGGGAGGAAAGGGCCTGGGAATTTCCTCCAGCTTCATGGCATAGGAAACAGAATACTTGGATTCAGGAAAGAAAATCCAGAACAGGCAGAGACTAAAGACTGCATTAACACTAGAATAAAATAGATGTGACTACAGCACCAGAAGTCCCTGTCATCTAAAGGCAAGTAGGAAAAAAAGAGAGAAATAAACATGGACAAACAAAGCTGTTTGCTAGCTCCTAAGTTCCCCATGCAGATGCACTGTGATGGTGACCCTTTATTCTCGGTGGATAAGGGGAGGGATCAAGAATGACCTTGGGAAAGAAGTAGATGAAATTGGGCAACCAAAAGTATGGCATATTTACGGTTTTCAATTTCATTTCTTGGAAAGAGTAACCTATGTCCAATGTTCCCTGTTCCTTGCAGTCCCAAGGGTACCATTCCCTAACATTGTTCCATCTTTATCTTCTTCTTCCCATAGAAGAAAGAACTGGAAGGAAGGTATCAGGGAGAAAAATAGGCAAGGCACAGAAAAAGGGACAAGCCAAAATTCTGGTAGAGAAGAAGAGAAAAGATATAGGAAAGGAAGAAGGGGGTAGTCAAAAACAATTTAGTGCCATGTTCCTATAGCACATTAGAATCTTGAAAGAATGTCTACACATAAAGCTTTATGGCCTGGATTTGATTTAGAAGAGGAATGGGAAGGGAGGAAAGGAAAGATTGTGTAAAAATATTTATTGAATTATTGCTTGAGGCATCTGGTGGTACATTGGATAGAGAACTTCCAAACATAAGTTAGGAAAATCTGAGTTTAAGTTTGGACTCTTGACACTAGCTTTGGGATCCTGGGCAAGTCACTTAATCTCTGTTTGTGTCAGTTTCCTATAAAATGGGAAATAAAAACAGCACCTACCTCATGAAGTTATTGTGAAGATCAAATGAGATGTTTGTAAAGTGTTTAACACAGTGCCTGGCTATTCCCTTCCTTTCCCAGGTATGAAGTGATCCAACCATTATGGGGGAAAACTGGATGCCAGTCAATAAATATTTATTAAGTGCTTACTATGCTAAGAAAGTAATACTGTGCTAAGAAAGGCATGAGACAGTCCCTGCATGGTGGATCTCACAGTGTAATGGAGGAGAGGAGATAGAATGCAGACAGCTAAGTACAGGATAAATAAGAATCAATGGAGAGAAGGCATTAGAATTAAAATGGATTGGGAAAGACTTCATGTAGAAGGTGGCATCTATCTGGGTCTTGAAGGAAGGCAAGGAAGTCAGGAGGCACAGATGCAGGCATGGGGGATAACAATTGAGACTTAGAACAACATATTCTAAAATCACAGTCAGGAAATTGACAGATGACCAAAGATGAGAACAATCACTGTGAAAGGGATTGTGGAAATGAAAGTGTGCTAATGCATTATTGGTGAAGCTGTGGACTGTACCACCATTGTGGAAAGCAATTTGGAATTATGCAAATAAGATGACTAAATTGCCCACACACTTTGACCCAGAGATTCCACTGTTAGCCAAATACGAAAAGGAGATCACCGATCAAGAGAAAGCACCATATAGACCAAAATATTTAAAGAAGCAGTTTTCTTGGTAGAAAATAACTGGAAATAATTTTTTTTTAAAAAAAGATTGCAGATTGGCTAAACATTGCGATACATGGATATAACGGAATCTTACTGTATCACAAGATTTGTACAAAATCTATATCCCCTTGGCAATGAATAGTACATTTGATTTGTAGGTGCCTCTCATCATGCCTGGATCTTTGAGGAGAAGTATAGTGTTTGCAAGCCTAGAATTCAAGCCAAACTGACCAGTGAAGCCAAGTTGGTCATATATGAACTCTCCTGACATATATTCATCCCATTGAGCCCATTGCTATGCAGTTTTGTTCTGGTACCTGTTATTGTCCAAAAGTGAGCTGACTAACATCTGGTTTTGCCACACTGGCTCATACCATGTGGATCTGTTCAGTACTTTCCCAGATTAAAAATTAAATGAAAAGGTACATATACATGTGTCTATATTTATAAATGTATGCCTAATATATGTATGATAGCCTGTATATACAATAGATATAACGGAATAACACATATCCTTTCCCTCTTTTTTGACCTGTTCAGAGTATAGGCCTAAAGGTGTAAGCTCCTTGATGGGAGTGATGCCTCAGTGATGCTATATTAGCTTGAGATTTGCTATTAGTAGCACCCATTCTTTCCCACTTTTTTCATTACTATCCTTGAAAATTTTATTCTTCCATATGAACTTTGGTAATATTTTCTAGTTCCATAATTCTTTGGTAGTTTTGTATTACAGTAAGTATGTGAATTCAGGTATTATTGTGCTTATTAGTACAACCTACCCATGAGCAATTGATATTTTTCAAATGATATAGGTCTGCTGTTATTTCTGTAAGGACTATTTTGTAGTTTGATTCATATAGTTCCTTGGTATGTCATGTAGTTTAAATCTTCTGTATTTATTCTGAACAAAATTTCTCTTTTTTCTCTGTTGTGTCTTTTCCTCATTAAAGTATAAAGAAAATGTTAAGATAGAAAGAGATCTTTCTGGAAAGGAATAGGAAGGGTCTATTCCTTTTATCTTTTTTTTCACTGTTTAAGGAATTTTTATTAAAGCAAGAATTTTATAATCCAAATTACATTTCCTTGCTCAGCTATCAATTCTGTAATCTAAAACAATGGTAATATTCTGGTGATATTTCCATAGCAAAGAATTACAAAATTAAAGAAAGGAATGCTTTAAATTTTTTGTACTGTGCTGAAAATTCTTTTCCCCCCAGGTCTATAAAACATTCATTTGTTTTTATGTATTTTACTATTTTGGGAGGTTATTCACTTTTTCTTACTGAAAATAGTTCGTGTGATATTTGAATTGTTGTGTGAACATCTGAGTGATTCACTTATAAATCCATCTAGTTCTTGTTTGGTTAGTTTTTGCCCATTGAAAGCACCTATATGGTTTATTAAATTTCTTTTTTCAGTTACTAGAATGTTTAGTCAATTTTTTATCTAAACAATTTATATTTTTGTAAGCATGCATCTATCTTCTCTTTATTATCTGCCACTTTCATTAACATATAATTGGGCAAAATAGTTTCTGATAATTCCCTGTATTCAGTTGTGAATTATCCCATTTCATTTTTTTTTGTGATTTAGTTATCCTGTCTTTTCAACCAAATTAAGCTATTTAGTTTAGTTTTGGGGTTTTTTAACTCCTAACTTTATTGATCAATTGAACTGGATTTTTGCTTACAAGTTTATTGATCTCTGTCGGAATTTTTACTTTCTTCAGTTGATTTTTTGATATGTTATGCTATTTGTATTTAGTTGTGTGCTCTGTTGAATTTTTTTCTGTTGATGAAAGTGTATAGCGATATATATTCCCCAAAGAGCTGCTTTCGCTGTGTTTTGACATGTTGTCTCATTATTGTCATTTTATTTGATGAAATGTTCTATTGTTTCTACAATTTGGTCCATTATTGTCATTTTATTTGATGAAATGTTCTATTATTTCTACAATTTGATCTTAGACTCACCAGTTAGTGGGGGCGAGGAGAATAGGGGTAAAGATGTGTGAATTTGAATCTTTTCTATTACCCCTTGCCCACAGGAGTATTATGGGAATGTTTTGAACCTCTCATGCCTCATCCTAGTGGTATCCCTGGAACTGCTGACAAAGTTGTCTTAGACTAACAATCTGGTACTGTTTTTCTTTGCAATTCTCATCTGTTAGCATGGACTTGCCCATGCAATTTGACTTTAATTAAGTGATTCGTGCAGCTTATTGATTCTCCATTCGTCTTTTAGGATGGCTTTTCTTTGGAATTACTTTGAATTCATTCCATTTGCCTTGACTGCTCCTATGTGCTTAGGAGTGGGAAATAATTGATGAGAAAAGGGCTGATATGTTTCTGATAAAAGACACTTTGATGCCCAATATGTTCAGCCATTTTCTATAAATACAAGTAAAACTTTAAGCTTGTACCACTTACCAGGTGACTGATTTTGTTTCAATTGAACTTTTGATTGAACAATCTATTTTTTAACTTTTGGATGGAAAACTAGTTTAGTTTTTGGTTTACCAGGAGATTTGACTGAACTTTGATTAGTTTTTTCTTTAGTTCCTTTAGTTTTTGCTTTTTGGAGGGGGGAAGGCAAGGCAATTGGGGTTAAGTGACTTGCCCAAGGTCCCACAGCCAGTAAGTGTTAAGTGTCTGAGGCTGGATTTGAACTCAGGTCCTCCTGACTCCAGGGCCAGTGCTCTATTTACTGCACCACCTACCCACCCCTTTCTTTAGTTTCTTATTAGAAAGAGCTTTCATGTGGGAAAAGTGCCTAATACTGCATTCTTCACCCAATGAGTGTGACAGGCTTCATAAATATTGTCAGAATTCAACCCTCTGATTATAAAGGAGAGCAGGTACCATTCTGCCACTCCTTTTCCAAAATTAATTTCTTTCTCTTTTTTGGTGAATATGGCCTTTTTGGGACTTGCAAAAACATCAGCACTCTGGAAGACTTGAGAAGTTAGAGCCCAAACAACCAATTCCTTCCTATTCCTTCTCTCAATACCGGAGAGAAAACAATTAAATTTATTTTTTTTAACGAAGAGGAAAGTCTACTTTGGCACTTGATTTGATAAACTGGTGATCTTATTCATATGAGAATTCCATCTAAAGAATGTTAGCTAGGTGGTACAGTGGACCTAAAGACTGGAAGACCTGAGTTAAAATGGGGCCTCAGGTACTTATTAGCTGTGTGACTCTGGGCAAGTCACTTTCTTCATCTGTAAAATGGGGGTGATAAGAGCACCTGCCTCCCAGGATTATTCTGACAATAAAATGACCTATTTGTGAAGTGTTTTACAAACCTTAAAGCACTACATAAATTCTAGCTATTATTATTATTACCATGACATTGGAAGGAGGTTGATGTTAAAAAAAAAAAGATGGGTCTTAGCTTGCTCTCTTTCTCCTACTGAATTTTAGGCCCATCTCACTGTTCATCTGTAGTGAATGCCTAAGATAGCAATATCGATATGCCACCCTTTTCACAGCCAAATTGAGTGATCTGTTTTCTAAACTCAGTAGTCCACTTTCCTTCTTACTCTGGGTACTTAGAATCCTTAGCTTCATTCAAAGCTCAACTCTAATGTAACTCCTCCCGATGGAAAGTATTTCCTGCCTCGTTATTTGTGATCCCTCATAATTCAAATTAATTTACACTTGCTTATTTGAATTGTGTATTGTTACAATAGAATGTAAGTTCTTTGAGGGCAGGGGCTTTTTCTGTTTTTTTTTTCCTTCTATCATTAGCACCTAGGACAGTATCTTTTATATAGCAGGTGCTCCAAAGAATGCTTGCTCATTTGCATTGCATTAATTCTGTTTTCTTTTTTCCTATGTAGAGAGGACAAAGTTTTCAGTGATTATGGGTCTCATTTTGGAGGGTCTATAAATGTTCTTGGCTCCAAGATGTTACCTCCAAGCCAGAACATGAATTCCATCCTCCATTTGACCCCTGACTGGTCAGCCTCCAGTCTGAACTATCTATTAAGGTAAGCTGGAGTCATATCGTCTTCATTGAATGCTTTCTTCCAGTTGGGCTTTGATTGTAATCTTTTCTTTGACCACTTGAGGATATGATTACATGTAAAAACTAATCTAGAAATTACTCCACAGTGCTAACTGGCTATTTCCTATCTATTAGGCATTGTGTCATTCTATTGTAATGTCATACAATGGTTACTATATCCAGTGACTTTCACCTCTCTTCTGGAAGAAAATATTCATGCTATAGAGTCACACAATTTATGTACAGCTGACAAGCCTTTCACTTCTTTTGTTTCTAACTTGAGTCATGAAGAAATAGAACCAATTGTGAAGAAAATTCAAATATTAGCTTAAAATGGGCACAAGATTCTGTGGTAATGAGGAAAAACGGTGACAGGAGTATAAAGTATAAGAAACTATCCTTGGGGTATAAATATGATGATTAGAAATATCATTAGAGCTATAGCATCTGTTCAAATCTTATGCCTAGCACCCCATTCACCCTCATGAATGCATAAATGAGGCCTCAGTTTACTAATGCTGTACTGTGAAGATTAAACATAATGTGATCTGCATTTAATGATCATAGAAATGAAAGATGAGGGGACATCTGTACAAGGGAAGATCTAGCAGTAATCTTGGCATAGGTGTCAAAGAGAACACATGTAAAAAGGTAACATCATTTAGCTTGAAGTTGCTTCTAAGAGAGAGAATTAATGAAGAATAATAACTGACCAATGACAATGTGACAAGGAAGCCATTTCAGGCAATATATCTTGATAAATTATTAAAAATATACAACTTTTTACAATGGATCCATATGACTTTCAGATTTTAATTCTTGGGGTCTTGAGATTTCAGCACAAGGGAATGAGTTGTCCTGGCCTTGTTAATGACTGATCTCACTGGCTACACAGACAATACAGAGTACCACATTTTTGTTACAAAGCCAAGCCACAGAAAACCAAAATGATCTAAGAGGCTATGCAGTATGTGTGTGGGTTGTTTGCCCCCATAGAGGTGTGGGCATCCTCTGCCATGCTAAATGAAGCAGATAATTGAGGAAATGATGTAGAAAGTTCATACGTTCCCCAAACCAAATGTTGCCCCCATTATCTGTATGGTTCTTCTGAGATTATTTTGTATAGCTTTTGCTTTTCTATCACATAGATCTCTCCTCCCATACCATCACTTATAATAACAAAGAAAAGTAAATAAACTCAACATAACCAAGATAACAGTCTGATACTGAAAAAATATGAAGTGTTCTGTATCCATGAATACTCACTTCTGCAAAGAAGCAAAGAGAAGTACTTTCTCATATCTCTTATTTGGGGCCAAGCTTGGGCATTATAATTTTTCAGCATTCATTTTCCATTTTGGAGGATAGTTCTTTCCATTTATATTTGTGTAGTTGTATATCTGACTTGTACTTTACTTTTCATTGTATTCCCATTGTCTTATATTCATCATAGTCACTGTTTCTTGGAGTACAGTGGTAATCCATTTTGTTTCTATTGCTTTGCTACTACAAAATGTGCTGCTTTGGATATTTTGGTGCATATAAGCCTTTCTTTTTGTCATTGACCTCCTCGAAAGAGATGCCTAGGAGTAAAATATTTGGGTCAAAGGGCAGAAGTACCTTAATCATAAAATAGAAAAAGAGAAGACTAGTGAACTGAATGTGCAGTTTAATAATAGAAAACTAACAAAGCCAAAATACGCATCCATTAAAGAACAAAGGCATGGGAGGGTACTTTTAAAAAATAAGACTAAAAGTATCTAAAACCACAGGTCAGCATTATATTGAATGGAAAAACACATCTATCCAGTTATTATGAAAGTAACAAGTGGTTCTGAACTAAACTGATTACTTTGGTTTTCACTTTATTTTGACCTCTGGACATTTATCTAGTTAAATGAACATGGGAGCTGAATGTTTTTTTTTTTTTAAGTATACACATTTAACCAGTAAATTTATGGGACCCTCTGTATGTTACAATGTAGAGAGCAATGAGGGTCAGGTTGCCCTCTACACATAGGGGTAAGTTATAAAGATTCAATGGGCTAACAAATAATTTCTCTCAATGGGTTGTTTTGGTTATTTCAAAAGATTGTGAGACTTTTAAAGTTTTCCCTTGTCCTTGAGGAAGATTCTTTTCTTTCACACTGGGAGAACACTTTGGTTTAGCAGTCATATTTCAAATATTATTAGATGTAAAATGTCAGGATCTTTGCCCACAAACATTAGAATAATTTGAGCTTGACAGGGTTTGGTTTTGGGAAAAGCATGTAGCTTTGAATAAAATGGGGAAGATGAAGAAGAATCCTTATTCTGAGACTACTAAAAATCATAAAAGAATTTTCAGAACAATACCTGTACCCCATGGTGTTTTTTTCTTTCTAAATTAAAATGTAGTCTTTCATTAGTTAGAAATTTTAATCCAACAAGAAAGATCATGTGGGGCACTGGCCTGGGGGTTCAAGAGATTTATATATTCTAGTCTGACCTTTTGTCTTAATTTCATTTGCACACCATACAGATTTTGGGGGATGGTAAGATAGCCTCTCTCCCTTGATCCCATACCACAATTAACTGTTGTACCATTTGGGGAGAAAACAGAGATCCCAAAATATTATTTGAGGGGTACAGGCTCACAATCAGAGTTTCAACAGGAGTTAAAAGTATAAGGGTGATGTGTAGATGGGAGATGTGTAGCTTGGACTCATGTAGTTGATCTTGTCTAGAATAAAACAAAGGGGACCTAGGCCAGTACTCCTTCTACTCCTCCTCCTGATTACCCCCATATTGTCAAGTACAGTCAAGGAAAGACACCCCCCAGCTCACTGAAAAGGCTTTAAGTAGTATTTCCTTCTTGTTTGTGGATCACAGAGGAAGCTCATCCACCCTCCCAGACTTCAGCTATTTCTGGGCAGTCCTTGGTCACTATTAGGTACTCGTTTCCCTGGAAGTCTGGCTGGGGAGAAGGCAGGGAGAGCACAAATAGTTTCTCTCGAGACAGCTAGGTGACTTAGTATTTTGAGTTAAAGCTGTGAAGGTAAGATCCAAGCTCAAATATAATCTCAAGCACTGATTAGCTCTGTGACCCTGGGAAAGTCACTTTGTCTTGAGACTCCTCACATCCCAGGGGGCTATGACCCCCAGGGCTTAGTTTCCTCATCTACCTTTTCTCTATGAAAAGAGTCCCTGGGAACCATGCCAAGGTTCTCCAGGAAAACATTTTAAAACCCATGAAGCATCTTGGGGGTGGTATATGTTGCAAAGACCACAGCAATCCCCTTCCAAGGAGTGGAATTTGATTCCTATCCCCAAATGTGTCTTCTTTCTTTTCACTTAAGGTAAATGAAAGAGTTGGGATAATAGAGGTACATAACCTGTTGGAGAAAGTAGGAGGGAATTGGAATACTTGTGCAGTAGGAGGGTTGGCCTTGGGAAAAAGAAGGGCCAATTCTTCATGTGAGGGGATGAAGGAGAAGTGAGGGTTATAGGAATGATTCAAAGCTGAGTCCTGGCCATAGGATAAGTCACAAAAGGAATTCAAGAGCAAAGAACAGGGGTTCAAGATGGAAGACAGAAGGAGAGGAGGATTAACAATAGATTGTGGTCATCACATTTCAGAACTCATGAAAATCAAGGGTTTGACATTGTGTGGGAGTCATGGAGAACCAGTAAGTTGAGGAACCAGGACTTGAGAATGTTTAAGGGATTATCTCTATGTATATTGAGGTTCCCTAGTATGAGGGTAGGAGGTAGAGCTTGTGAGGCAGCCCCTGAACTCACCAAAAAAAGAAGGGAGATGTCCTGGGAAGCAGGAGACAACAGCTGCCAAAATGGTGATTGGGTGGGAGCTACTCCCAAAGTGACCCTTAGAGGAGAAGGCTCCTGAGGGACCAGAGTAGAGGAAGAAGCTAGAAGTGGCAGAGGTAACAAGGAATGACTGGAGTACAGTGTGTGCTGCAAAGAGGGGCCAGGGAGACAGGGAAAGACTGAAGATGAAAGCAAGCGTGTTGCCTGTGGAGCAGAGAGGACAGTCTAAGAGGGAGGAAGCAATGTGGAATCATTCATCATTAAGGGAAGATTTGAAATATATTTTCAATGCCCTTAGGGTGGTTGGTAGTTCAAGTAAAAAGTAGAAAAAATGCTAACTCTCCTTCCTATTAGGCAGGAGACTGGTGCCAAGCCCCCCTGTGTATTGGAATGGCCCCCTATTTTCTGAGGGAGGCTGCAGACAAGGCCACAGCAACATGGCACTATGGTGTTCATCACTCATTTTACTGCATGTCTGCAAGCACAGGTTTTGGAGTCTCTAGGTGGGAGGCCTTCGCTAAGCCTAGGTCTTAATGCTTGGGGACTGTATATGTAGGGTGTAAGATAGGCTGGGTCTTGAGATGTCCACAACTGGCCAGGTAGAAGAGGATTTTTATATTGGATCCTGCAGGTGCTAAAAAGTGACACGATCAGAGGGGGTTAAGCTGCCCTAGGAAGAGAATTGCCACAGGGAACAAAGCAGCCAGGTAGGGCCATAGTCCAGCCATGAGGTGCCCAGGGGCTGTGCCAGGGTGGTACTGGCAGCAGAGAGAAGGCACAGCCAAGGGATCTTTTGCAGGAAGAAGCAAGGAAGACTTGGCAGACTGATTTTTGATTGGAAGTAGAGGGTGAGATGGTATAATGGTGGTAGCCTCCACAGTAATAGGAATGGTAGAAAGAGGAGAAAAGGAAAGAAACTTCATTTTGGACAGTTTTGAGTTGAAGATGGTGGAATGTAGGTCTAGAGTTGTAAGCACAGAGATAATTAAATCCATGGGAGCTGAGGACCTTAGCAAATGAAATGGTATAGGAGTGTTCCGATAGCACCATCTGCTGGATAAGAAAGGATGGAGTCAATAGCAAAGGGAGTGGGAAAGGATTTCTGTGCCCAGGTGGAGGGCTCAGGTTTATACTTTTTTTTCCCCAATGAGCAAAGGCAGTCATGGATAAAAGTAAGAAAATGCTGAGGCTTGGCCAGGACAAGTAGCTGCAGAGAAGGGGAAATCAAGGCACTCAGGCTAGGTATCTCAGGAAAAAAGGGCGGGGAATAAAACAACTTTCAATTTGGGGGTCCTTGGCAAAGAAAACCTTATTTTTGTAACTTAGAGGTGACCTAAAACCCCCAAGTGTAGATTACACTGAATTGTCCTAGAGTTGTACGCCAAGACCATGTACCAAAATCTGAAGTATAAGACCAAGGGAAGTGATCTAGATCTACAGGAATACTGGATGGGTAACCCCCTAAAATGTGAAAGAATTTGTTGCAAAACTTACCTGTAAGAGTTCTGTTTATTGAATGACAGAGGCTAGTTGCCCAGGTGCCAATGTGATGAAAAAGACCAGCAGAAGACTGCCCTGAGAACGAAGAGCAAGATCAGTAATTTGTAAAGAACATTATATGCATTACTTCACAATAAGTTAATGTCTCATTAAGATCCCCCCTCCCTTTTAGAGACAAAGAAACTGATGCTCAGAGTGCCTCTACTGGGTCTACGGTCAGTCAGCTGCTAGTACTGTTGGGATTGATGTACAAGACACAGTTACACAAATACCATCTATTTAAAACCAAAAAGGAGCATCGTCCACAATGGGCATATGCAAAGACATCTTTGTTGACACTATGATTTAATATGTTTCTAGAAATTCTAGGTCTATCAGTAAGAAAAAGAAAATTGCAGAAATGGATGAAAGGAAAAAATTCCATTCAACCTAAATGGAAAACAAAGCAAAACTATTCCCAAAGCATTTGGCCCCAAGTTTTAAACAGTCCAACTTTAACCAGCCCTACTTTTTAGCTGAGTAGTCAAAGTAGCGAGATTTCTCAGGGTGGAAGCCCAGACCCTAGACATACCCAATAAGCTGTACTTAAATTTATCAGCTCCTCTTCATTAAAAATCCCAGGTTCCTGACTGGTCACTAAGACTGTGGAGGTTACAATGGAGCTGGGACAGGAAGATCCTGGAAAATGCAAATTCCTTGGGAAAGAACTCCCTATGTCATCTAAAAAGATGTTATGAAAACTGGAAAGCAATCAGGCAGAGATAGGCTTAGATGTATGTGTGTGTATGTGTGTAGATCTATATCTACACGTACATATATACTACACACACTATACTATGACCAAGAGTCATTCTCCAATAGATAAGTGGTCAAAATGTACATACAAAGAGTTCTTAAAAGGATTTCAAAATATCAACAGTTACATGGGAGGACAAACCAAATAACTAATAATAAGAGAAACATAAATTACTTTATACTCTGTAAATTGACAGAGAACAAAAAATGAAAATGTTGGACAGGCTGTGATAGTGATACATTGTGGGTGAGACCGTGAATTGGTACAGCCACTTTGGAAAGCAATTTGGAATTACACAAATAGACTAACTAAAATGTCCATGTCCTTTGACAAAGGGATACTATCACTAGCCGTTATATACCCAAAGAAACCATTGCTAAGAACAAAGTCCCCATGTATACCAAAATATTTATATCAATATGTTTTATGATAGTAAAAAAGTGGAAACAAAGTAGATACCCATCAACTGGGGAATGGCTAAACAAGTGGTTAGTACATGAATATAATGGAATATTACTGTGATGTAAGAAATGATGAATACGATTAAATAACATAGAAGCATTGAAAGATCTATGTGAACTGATGCAGAGTGAAGTAAGTCTTCACAATGACTACAGCAATATAAATGGAAAGAACTACATACCAAAAATCAAAAGTTAATATGGCAAAATTATAAATAACAAGTATGGTTCAAAAGAGTAGATATGAGAGGATACCTTCACCCCACCTCTTTACAGGTATTACACATCATACATTTTCAATGTCTTTTATCAGTTGTGCTGATTGTTCCTTTTATCTTTAAAAAATAAATATTTGTTACATAGGAGGGGGAGGGATAATGGGGAAAATTATGATGTAAAAAAACAAAATCAAAAGGGAGCCAATTTATGTTTGCAGGTATAGTAGACACTGAATTAAGTTCAATTCTTTCTAATTTGCCTTGTCTAGACTGTTCCATTGATCTACTTTTCTATTTTTAATCAGTACAAATTGTTTTGATATTAAACATCTTATTTTGCTCCAAATGAATTTTATTATTTTACCTAAATTGAGTGGTATAACATTAAAACTATAAATTAATCTTAGTAGTAGTAATTCTGTGATATTGGCATGACCTACACAATAAATATTTCTGCCGCAATTTAAGTTGTTCTTTGTTTCTCATGTAACAAGAATATTCGGTTACTCAGAGACTCCATTTTCTTTTTGCATTTTCCAGGTCCTGCCCACTCACCAGTCCTGGGTCTTTGCTGCCACAAAAAAGCATTTCTGTGAATATTAAATATTTTGGTGCTGATGGAAACTCTCTGTCTCTGATATCGTTGGGGCCATTTGCCTGCCATTGAGCTTTCTGGGGTAAAGATTGTGGCCAGTTGAGTCACTTTTTTGCACAGATCTACATTTTCCCCTATTGGTTCAATACCTTTAGACCATCACACTGAAGGAGAAAGTAAGGCTGGTGACCTTGCACAGACCTGCCTCACTGAAATCAAAGTCAACTGCAAGTCATGCCATCATCTCCCTGAGGCCCTAGTCCTCTTCAAGAACCAAGGACAACCACAACCTGTGAGTGGTCTCCTCTCCCCTCTTCTCCTCTGGTAGCCTCTACTCTCTTGTCTCCTCTGGTCTCCTCTCTCCCCCTCCTCTCTTCTGCTCTGCTCTCCTGTCCTTTGGTCTCCTCTTCTCTGGTTTTCTCTCCTCTCCTGTTCTCTGGTCGCTTCTCTGATCTGCTTCCTTGTCCTTTGGTCTCCTCTCATCTCCCCTCCTCTCTCTTCTCCTCTCAAAGGAGAGAGGGTAGAAGACAGGAGACTCCCCTCTCATTCTCCCCTCCCTTAAGGGTGGAGGAGGAAGGAGAGAGGGGAGGGAAGGGAACCTTATAATGGCTAACCTCTAATAAAAGACTCTTAAAAGACTCCCCTTCCCCCCTCTCCCTTTCTCCTCTCTCTCCTTCCTCCCTTCCCTCCCTCTCCTCCCTCACCCTTCCCTCCCTCTCTTTAGAGGAGAGAAGAAAGGAGAGAGGAAAAGGGACCTCTCACCCCTAGGAGAAGAGATCCTCTCCTCTCCCCTTTTCCTCTCCATCTCTCTTCCTCTTCTCTTTCTCTCTTCCCATCTCTCTTCTCCTTTCTTAGAGGAGACCCTCTAACTCCTAAGAGAAGACCTGTAACACCTAATAGATACCCTCTCCCCTCCCCACTCCTCTCCCTCCCTCCTCTCCCATCCTCCCTCTCTTCTCTCCTTACCTCCCCTCACCTTATCTCACAGTACTCTGATGTGACAACATACCAAACTTTGTGAGATGCAGCCAAAGGAGTACTCAGGAGAAAATGTATATCTCTAAAGACTTGCATCAATAAAAGAACAAAGCAATGAACTGAGCACGCTACTAAAACAATAACCAGAAAACCGACAAATTCACCCCTCCAATTAAGGACCAAAATAGACATCTTGAAGATGAAAGAAGAAACTAATGAAATTTAAAGTAAAAAAAAATCAATTAACTAATAAATAAAACCAGGAGCTATTTTTAAACACAAAATAGATAAGCCACTAGGTAATTTGGTTTTTAAAAAAGAAAAAGCAAATTACCAGTATTAAACATGAAAAAGGTGAATTAACAAACAGTAAAGGAAAGAAAGCAATTATTAGGTGCTATTTCATACAGCTTCATACCAATAAAACTGACTAAATGAAATGGATGAATATTTACAAAAATATAAATTGTCCAAATTAACAGAACAGGAAGTAGAATACTTAAATAACCATATCTTAGGGGAAAAAAATCGAACAAACCATGAATGAATTCCCAAAGAAAAACGGGACCAGATGATTTTACAAGCAAATTCTACCAAAAAAGCTTAAAGAGTAATTAATTCCAGTATTATATAGACTCTTCAAAAAAACAAAACAAAACAGGAAAAGGAGTCTTACCAAATTCCTTTTACGACACAGATATGGTCTTGATACCTAAAAGCAGGGAGAGTCAAAACAGAAAAATAAAGCTATAGAATGATTTCCCTAATGAACACTGATGCAAAAATTCTAAATAAAATACTAGTATAGAGAATACAGCATACATCACAAAGAACAGACTGGATTTACACCACAAATGCAAAACTGAATCAACATTAGGAAAACTATAAGTATAATTGACCATATTAATAACAAATCAACAAGAATCATGAATATTTCAAAAGATGAATAAAAAAGCTTTTTACAAGATATAACACCCTCTCCTGTTAAAAAAAAAACACAAGAAATCATAGGAATAAACACAGGTTTCTCTAAAATGATATGTAGTATCTATCTAAAAACCAAGGGAAATGCCATCCACATTCAGAACAAGAGCTACAGAGTATGAACGCAGAGCAAAGCAGTCTATTTTCTTTTTTATTTATTTTGTTGTTTTTCTTTCTCATGGTTTTTCTAATTCATCCTAATTCTTGTATACAACATGACTAATGTGAAAACATGTTTAATAGGAATGTATATGTGGAGCCTGTATCAGATTACATGCTATCTTAGGGAGTGGGGAGGGGAGGGAGGGGGAGAAAATGTAAAATTTATGGAAGTTAATGTTGAAAACTAAGAATAAACAAACCCCCAAGAATGGGCACAAACCTCAAGAACTGAGGCCTGTTTTGGGAGCTATGTGGCTTCAAAAGGGAGAGAGTCCTAAGACGTTTCTCTTTACAGCATGGTCTCTCCCCACATGCTGGGAATAAAAAGGGGCCTCCATTACTTCTGGAATATGAAGAAAGTCTGGTGTTTCCCAATCTATGTTTGTTATCTTTTTTGGAAACACATAATTATTATATTGGGCAATCAAAAAGAAATTGCAAAGAAGGTTCTCCCTTTTAGCTTTTAGTAAACAAATGATTTTCCAATATGAGTACTGACTCTATAATTAATTTTTATAAAATTCCAATTGTACCATGTGATCATGAGTAAACCTGAATATATCAGGTTCACTGTTTGAAATATGGAAAACGGTCAGTGAGTAGATAGAGTGGCTTCTGAAAGCTTTTGGGGGAGGCAGAATGGAAGAATTACATAAATAAAAAGATGATAAAGAAATACTAAGACAACTAAGAGTGAGAGATTTAACATGCTTTAGACACTGACTCTACTATTCTTTTCAAGTAAACACAGCATTGAAAAGCAATACAGTATAATTAATGTTAGATCCCCTATCAGGGGCTAATGTTATAGTTTATTGTGTCATCATAAAGCCACATTTTTTATGAGGCTATAGCTTAGGAATGCCAGAGTCATGAAAATTTTACAGAAAACACAACCCTTTTATGTTGGTAATTCAGCCGCTGGTGCTTCGTTTTATGCAAACGCTTATTGTGACATTATGCATTACAAACATGGGCACTATGAATAAAGTCCAAGTAGAGCAAGGAGTGAACTTCCTGGGTCAAATATGTGGGCATGGTCATCTTTGACAAGGACAATCTCGAAGCTTAGTAGTCCTTCAAAAAGAATCATTTGAAGCAGATTAGGAAAATTATCTGTTTGAGAATCCCACTCATTTAAATATAATTATAAGAAGCCTAATATCCTGATTTTAAAGCAGTTATGAGAAGACTCAGATGTTCAATAAGTTGGGGTTAAATAAATCTCCTGGGTATTGATCAGGAAAGAAAACCCATTTGTGTAATATGCAAGCCAGGAAGGAATTCCTTGGGGGCAGTGGGGGAAAACATTAGCCTAAGAAACCTAACAAGAACCTTGTAAATGTTTGATTCTCAACCCATGAGCTTCCATAGCTGCTTCTAGGGAATTCTTCAAGGATATCAAATTTGGGAAACTCCTGTGTGTGGAATTTAAAGACTTTCATAACCACTTTACATTTCTTTCCTTCCTCATACACCATTTGTGGTTATTGAGTCGTCTCAGGCACATGCAACTCTCTGTGACCCCATGTGGGGCTTTCTTGGCAAAGATACTAGAGTGGTTGGCCATTTCCTTCTCCAGCTCTCTTTAGAAATGAGGAAACTGAGGCAAACAGGGTGAAGTAATTTGTGCAGTGTTGCACATCTCATAAGTGTGTGAGGCTGAATTTGAACTCGGCTCCTCCTGACTCCAAGGCCAGCAAGATACCCATTTCACCATCTAGCTTTCACCATCCCCCACCCCCACTAGCATGCAAGCATCTTGAAATAAAATATTATCTCACTTTTAAATTTGCATCTGCAATACCTGACACAGTGTTTGGCATATAATAAGCACTTGATAAAGGCTTATTAAAAATTCATTCATTCAGGGCAGCTAAGTGACACAGTGAATAGAGCACCAGCCTTGGAGTCAGGAGAACCTGAGTTCAAATCCAGCCTCAGACACTTAACACCTTAGACAAGTCACTTGACCCCAACTGCCCTGCCTAATCCCCTCCAAAAAGCAAAAATTCATTCATTCTAGATATTACATCCATATATATATAAAATCTGCTTCTGTATATACATGTTTTCTCTGAGAGAATGCAATCTTCTTGAAAAAAGGGGGACATTTTTTTCTTTATCTCTCCATTACTTAGCCTTGCAC
This sequence comes from Gymnobelideus leadbeateri, assembly GCA_011680675.1. NCBI lineage: Eukaryota > Metazoa > Chordata > Mammalia > Diprotodontia > Petauridae > Gymnobelideus > Gymnobelideus leadbeateri. The sequence goes on from WOXC01012472.1 coordinate 60,155, forward strand.
CCAATACAACATGGAAGTTTAATAAATTCTTGTGGAGTGGCTGACACAGTGAAATGCACAAAGGCCTGTTCATCTTGGGCCAAAGCTTTGGCATTCACAACTCTACTGTGGTATTGCGAGTCCATGGTCACCATCAAGCATGTGACAGATTGCAAAGCGTGGACTCAGGAAGACCTAGGGTCGATTTTTTTCCTCTGATACTTTCTAAGAAAATCACTTCTCTGAACCTCAGTTTCCTTATCTGTAACATGAGGAAAATAATAGACTCTACCTCACAGGGTGGCGATGCTCAAATGAGATAATGTAGGGAAGGTTTCTTACAAACCACAGCACTGGATATGTGACTTCTTACTACCCTTGAATTGCTAAACCTGCTGGCCCATTCCCAGGCTTCATCCTTTTTAACTTCTCTGCTACATTTGACACTGTTTTCCTTCTCCTTCTGAAAATCTCTGTATTTTCAAGACAATGATCTCTCCTGGTATTCCTCCTACCTGTAGGACTCCTTCTTGGTCTCCATCACCGGATGATAAGGCATGGTGGTAGTGGTGATGACAAGCACCTACATTGATACTTACTTTTAGGATTTACAAAGCTTTGCACACATTACTTACTTTGGTCCTCAGAAGAATCCTGTGAGGTAATATTAGCCCCATTTTACAGATGAGAAAACTGAGTCACTGAGCAGTGAAATGACTTGCCTAAGTCACATCACTAGTGTATGAAGTGAGAATTGAGCCCATGTTTTTGTGAATCCCCCTCCAGCTCTCTATCCACTATTACATACTTCCCTCCTAGGATCATCATGCATACTCTGCCCTCCAACTATGGGCTCTAAAACTCTAACCAGGTTCTCATCTCTCCTCTCTCTATAATTTCTCTCAAGAATCTACAGTGATTCCTTATTGCCTCTAGAATAAAATACAAGCTCCTTTGCCTGACATTTAATGCCTATTTCCATTTGTTGGATACAGAGGGTTTAGCCTGGAGGACACTGATATGCCCTAGCCTCTTGGATCTTCCTCCTAGTTGATAGCAACTGGGTGACAATGAAACCATCCCTAAATATGAACACAGTTATTAATAAACTGAAATAAATGATTTTGTCAAATTTCAGAGAATCCCAACTTTCCTAGTTGGAAGAGACTTCAGTGTCCATCTAGATCAACCTGAAGTAAGAATCTTCTTTCTAACAGACCTCACAAATGGTTACCTAAATACCTTCCTAAGGCAACTCATTCCACATTGTAATTGTTCTAACTGTGGAGAAGATTGTTTTTTTCTTTACCCAGTTCTAGTTGCCTCTTTGTAACTTCTCTCCATGACTTCAAGTTCTACCCTCTGAAGTCAAGCAGGATAAGTCTAATCCTTCTTCATGAGGCAGCCCTTCAAATACTTAAAGATAGGCATCACACCTGCTCATCGCCCCCCCCCCCCCAACCATGTCTTCACTTTTCCAGTTTGAACATATGCAGTCCCTTCAGCTGATCTTTGTGTGTGGCCTTGTCCCCCTCAGGTTGACCCTCCTAAAATGTGACACCCAGAGCTGAATATGAGGGCCCAAATACAATATAAGCCAATGACATGAAATGCCACTTCACTAGCAATTTAGACTGTTTACAAAGCACTTTCTTCCTATCAGACCTCTGGGATAGTAGTGCAAATGTTAGCTCCATGTCATATATATGAACCTGAGGCTCAGTGATGCTTTACAGCTAGTAAGTGGCAGAGACAAGACTGGAACCCATGTCTTTGGGACTCTAGGTGGACTGCAGAGGGAGGCCTCTTCTGGCTTTCCATGAAGTGATCAAGGAGCCATGATCTGCAGTATTGAAGGGAATACTCCACTACCATCTCTCCACACCCACAACATTACAGCCACCTGGTTTATTGAAGCCTGATGAAAATGACATTGTCGTCTATTTCAGTTCACAATGAGATCCAAATACATTGACTTAGTTTGCACTGCTCTGATTCTGAGAGTAATTTCTGCTCATTTGTTCATTTGCATTAAAGATGGTAAAATATGCCTTTGTTTCGCTTTAAAACAATCTATTTTAAATGAATTCTTAAAGATATCAAATCTTTCATTTCTTCAGGCTGAAGTATGACAGATCCTTGAGATTTCACTATATATAAATCCTTTTACTGGCAGCCATAAAGGTGAATTTCTGCTTTTGAGATTAATTAAAAAATACATCATTAAGATGCTTTAGTGAATTAAAAATTCCATCCTTTTGGTACCAGAGCTCTGCACTATGATTCACTTCCTTTTTATGGGTTCCATTCTGCTAAATGCCAATGGATTTATCTCTTTTGTGATTTACTAATTGTTCTGCCTTTAACCGTAGATTTTAAGTGAAAATTAATAATTATAAATGATAATTATGACTAAAGCTTCCTATTCCCCTTAACCATATCCAATGCAACAATAATATTGTCAGTTTCTAATAATTACCCATGACCATACACGTCATTTGCATACACACCTGTCACTTTCTACTAAAGATATAGTCTGATATAAAGTTCTATTAACATTGTTATAGCAAAATCATAGGTAGTAACCATCTCTTAGTACTTTTTTTTTAAAAAAGGAACTACTAATCTCTCAAAAATACTCCTTTAGAAACATAATTCAGAAATTTGCACTAAAATGGACCTTTCTAATGCTGTATAGCTCTCAAGCACCCATCTGTGTGGTTTCCACCATGACTAAGGATTAAAATATATTTAGGCCATCTGACTTTAGAAAGGAATTTACTGAAGTAGCATAACTGACACAAAACACCCCCCAAGTCTGTGAAATACTCTCCCTGAGTACATACAAATACTCTATGTACATATAGAGTCCAGGGGAGAGTGGGATCAAACTTAGAGAAGACATGTGACAAAGGCATAACTTGCAGCTCCTGGTTGTTGGAAGTTCCTTTCTTCCCTTCACAAGGTGCTCAAGAAGATCCTCTTGAGCATACACTGGCTTCTTTGCTGGGCTTTCTGTTGAGCATAAGCACACAAACTTTCTTTGGCTCCCAAAGCAGACACTGCTAAGAACAACTGCCAAGCAGAGTATGATGCTAGCATGCTATTGGGAAAATGAGAAAATCCAAATCTTGTGGACCCTTCAAAGCTCACAAGGTCCTCCTCCAGCCAAGGCAGGTTGTGGGGCTGGAGGGGAAGGAGGCCAAAGCCAAAGTACCCCCCACCAAGGAACAATGTCCCAGGGAGCTTGAATGCTCTCTTCTCATTCTCCACCAGCGGAATCTTTACTTTCTCATGCATATAGAATTTTAAGGGTGAGGCTGACAAAATAAATCTATCAGATTACCCCACCAAAGTAAGTGTTAAAATACTATGCTCTAGTCCTTGAGGTAAAAATGTGTCTGGATTGAATTTCTCCCAGGTTTGCATAGGTCAGCTATTTTATAGAAGACCCACAGGGAATGACCAAGCCAATACAAACATTCATTCTGTAACAGCACTCTAGTTCAGCCAGTAGCTCACCCTCTATTTGGAAGTCATCTACATAGATCAATGAACCCGTTAGACTGATGATATCACCAAGGGACAGAAGCCGAGAGAGAAGGCACAGGACAGGGCCTTCAGGGACACTCACACTTAGGGTTTAGAAGACAATATCAAAAGCTAAAGGGGGGTCAAATGGTATGAGTATTGAGGGGAAATTAGATCTGAGATACTTTTTAAATGTCTTCTTATCCTGTGATGCAAAACAGCCAACGCTAACATAGGCACAATGGGAGGAAAGACAGAAAGAGAGGTCTTTCTGACCTGTCTCCTTTTCCTGTACCTAATACTGGCCATTCCATTGTTCCACTCAGTCAAAATTTCTGACACACATTTTTTAAAATAACAAACCTACTTCAAACTCCACAACTCTTCAAGCTTTGCCTCCCTCTTCTTCTAGCAACTCCAGTCTTGACCCAGTAGTGGTGGAAAAATCTAGGAAATAAACACAAGCAAAGAGGAAACAAAATTATGGCTTTTTAAAGATGATAGCATGGTTAATCTAGAGAACTCTAGAGTCAATGAAAAATAATTCCATATAAGCTGTAGCCAGAATTATTTTATTCCCTAATTTTGGCAAACTTAGGAAAGCAGCATGAATTGTAAATAAGGATTCTAGGGAGTAAAACATCGCATCCATTGGGGACTTTTATGTATACCCTTCAAATTCCACCAGTGGTAAGTAATATTTTCTTTTAATTTTCCCTTCTGGGTTTAAAAATCTAAAAAGCTTCAAAAAGACTTCTATTTTTCAATTCTTTTATTAACAATATTCTGTTCAATGAAATAATTTCATTATGTTGTTCTCTCAAATTCCCCTAGCCAGTTTGTATTATTTTCCTTTTAAATAAGGTTTATTAATTCTTTCTGGGCTTTTTCTAAATATCGCAATCATTTCTAATCATGTTCTCTTACTTCTCTCCCCTAGAAAAGGAACTCTTCATTTTAACAATAACAAACACCTGATATGCAAATAGCATATGGCACATAATAGCATAGGGCACATAAAAGCCCTATTAGCCCCTCTACTTCTCCTCCAAGAAGAGCATTTTTGCATTTAAAAACACCTCCATCTTTGTTCTCCCTAACATTTTTGTTGGTGTGAAAATAACTAGGATAGAAATCGAATTGTAGTTTTTGAGTAACTGTCAAACTTGCTTTTCTTTCAAATCTGAATAATTCTTTGTTATTATCCTACTGTACCCCTGAATCCTAAGGAGCTCAAAAACCACTAACTGGGCAAAAGAAAAAGTAGGTGTTTCATTACACATCTATTGCTATTCTGCAAACACAAGAAGAAAAATCTTTTCTAGAGGTTTGGTGTTTTTAAAGTCAGATTAAGGCTAAAATCTCTAGAGCTGATAACGTTGGACAGCAAATCTCAGATCCTGTTAGTTCTATTTAATAAACTTTAACTTGCAATACTTGGGGGGGGGGAGGACCAATTGAGTGTCATGTATGAGCATCACAACCTTTTTCTTCCAAAGACAAATTATATGTCTTGAGTTCTCCAAAAAGCCTATGCTTTGGGGATTCTCTGCTTTCCACTAAGAGGGCTTAGTGACTTGTCAAGAAATTCTACAAAGAATTTGCTAAGATATTCTAGATCAAACCAACCTGCAGTCTGATAGTTAATGAATTCATTGCAAAAATGGGAAAAGGTAAGAGCAGGAGAAATCCATGGGAAAGTATGATTCTAGGAAAAAAATGGGACAGAAATATGTAAATTGAATAGAAGCTTCACATCTCTATATGTGAATACATACTTTGTATAAAAAATGGTAAGCACTGGATATCATGAGCACCTATAGTACCATAAAGAACAAAATACATTATATTTTAGCAAATAGGAAAAAAAAACATTATTGTTGGGGTTGAGTCTGCTGCCTGAGTATAATCAGACAATTGATTTGTCAGAGCCAAAAGAGGAATTAATAAAAAAATGAAAGCAGGAAGACTAATAATAAGAAAAATATATGCCATCCCAGTAAAACTCTAACTTGTATTACTTAAGTAATTGAAAAATAAAAAAATAACCCCAAAGTGACCTAGACACTTACTAAATAACTTCATCCAGAAGTTTAACCAATGTAGATTAATGGGAAAAACAAGCACCTTGGTCAGCAAACATCTGACTTCCTTGCCAGAGAGAGGTCTATCAATGATTACCAAAAGCAATGCTTGGGTAAAACAAAAGGATGAAAATTAAGGACTACAAACAGAAATTTGGAAAAAATTTGATAGAAAACATTTCAACAAGTTGTTTTCTCTATTGAAGAGAGCAGAACCACCATGCTTCAACCATCCCAATCCCTGAGGTGCTTATGGAGGAAGTAGAAAGATGAGAGGAAACAAGGTGGGTAAAGCATAGCATTGGACAAAGTAGATATGGAGGAGCTCCATGCTGGAAGGAACTCAAATTGCAAGGGTATTGAGAGACTAACAGATGTGGCATCTGGGTGGAAGGGGAGATACAAAATGTATAGGAAATAGATCCAAAAATGGAAATTTGGAGAATATCAATGAATATTGACCTAGAGGAATACTCTCCCATCTATACAAAATCTTAATGACAGTCATTTATTCAGGGAGTGAGAAGCTCCTTGATGATGGTCTTAGTAGAGAACAAGCAGGCTTTCATAAGCGTGAGAAAATTGAGGGGATTACAACAGCAAGTGGTTAAGTGTGGGAATTGAATGAACTATACTGACTCCATCTTGTGACTCAATTCTGGAGCTAGCTCAGTTCTCTTTCTATTCAGTTATGGGTCTAGTCCAAATTCTGTCTTGTGAGAAAAGTTTATTCAATTCTGGGCATTGGGAGAAAGCCTTAGTGCATTCTTTGAACCTCACCCAGCGTGGCTGGGAAACTGGACCACCTCTTCTGCTGCTTAGAGACCCTTAACCAAGTATCTTAGTTATGCTGACCAGAAACTTGATTAGGTCAAAAGATTGATGCAAGAGCTTTCTGACAATTATACATCTCAAGCAACTCTTGTCTTATCTGAAAACTGAACCCATACTAATCAATTAATGATGGTTTCCATGTTCCTTTGATTATGTATAGATACTTGGGGATAGTAGGACATGGCTTTTCTGAATTCTAAATTTTCCATGATACAAATAAGATCTTGCTGCTTAAACCAAGGAGAGGCAAAGCATTGAAAAAAATATAGGCCAATATCCCTAACAAACACTGATGTAAAAATACTAAACAGAATATCAGAAAATAGGCTTAAAAGACACTATGACCAGATTGGATTATACCAGGAATGCAGGGTTAGTTCAATATAAGGAAAACAAATATAACAGATTATACTTTTTAAAACAAGAAAGATGATTATATTAATAGATATTGAAGACGCGTTTGAAAATAATCCAATACTGGGGTGGCTAGGTGGTGCAGTGAACAAAGCACCAGCCCTGGAGTCGGGAGAACCTGAGTTCAAATCCAGCCTCATACACTTAACATTTGCTAGCTGTGTGACCTTGGGCAAGTCACTTAACCCCAATTGCCCTCCAAAAAGCAAAATAAAATTTTTTTTAATTAAAAAAAAGAAAATAATCCAATACAAGGGGAACTAGGTGGTGCAGTGGATAGAGAGCACCAGCCCTGGAGTCAGGAGGACTGGTGTCCAAATCTGGTCTCACACACTTACTAGCTGTGTGATTCTGAACAAATAATTTAATTCTAATTGCCTCCAAAAAAATTCCATCAATTTCTACCTAAAACAAAGGAAAGTATATGAATAAACAGATGTTTCCTTAACAGTCTGTAGTATCTACCAAAAATGAATTCAATGTAGAAAGGTTAGAGGACTTTTCAAAAATATCAAGGGTAAAACAAGGATACCCTTTATCACCACTACTATATGGCATTAGTGCTAGAAATGCTAACTATAGCTATAAGGCAGGAAAAAAAATCAAAGGAATAAACACAGGCAAAGAGGAAAGGAAACAATTGCTTTCTGAAGACCATACAATGATCAATCCTGAACAGAGGTGTCAAGCATACAACCTGGTCACAACCCTCTTGGGTACAACCTAAACCAGATTAAAATATAATTAAAATATTTAACAAAATATACAAATATGTAGTAGACCACAGAAAGCATTAATATGTGGTTTTCTAAGTCAATACGTGGTCCATAGGGATTTGTTTATATGATTTAGTGACCCCATTTCCATCTAAGCTTGACACCACTAATAAAGAGTCAACTAAAATTAATTTGAACAATTAATAATTTTAACAAAGTTGCAGAATGTAAATAAATCTACATGAGTCATCATTATTTCTATGTATTAACAAAACCCAGGAGGAATAAAGAGAAATATAATTTAAAATAACTACAGAATATATAAAAAATGAGAATCTATCTACCAAGACCAACACAGGAACTATAGCAAATACAAAACATTCTTTACATACAGACCTAAATAAATGGAGACTTATTCATTGGTGATGGATAAGTCATAAAAATGACAATACTATCTAAATCAATTTACTTATTTGGCAACATAGCCATCAAACTGCTCAAGGATTACAGCTAGAAAATACAATAATGAATAATAAAATATAATAATGAAATTCATCTGGAGAAATAAAAGGTCAAAAATCTCAAGGGAAATAATGGATGAAGGGATGAAAAAGCATTAGTAGATCTAATACTATTCTAGCAAGTAGTAATTATCAAAAGTCTGGGGCTAGTTAAAAATACAGAGGTTGATCAATGGAATATATTACATACATTACATACAGAACCAAATGAACGCAGCTTTCAATGTACCCAAAGATCCTCAGCTACCAGGGTCAAGACCCAAATAATTGCACAAAACCTGCTGGGAAAACTGGCAAGCATTCTGGAAGAAATTAGGCATAGACTTAAATCTCACAACATACTCCAATATAATCTTCAAATGGAAATATGATTTTGTAATAAAGAGGGGCATAACAAAAAAATTAGAGGAATAAGGAAGAAATTAATTTTCAAATATATGGATAGGGGAAGAGTTCACGACCAAACAAGGGATAGAGAGGATCACAGAAGATAAAAAAGACAATTTTACTCACATAAAAATAAAAAAAGCTTTGTACAAACAAAACAAACACAGGCAACTGTAGAAAAAAATCTTTGCATCAAATTTCTTTGATGAAGGTCTTGTATCCAAGATATACAAAGAACTGACTGAAATTTATAGATAAATGGTCAAAGGACATGAACAGGCAGGTTTGAAAGGAAGAACTGTAAACTATCAACAAATACGGGGAAAATGTTTCTAATCACTAGTAATTAAAGAAAAACAAATCAAATCCCCTCAAATTCTACTTCACACTCATCAGATTGACAAAGATGACCCAAAATAAAGGGTAAGGATAATGACAAATGTTGGAGGGGCTATGGAAAAACAGAACACCAATATAAGGATAGTGGATCTGTGAAATGGTCCAGTTATTCTAGAAATTCATTTGGAACTATACCTAAAATATCACTCAACTATACATATCTTTTAACCCAGTGATACCTACCAGCCTACTCTCCAAGGAAATCAAATAAAGAAGAGGATTGTCCAGCAGATATTACTCCTATGGCACAATGCAACTCATAGCCTGAGGAATTAAACAAACAAGGAGTCCTCTTAGTAAAAATATATTTAAATAACTTTAGGCAGAAGACAAATAAAGAGCAATCCAGAGAATAAAAACAAATAAAAGTCACAGGCAAAAAGGCTAAGAAGCAATCAATAGTGAGGTTGTAGGCAGGCTCAGGAGGTCCTTGCCAAAATTCTCAAAACTGTTGTCTTGCTTTTTGCCCTAACAGCTGGGTCATGTAACTGCCCCAGATCTGCATAAAAACTTTTTTGCTTGCTATAGTCCCAGCTAATATTATGAGAGGAGAGAGGGTTCAACTCACATCTTCCAAGTTCCATCAGCCTCCTGGCCCATAACAGTCACCAAATTGTGTATAGTCTTTGACACATACTACTAACTACTAACTATAGTCTGACAAATACTACTAACCTGACCCTAAGGAGATCAAAGAGAAGACCCTCTACAGTCAAACATATGTACAGTCACTTTTGGTGGTAGCAAAAGACTGGAAACTGGTGGAGTAGGGGACATCAACTGAGGAATTGCTAAACAAATTATGGTATATCAAAGAAACTGGATACTCCTCTGTCATTAAAAAAGATGGCTTCAGAGAAACCTGGGAAGATTTATATGAGCAGATATCAAGGGAAGCAAGCAGAATCAGGAGAACAATGTATACAACACAATGTATACATTGGAAAGGCAAACAACTGCCAAAGAACAAATATAAATGATTAGGAAAATGAGAAATGTATGAAGTTATGCAGAGGGAAAAAAAAGCAAAACCAAAAAAAAAAAAAACAACATGATGACTACAACAGAAAGTCAAGATGCAGAAATAATAAAACTTTTCAATTATAATGGTCAATATCAATATACTGCTATCAAAGTTAAAGAAGACATTGTTTATTTTGATAAATAAATTTTTTGGGAAAATTACTTTGGCTGTATGGGGGGAATTACTTGGAGGTTTGTTGGGAATTATCTGTTTTGTGAAAACTTACCAACACATTTTTGAAAAGTCAGTAGCTTTTCCTATCTTTGTCAACTTCCCCATCTATAAAATGGAGGTAATGATACTCCTACATCACAGTATTTATTGAGAGAAAAGTACTTTGGAAACTATAAAATGCCATGTAAATATGGGCTGTTATCATAATGATTTCATTATTTAATAGCCAGACATAGCAACCAGTGAGCTACTTTTCAAATAATGAATTTGTAGGTGGATACTTTTCCAAAAAAATGTAGATTCAATGTGCATCTCTCTCTGTGGACAATATATTGGATAACAATAACCCTATCAAAATATGAAATGTTCTTCTTAAGACATATTTTAATGCAGTCATTTTGAAGTGATTTTAGCATAGCTCTAGAACAATGAATTAATTAACTAATTAACTTTTAATTACTTCTATATTAAATGGAATTGGATTTGCTACTCCTACCACATAGACTAATAAGCTCCTTGGAAAAGAATCACAGGCAATAATTTTACCATTTTATTTTATTATTAAACTAAATCATTTGTGTGTGTTTGTATGTGCCTCTGAGGAATTAGGTAATGCAGTTACATAAATTAAAATAACTTTCACTATGAGAACACATAATACTTTTCATTTATAGCTCCATCATTTTCTGTTTTGGGAGATAAAGGCCTTGGATGAACACAATCTATTTCAACACTGGACAGCAGACATTTTTTAAAGAACAAAGAATCCATCTTGGAATTATGCCTCAAAAGTGCTGAAACTGTGCATATCCTGTGACCCAGCTATACTGATAGCAGCCCTATACCCCCAAAGAAATCAAAGGAAGAAGAATACCCTTTGAACAATTTATACCACTACTAGGCCCACGCTCCCAAAGAAAATAGAGAAAGAGAAAATGGATCAATATATACAAAAATATTTATAGAAGCTCTTTTCATAGTAATCAAAAACTGGAAACTAAGAAGATGTCCTATTGGTGAATAAATAAACAAATTGTGGTAGGTGAATGTAATAGAATATTGTTGTGCCATAATAAATGATAAGGGCAGCTAGGTGATGCTGCAGTGGATAAGAGCACTAGGCCAGGAGTCAGGAACTGATTTCTCTTCCTGAATTCAAATTCTGCCTCAGAATCTTACTAGCTTTGTGACCCTGGGCAAGTCACTTAAACCAGTTTGTCTCAGTTTCTTCTTCTATAAAATGAGCTGGAGAAGGATGTGGCAAACCACTTCTGTATCTTTGACATAGCTGGCATTATAGAAATATTATTCCAGGGTGGCTAGGTGGTGCAGTGAATAGAGCACTGGCCCTGGAGTCAGGAGGACCTGAGTTCAAATCCGGCCTCAGACACTTAACATAAAAACTAGCCATGTGACCTTGGGCAAGTCACTTAACCCCAACTGCCCTCCAAAAATCAGATAAATAAATAGAAATACTTATTTGCCTTCCTTATTTTTGTAGCCCAAGCATTTAGCAAAGTGCCTGGCCCTTAGTAGGCTCTATAGAAACGCTTATCCCCTTCCCTTATTTTGTGCTTGGCATGGAGCCTGGCACATATGAGGCTCTAAAGAAATGTTTATCTTCTTCCCTTATTTTTGTATCCCCAACAATTATCACAGGGCCTTTCACATAGTAGGCTCTATAGAAATACTTATACCTTTTCCTTATTTTTTTTTTACCTCAGTGCCTGGAACATAGCTGGCTCTATAGAAATGCTTATCCCCTTCCCTCATTTTGTATCCCCAACAATTAGCACAGGGCCTTTTATATACTAGGCTCTATAGAAATGCTTATTCCTTTTCCTTTTTTTTTTACCTTAGTGCCTGGCACATATGAGGCTCTATAAAAATCCGTATTCTTTTCCCTTATTTTTGTATCCCCAACAAATACCACAGGGCCTTTCACACAGTAGGCTCTATAAAAATGTTTATTCCCTTTCCTTATTTTTATTTTACCTCAGCACCTTTCAAATACAGTAGGAAATTCTTATCCTTTTCCCTTATTTTTATATCCCCAGCAATTAGCACAGTGTCTGGCACATAGTAGGCTCTATAAACATGATTATCCCCTTCCCTCATTTTTGTATCCCCAACAATTACCACAGGACCTTTCATTTAGTAGGCTCTATAGAAATGCTTATTACCTTCCCTTATTTTTTTTCACCCCAGCCCCTTTCATGAAGTACACTCTATAGAAACCCTTATCCTTTCCCCTTATTTTTATATCCCCAGCAATTAGCACAGTGTCTGGCACATAGTAGGCTCCATAAACATGATTATCCCCTTCCTTCATCTTTGTATCCCCAACAATTACCACAGGACCTTTCATTTAGTAGGCTCTATAGAAATGCTTATTACCTTCCCTTATTTTTTTCTTTTTACCCCAGCACCTTTTATACAGAAATCCTTATCCTTTTCCCTCATTTTTATATATTCAGCAATTAGCACAGTATCTGGCACATAGTAGGCTCTATAAACATGATTATCCCCTTTCCTTATTTTTTTATGCCCCATGCTAGGCACTGTGCTTGGCACATATGAGGCTCTATGGAAATGTTTATCTTCTTCCCTTATTTTTATGTCTCCAGGACTTAGCACAGTGAATAGCACATAGTAGGCTCTATAGAAATGCTTATTACCTTCCCTTACTTTTTTTTGACCCCAGTGCCTTTCATACAGTAGGCTCTAGGGAAATCCTTATCCTTTTCCCTTATTTTTGTGGCCCCAGCAATTAGCACAGTGTCTGGCACATATGAGGTTTTACAGAAATGTTTTTTTTTTCTTCCTTTATTTTTGAATCCTCAGAACTTAGCACAGTGCCTAGCCCAGAGTAGGCTCTACAGAAATATGTATTCTTTTTCCTTATTTTTTTTTTTACCTTAGTGTCTGGGACATAGGAGGCCCTATGGAAAGGTTTATCCCTTTCTCTTATTTTTTATCCCCAGTGCTTGATACCAAGTGCCAGGTACATATAAAGCACTACAGAAATCTAGATACTTTTCCCTCATTTTTATATCCCAAACGATTAGCACAGGGCCTTTGCCATAGCAGGCTCTATGCAAATGCTTGTCCCCTTATTTTTCTATCCCCAGTGCTTGACACTGTGCCTGGCACCTAATAAGGGCTTAAATAATGTCGATTGATTATTCCCTAATGTATTGTGGTTTTTTTTTCCTTTTTTTACCCCATCACTTTTCATACAGTAGGCTCTAGAAATATCCTTACCTTTTCCATTATTTTTATAGCCCCAGCAATTAGCACAGTGTCACATAGTAGGATCTATAGAAATGCTTGTTCCCTTCCCTTACTTTTTGTATCCCCAACCCTTAGCACTGGGCCTTTGCAGTAGCAGGCTCTATGGAAATGCGTATTGCCTTCCCCCCGCCCCCGCCCCCGCCTTTTTTTCCCCTGCACCTTTCAATGGGCTCCATAAAAATCCTTTTCCATATTTTTATACCCCAGTAATTAGCACAGTGACAAGCACACAGTAGGCTCTAGAGAAATGCTTGTCCCCTTATTTTTCTATCCCCAGTGCTTGGCACATAATAGGGGCTTAAATAATGTCGACTGATTATTCCCCAACGTACTGGGGTTTTTTTCCCTTTTTTTTTTTAAACTTGTACCTTTCAATGGCCTCCATAAAAATCCTTTTCCCGATTTTTATAGCCCACTAATTAGCACACTGACTAGCACACAGTAGGCTCTAGAGAAATGCTTGTCCCCTTATTTTTTTTATCTCCAGTGCTTGGCACTGTGCCTGGCACATAATAGGGGCTTAAATAATGTCGATTGATTATTCCCTAAGGTATTGGGACTTTTTTCTTTTTTTTTTCCTCAGCACCTTTCATACAGTAGGCTCTAGAAAAACCCTTACCTTTTCCGTTATTTTTATATCCCCAGCAATTAGCACAGTGTCACATAGTAGGATCTATAAAAATGCTTGTTCCCTTCCATTATTTTCGGTATCCCCAACCCTTAGCACAGGGCCTTTCCAGTAGCAGGCTCTATAGAAATGCGTATTGCCTTCCCCCGCCCCCACCCCACCCCTTTTTTTTTTTTTACCTCAGCTCCTTTCAGTTGGCTCCAATCAAAATCCTTTTCTCGTATTTTTATACCCCAGTAATTAGCACAGTGACTAGCACACAGTAGGCTCTACAGAAATGCTTGTCCCCTTATTTTTCTATCCCCAGTGCTTGGCACTGTGCCTGGCACTTAATAGGGGCTTAAATAATGTCGACTGATTATTTCCCAACTTATTGTTTTTTTTCCTTTTTTTTCCCTTTTCTTTTAACCTGTACCTTTCAATGGCCTCCATAAAAATCCTTTTCCCGATTTTTATAGCCCACTAATTAGCACAGTGACTAGCACACAGTAGGCTCTAGAGAAATGCTTGTCCCCTTATTTTTCTATCCCCAGTGCTTGGCACATAATAGGGGCTTAAATAATGTCGACTGATTATTCCCCAACGTATTGGGCTTTTTTTTCCTTTTTTTTCCCCATCACCTTTCATACAGTAGGCTCTAGAAAAATCCTTACCTTTTCCGTTATTTTTATATCCCCAGCAATTAGCACAGTGTCACATAGTAGGATCTATAGAAATGCTTGTTCTCTTGTTATTTTTTGTATCTCCAACCCTTAGCACTGGGCCTTTCCAGTAGCAGGCTCTATGGAAATGCGTATTGCCTTCCCCCGCCCCCACCCCACCCCCGCCTTTTTTTCCCCTGCACCTTTCAATGGACTCCATAAAAATCCTTTTCCCGTATTTTTATACCCCAGTAATTAGCACAGGGATGAGCACACAGTAGGCTCTACAGAAATGCTTGTCAGCCTACTTTTCTATCCCCAGTGCTTGGCACTGTGCCTGGCACATAATAGGGGCTTAAATAATGTCGATTGATTATTCCCTAAGGTATTGGGACTTTTTTTTTTTCTTTTTTTTCCCCAGCACCTTTCATACAGTAGGCTCTAGAAAAATCCTTACCATTTCCCTTTATTTTTATATCCCCAACAATTAGCACAGTGTCACATAGTAGGCTCTATAGAAATCCGTGTATCCTTCCATTATTTTCTGTATCCCCAACCCTTAGCACAGGGCCTTTCCAGTAGCAGGCTCTATAGAAATGCGTATTGCCTTCCCCGCCCCCCGCCTTTTTTTTTTCCCTGCACCTTTCAGTGGCCTCCATAAAAATCCTTTTCCATATTTTTTACCCCAGTAATTAGCACAGTGACTAGCACACAGTAGGCTCTAGAGAAATGCTTGTCCCTTTATTTTTCTATCCCCAGTGCTTGGCACATAATAGGGGCTTAAATAATGTCGATTGATTATTCCCCAACGTATTGGTTTTTTTTTCCTTTTTTTTCCCTGCACCTTTCAGGGTGCTCCATAAAAATCCTTTTCCTGTATTTTTTTACCCCTGTAATTAGCACAAGGACGAGCACACAGTAGGCTCTAGATAAATGCTTGTCCCCTTATTTTTTTTATCCGCAGTGCTTGGCACTGTGCCTGGCACCTAATAGGGGCTTAAATAATGTCGATTGATTATTCCCCAACGTATTGGGACTTTTTTTTTTTTACCCCCCAGCACCTTTCATACAGTAGGCTCTAGAAAAATCCTTATCCTTTTCTTTTATTTTTATATCCCCAGCAATTGGCACAGTGTCACATAGTAGGATCTATAGAAATGCTTGTTCTCTTTTTATTTTTTGTATCCCCAACCCTTAGCACTGGGCCTTTCCAGTAGCAGGCTCTATGGAAATGCGTATTGCCTTCCCCCGCCCCCACCCCGCCTTTTTTTTTTTTTTTTTTACCTCAGCACCTTTCAGTTGGCTCCATCAAAATCCTTTCCGCGTATTTTTATACCCCAGTAATTAGCACAGTCACTAGCACACAGTAGGCTCTAGAGAAATGCTTGTCCCTTTTTTATCCCCAGTGCTTGGCACTGTGCCTGGCACCTAATAGGGGCTTAAATAATGTCGATTGATTATTCCCCAACGCATTGCGATTTTTTCTTTTTTTTTACCCCAGCACCTTTCATACAATAGGCTCTAGAAAAATCCTTACCATTTTCCTTTTTTATATCCCCAGCAATTAGCACAGTGTCACACAGTAGGATCTACAGAAATGCTTGTTCCCTTCTATTACTTTTTGTATCCCCAACCCTTAGCACAGGGCCTTTGCAGTAGCAGGCTCTATGGAAATGCGTACTGCCTTCCCCCGCCCCCACCCCGCCTTTTTTTTTTTTTTACCTCAGCACCTTTCAGTGGGCTCCATCAAAATCCTTTTCGCGTATTTTTATACCCCAGTAATTAGCACAGGAACGAGCACACAGTAGGCTCTAGAGAAATGCTTTTCCCTTTATTTTTCTATCCCCAGTGCTTGGCACTTTGCCTGGCACATAATAGGGGCTTAAATAATGTCGACTGATTATTCCCCAACGTATTGGGGGTTTTTTTCCCTTTTTTTCCCTGCACCTTTCAGGGTGCTCCATAAAAATCCTTTTCCTGTATTTTTATACCCAAGTAATTAGCACAGGGACGAGCACACAGTAGGCTCTAGAGAAATGGTTGTCCCCTTATTTTTCTATCCGCAGTGCTTGGCACATAATAGGGGCTTAAATAACGTCGACTGATTATTCCCCAACGTATTGGGTTTTTTCTTTTTTTTTTCCCCAGCACCTTTCCTACAGTAGGCTCTAGAAAAATCCTTACTCTTTTCTTTCATTTTTATATCCCCAGCAATTGGCACAGTGTCACATAGTAGGATCTATAGAAATGCTTGTTCCCTTCTGGGTTTTTTGTTTGTTTGTTTGTTTTTTTGTTTTTTTGTATCCCCAACCCTTAGCATTGGGCCTTTGCAGTAGCAGGCTCTATGGAAATGCGTATTCCCTTCCCAGGCCCCACCCCACCTTTTTTTTTTTTTTTTTACCTCAGCACCTTTCAGTTGGCTCCATCAAAATCCTTTTCACGTGTTTTTATACCCCAGTAATTAGCACAGTGACTAACACACAGTAGGCTCTAGAGAAATGCTTGTCCCCTTATTTTTCTATCCCTAGTGCTTGGCACTGTGCCTGGCACCTAATAGGGGCTTAAAGCATGTCGATTGATTATTCCCCAATGTTTTGCGGTTTTTTTCCTTTTTTTTCCCCCAGCACCTTTCATACAGTAGGTTCTAGAAAAATCCTTACCTTTTCCGTTATTTTTATATCCCCAGCAATTAGCACAGTGTCACATAGTAGGATCTATAGAAATGCTTGTTCCCTTCCGTTATTTTTTGTATCCCCAACCCTTAGCACTGGGCCTTTGCAGTAGCAGGCTATATGGAAATGCGTATTGCCTTCCCCCGCCCCCACCCCGCCTTTTTTTTTTTTTTACCTCAGCACCTTTCAGTTGGCTCCATCAAAATCCTTTCCGCGTATTTTTATACCCCAGTAATTAGCACAGTCACTAGCACACAGTAGGTTCTAGAGAAATGCTTGTCCCTTTATTTTTTTATCCCCAGTGCTTGGCACTGTGCCTGGCACATAATAGGGGCTTAAGTAATGTCGATTGATTATTCCCCAAGGTATTGCGGTTTTTTTTTCGTCTTTTTTTTTTTTTTTTGCTCAGTGGATGGCCATTCGGATTAATTTCTAAAAAGAGACAAAAAAACCCACCAAGTAGATTTATGCTATGATATGCCGCATTATCACAATAAAATCTGGCTTGAGGCTAAAGTGTAGATTTGGCAATCTGGCCCAAATTCATAGCGCTTCTTCATTTAAAAGGAAGCGGATTAAGCTTCTCTCTGCAGTTAAAGAAAAGCTGGAGTCTAAACCCAAGCTTGGGCCCTCCCTCTTCTCCTGGGCGGCTCCCATTGTGCCTCAGGCCGCCATCCAAGGGACATCTAAGAAGGCTTGGGTAGGGCGGACCCCAGGGGTGCATGGGGACTAACATCAAATCTGGCAAATATATCATTTTCGGGAATAGAATTGAGAAACATACAAAGGAAAATAAGGCCTGGGGTGTGGCCATCCGCATCCCTCCCGCTCCCCCTCAATTGAGCTCCTGGGGCCCGTTCACCTCACCCCCCCAACCCCACCCAACCCCCCCCCATCCCTAGCGCATCCACATAGAGGATGGGCATCTTTAAGGTCTTACAATGTGGCCAGCCTGCATCAGCTGCTCTCTCGGTCTCCTGTTGC
Source organism: Gymnobelideus leadbeateri (assembly GCA_011680675.1). NCBI lineage: Eukaryota > Metazoa > Chordata > Mammalia > Diprotodontia > Petauridae > Gymnobelideus > Gymnobelideus leadbeateri. The sequence goes on from WOXC01012472.1 coordinate 78,437, forward strand.
TGCCACACCCGCCCGTGCACGTCTCTCTTCGTTTTCTTCCTCTCTGGTACCCCGAAACTACTGCCGCAGCACCCCGCAACACTGCAAGAAGAATCTCCGCCCCCAGCTCTTAGGATGATCTCACAGGAAAACCTCCGCCCCCCGTCTGAGGGCTGATCTCGCGTTAGTTTCCTACAATTTCAATATAATTTATTCCTGTGCAGTGGCGTGATTTTGAATTAAATCCCTGGCAGTGAACCATACTGCAAAAGGGGGATGGTTAAAAAACCACACGACATCATCTTTCTTTCTTTCTTTTTTTCCTTTAAAAAAAAAGTGCGGGGAGGGGTATTTCAATGCATTACCTTGATTGCATAGTACCTTGGATTTTGGAAATTAAGAGATTATTGGTAATTTAGGGGAAGACAATTTCAGTTGAATGATGATTTCAGAAGCCATATTACAAAGGGTTGAAAAGAGAGGAAGATGGGAGGGAGTGGAATGACCAGTTACAGCCAGTTTTCTCAAGGGGGTTAGCTGGCTACAGGAAAATTCTATCAAACGTTTACAGAAAAATTAATACATATACTAGACAAGATTTATTTTTAAATGAGAAAGAAGGCACCCTACCAAATTCTTTCTAAGAGATCAATATAGTCTTAATACCTAATCCAGGAAAACAAAACAAAGAAAGAGAAGCCAAAGGAAAAAAAAATCCTGATCGAAAATGTCAAAATGAAATTCTGGCAAAAAAACAAAAAAATCATAAAATATATCCTCCCAAAACACTCATTACGATCAATTTAGATCTTTCTTTTTCCTTAAGGAAGCAAGGAAGATTCAACATTAGGAAAACAATGAACATAATCATATAAAACCAAAAAAAAAAATCAAAACTACCTCATTATAATACTAGAAAAAAAATGCCCTTAACAAAGTATGTCATTAATTCCAAAAAAGACAAAAAACAAACCTCCCTAAAGTATAGGCATAAAGGGATCGTTTCTTAATATGATATAAAGTATCAATCAAAAATCAAAAACTCCTATTATATGCAACAAAGATGCACTATCATCTTTCCCAGTAAATACAGGAATGAAGCAAAGATGTCCTCCTCTATCTGCTATCACTCGACACAGTTACAAAATGTTAGTCAGAAAATATAAACTAAAAAAAAATTAAAACCAAGAAGGAAGAAGCGACCAAATTATTCTTATGTGCTAATGACATGATGTTATACTTGAACAACTCTAGGGAATCAAAGAAACTGAAATAATTAAAAGGTTCAGTAAAACTACAGGCTACAATGTAAACGCACAGAAACAAAGAGTATTTCTATATGGTAGTGGCAAAATCCTGGAAGCAGCAATTAAAGGGGAAGTTCCATTCAAAATAACAAGATGCTTAAAATATCTGGACTGTGATCTAGCAAAGCATAACAATCCTTTATGTGCACATGTATATATGTGTATATATTTGTATACATACTTTAATATGCTCCTTAATGAAATAAAAAATAAAACTAAATTGCTAGAGAAATATTTACTACTCATGGCTCGTCCATGCCAATATAATAAAAAAGGCAATACTACCAAAGTTAATTTATATATTTAGTGTCATACCAAAGTACCAAAGGGATACTTTATAGAGCTAGAATTCAAACTATAAAGCAATAATTCTCAAAAATCATTTGGTCCTGGGTTAAAAATAGAAATGTAGAGACATAGCGGAATCAGAAATCAGAAAATTCAGTAATCTATTGCTCAATGAACCAAAAACATAACTTACCTAAGAAAGAACACCCTATTGAGGTGTTCTAGTTGAAGAAATGAGAAAGTATTCTGGCAGAAATTACAACATACTGCACAATAAATTTCAAAATGGATATACAGCCAGAGTGGAAAAGATCATATCATAAAAAAATTAGAAAAGAAAGAGATCATATACCTTTCACAGCTATGGGCAGGCAATTAATTCTTAACCAAACAACGAACAGAGGAGATTATAAGGGATAAAATAGATCATTTTGATTCCATTCAATTAAAAAGCTTTTCCAGAAACATTTAATTCAGCTAGGATAAGAAGGAGAAAAGGCACCTGGGAGAAAAAAATCTTTGTTGTCAAATATTTCTGATTAGATCCAGATATCCAAAATATATGGAAAACTAACAGAAATATACCAGACTAAAAACCATTCTACAATAGTTAAGTGTTCAGGGGAAATGAACAGTTCTCAACTGTTAATAATCAAATAAAAGACCAATTCAAATAATACTATTGTTTGTGGTTCAGTTGTTTTCAGTCATATCCAACTCTTTGTGACCCAGTTAGGGTTTTCTTGGCAAAGACACTAGAGCAGTTTGCCAATTCCTTCTCCAGCTCATTTTACAGATGAGGAACTGAGGCAAATAGGGTTGAGACTTGTTCAGGATCACAAAGCTAGTAAGTGTCTAAGGTCAGATTTGAACTCATGAAGATGAGTCTCATCTAGCTGCCCAACTCAAATAATGACAGAAATGCAAATCACAACAACCCTGAGATTTCACTTTATGGGCAGCAAATTGTCAGATAACAAAAGATGGGATTAGTCAATGTTGGAGGCACATGAAGGCACTGTTGATGAAGCTATGAATTTGTCAACTATTCTGGAAAGCAATGTGGAATATGCAAATAAGGGAATGAAAGTGTCCTTACCCTTTCACCAAGAGATGCCTTTGATATGCATGTACCAGAAACAGGTCAATAACAAAGAAAAAGGCTCAAGCAAATAGTTACAGCAGCACTATTAGTGGTAGCAAAGAATTGGAAACAAAGCTTGTTGATTGAGGAATGGTTAAATAAGAATACATTTTATAAGAAGAAGAAGATGTAAGAAATAATGAATAGGATGAATTCTGGGAATCATGAAAAGACTGATACAATGCAAAGTAAATAGAATTGAAAAAAATTACACAAACGCCTACAACAATGTAAATAAAAAGAAACAACAAGAAAACTGAAACCAAATGCTGCCAATTTGTACTGAGTAAGCTTGGCCTCAAGAAATAGATGTGAGAATGTAACTCTTTGTGCTTCTTTGTATCATTAGTAAGGAACCATGGATGTGAAACACTGTATATGACATTCCACTTTTTTAACAAGCGGATTAGTTTTGGTGAACTTATTTCCTTCCTTATTATAAGGGACATTCTAATCAATTTATTTACATAATTCCAAATTGCAGCCTCCTCTGAAAGGAAGTTTGGAGTTATGCAATGAGAAATGTAAGTAATAGAAAAACAAAAGCTATTAAAACATTTTAAAAATAAACGTTTAATGATTAATTTTCTATAATGGATTATATACATATAGATATATAATAATGCATTTCTATGGTGTTTTCAGATTTGCAAAATAGTTTACATACAGTATTCCATTTCATTCCCACAACACTCCAGTGACATAGGTGCTATTATTATCCCATCTTTACAGATGAGGAAATTTAGGCAGAAAGGTAGAAAGAAGTGACTAGCCCAGGACTACACAGCTCAGAAGTATTTGAGGTAAGATTTGAACCAAGTTTTTCCCAACTCAAGTCCAGTGCTCCAACCATTATCCAAAGCTGCTCCCTGATAGATAGATATCTAGATATAACCCATGGTCCCAAATTCCTGAGCTCTGATGTTTAACAGACTGGATTCCTAAAAATGGCACTAAAAATATCACTCTTCAGTCAGTGTCATTCCATCCAGAGTTTACTCTTAGACTATAACTCATGTCTAAATCTCCTCAGATATAGGGAAAAATGGTCTCCTAGATCCAATAGAAGAACTAAAGGAAATAATACAAATATCAGGCACACATGGCTTTTATTTTACCTATAAAAATGTTTTTTTAATGCAGAGGACTCATAGGAGCCTATAACAAAATGCAGAAAACATATAAGGAGTCACAATAGCCCAAAAGCAAGCAATACAACATTCCCACCTCCCTGCTAAGCCCTACTTTTCCCCAGGACCACAAGGTCCTCCAGAGTCAGTACCACTATGAGGGTGGAATTTTCTCAGAGGGGAAATAGATAGATAGATAGATAGATAGATAGATAGATAGATAGATAGATATAGAGATAAAGATATTTATATATACATATATATGCCCATACATGCGAGCATGTATATTAAATTAGTGACATTTACCAGAACACTTGTAAAATAAAATACATATACACTGTCACATTGCTGGGGAAGGATGCATATCAGGATACATTCATGTATTCTTTATGTGTGGGTATAGATATGTGTGTACATATGTATTTATACTACACTTGCACAAGAAAAGAGTTTGTAAGCCACATTTGATCTATAATTCACATACACTTATATAATGAATTTGATTTGGGATTGAGCCTAATACTTACCAGTCTTTGCTCTAATTCAAACTTCATCCTCAAGCAGGACTCCACTTTTTCCTCATACCCTACACTCTTATGTTAAGCAAGGAGTGTTACTAAATTTGGGGCAAATCAAAGTTTATTCTGTCTTATAAAGGTCTATTGAGGCATCAAGGGATAGTAGATAAAGCACTGGACTTTGTAGTCTACAAGAGCCACATTATGGCAGATGACATGTTAGGTCACTTAAATTCTTGGTGTTCTGAGCTACTCCCTCCCTAGGATTTATATACCAGGCCATAGATTGTGATCTGTCTGAGCAGCAGCAGTTCCCCATGCTAATAATGAAATTGTACATCCACTATGTATCCTCATAATGATTGCCAAAAAAATGGGGGGGGGAATACATATGAAAAAATGAAGCTTCAGATGAACTGAAGTAAGGACCTGACTTCTTAGAATTATACTTTCTGAGTACCAAGATGTTATTTAGTAAAACACTAAATGAACGATCTAATTATTTTTTCTCAAATCATAGAAAGGAAGACATGACATAGTCTTAAGCAGATAAAACAGGAAAGTTAAATCTAGTCCTTTGATTTCTTGTCCTCCATGAATGTACATACTGAGTTGACAGTCATCAGAATAAATTTTGTTTTAAATATGACAATAGTTATAAAATGGAGTCATAAATTCATGAGGATAACAAAATATGGGAACAGTCAATGTTGGAAGGATTGTGGGAAGCAGAGGTATCCCAGTCCCTTGTTGGTAGAACTTTGAATCAATACAACCATTTTGTAAAGCAAACTGGAATTATGCACATAAAGTGATTAAAATATCCATGCTGTATGACCCAGGATTTCTAACAGATCTATACCCCACACGAAATTAAACATAAGAAAGTCTCCATATACACCAATATATTTATAGTGATGCTTTTTGTAGTCACAAAGAAATAGAAACAAAGCAGATTGAGCAAGGTATGAACAAACCATGGTTTGTCAGTGTGATGGAATATTACTATGCTGTAAGAAACTATGCAGAGAAGCATGGAAAGATCTACATGAACTGATGCAGAGTAAAGCAAATAGAGCCAGGAAAACTATATACACAATGACTAAAATGATGGAAATGGAAAGAACCACCACAAAATAAACCAAAGTGAATGTTGCAGAATCATAAAAATCAAGCCCAATCCTAAAGAGGAGATGTGAGCAGACAAATGTTCACAGATGTGTAATACTAAATATATTTTCAAGGTTTTTGGATGTTTTGATTGTTCTGCTAATTTTTTTTCCTTTCTTCTTTTTCCTTCTTAAAAAAATAATCTTTGTGGGGCAGCTAGGTGGTGCAGGGAATATAGCACTGGCCCTGAAGTCAGGAAGACCTGAGTTCAAATCCAGCCTCAGACACTTAACAAACTTACTAGCCATGTGACTTTGGGCAAGTCACTTAACCCTAATTGCCCTCCAAAAAAGCAAAAAATAAAATCTTTGTTATATGAGATGGCTCTCTGAGAAGGGGAAGGGAGAAGGATGCTAAGAGAAACTTAAAAGATGTAAAAGCAAAGATATCAATAAAAAATTGTTAAAGATAAGGTCAGAACCATATATGAAAAGCCAATAGTTATGATGTGAAAATTATAGACTTAGAGCTGTAAAGGGCTTTAGGAATCAGGTAATTTCTAGTCCTAGTCACTCACTTACAACAGTTCATTATGTAGTGATATGAAGTGGGTATCAAAATGGAAGTTAGCCATTTTTGTTGAAGATCTGTGCAGAGTTCAAACAAAGTAATATCTACTATTGGTTAGAAGCTTCTCCAGATACTCCAACTTGCAGACAACACTGCACTTATAGTATCAAGCTCATACGTAATATATGGCATCCTGATGTCTACATTAATATATAAAAGGTTAGTCTAATTTATCCATGCTCAAAAACAAAGTGAATAGAAATACACACATGGCCCAGACAATGATATGCTATTGGATGGGCAACCATTAAGTTAGCCCATCAGAATATCTAGTCTGCACAAGTGGACAATGATCACTTGATGGGACATTGGCTGGACTGCAGGTGGAAAACTGAATTAAATTATCCGAAACTGCTCACCACTGACCTCCTAGAGATGCTCTATGTTCATGATGAACAACAGTTCATCATTGAATACCAAGATCTCAAAGAATCAAAATTACAAGCAAATCAAAGATCTGACAAATGCCACATTGTAGAAGTATATTAACCATGTTAACAATAATAAGTAGAGTCAAAGGCATTAAAGTTACAGGCATGATTAAGAGTAAGAAGCCTTGGCTTTGGAGCCAAAGGACCAGGGCTCAATGGCTCTTACACTTACTTCCTGTGCGGCTTCTCTGGCCCATAAGTTTTCTATCTGCAAAATGAGAGGGTTAGATTTTGAGACTTCTGATATATGACTAGAAAAGGAATGGGGCTAGTCCTGTAGTAAAGAATGAGAAGTGACAAATGAAAAGCTGGGGGGGGGGGATTTTAATATAAAATATTTCTAATGTAGAATATTAAATATGTAATGTATGTAATACATTAAAATAACCAGAAGAGCTCCAGGGGATTTAGTGGGCTATTTATAGAGGAATTAGGGAAAGATGTGGACAAGAAGCTCTTAGAGTGAGAAGAAAAGGAGAGCTTGAGGTTTCCACTGGGGGAAGGAAAATGCACACCAACATCACAGAGCCATCAAAGGAACATAATGCATGTGTAACTGGGCATTTAAAATGTGGTTAAAGTATGTCTTGTAATTAATTTTTAAAAATACTTAACAATGCTATGCAATTACATTATTCCACTGAATTTTATAGAGGAAATGTATAATTCCACTGTACATCACTGGTACTTATTCACTAATTGGCAATTGTAAATAATAGCCACCCACCCACCCTTAATTGCTTAGATAGAATTCACAACGTAAATCTTCCCACATAGCTTCTGCTGCTCAACCTAGAATAGCTAGTTTTCATCTTACCATTGGCTGGCTTTGAACCTAAGCCCTCCCTACAATGATCCAGTGAATGATCCACTGCCATCCATTTTTTTGCTCCAATTTTCTGTCATTGATGCAGAGCATTTCTTATTCATTGATTTACATTCTGGTTTCACCCTAATGACCATAAGCCTTAAATTGGTCAAATAAATGGGCCTTGTGGATATCTTTTTAAGAATCACATCATAAAGCATTTAAGGCATTCCTTGCTTCCTTCATGCCACAGCACTTCTGTCTATGCTCCCCACCTCCCCAATCAAATTCTGTTAAATACTATACAATGTGTAGAATTACAAGCCACAAATCAATAATCTGATACCACTCAAATTTAGTGAGGTTCTACTTTGCTACTGCAAAGAAAAGGGAACTTATCTTCAAATAATCTCCAAATATATACTAAAATATTCAGGCTGGGGGAAAATAAGTTGCCTTATAATGTCTTTTCAGAGAATAGGAGGAAAATAAGATCACCAAAGAAAAATGCATTAAATGTTGCAGAATGAGGGGCTGCATGCAGGTCCAGTGGACTAACACAATCACCATAAATAATCCTGAAACTAAAATATTTTGTGTTGCTCTGCACCGCCCCCCAACACATACAATTTGCTGATGTTTTCTTTTGATAAATCTCCCTGCCTAGCTGCTTAAAAAAGAAAAAGAAAGGTACCACTGACCTTGTACAATTCTGAGTCCACATAGACTTGACTTGACTTGACAGTGGCTCCAGATTGCCTGAAACTAATAAAGAAATTTTAGGATAAACTTGGGAATAATCTTCAATTCCAGGATGACTCTTTGGAAAGGTAGAATAACTGAACTTCAAACTATTCCTGATGGAATATATAAATCTGTCATCAAAGGCATCTGGCCAAAGTCATTGGGCATTATGGATTTTTCCAAGCATTTGAGGCAGTGCTGTTATTATGGCCTTTTGCACAGACATGAGATGGAAAGCTGTGGAAAGAATTCCACAGGAAAGAATTCTTCCTGCACTATCTCCTGTCAAACCTTATCACTAGACTAAGGGTATGGAATACCAAGTTCTACACACCCAAACCCTTCTTTCCAGGTAAATTTTGCAATCACCTTCACTCCAATGAAAATCTTTCTAAGGCCTAGGATTGAACTTTGTTGGTTGGTTTCTGTCCTTTGTTCCCAAAGAGGACTATGTCAGGGTCAAGGTACACTGGTCTGATTGTGTCTTATTAGACCAAATATGAGTTCAGAATGCCTTACCACAATTCAGACACAAATATTCCTTGTGAACATTTGGAGTGGGGATGTTCCTAAATTTCTATATCTCACTTTTCTTTTGAGCTACTGCAATTCTGTTTTGCTCACCCAGCAGAGCATCTTCTTGGAAGCAGGCATGCCATGCTGAGTTGTCCTTGCCAGTGTCTCCCATACCTAACAATCAATTGCAAAGGTCTTCAAAGAGACCTTGAGAGAGTGTTCTTGTACCACTTCTTCTTACCTCCATGTCAGTGATTTGCCAATTTTCTGTAAAATAACCTTTTAGGCAAACATACTTTTGGCACTTGAACAACATGGTCAATTCATCAAAGTTGGGCTCCATGCAGTAGAATTTGAAGACTTGGCAGTTCAGCTTGAGAAAGGAGTTCAGTGTCCAGTACCTTATCTTCCCAGGTGATCTTCATACTCTTCCTAAGATATTTAAATGGATCAAGTCAGTTTCCTGGCATGGTGCTGGTAGACTGGTGAGGTTTCTTAGGCTATAGAAAAATGAGGTCGGCATAACGGCTCTGTAGACCTTCAATCTAATACCTCTTCTTTCCCATACTTTCCTTTGAAACCTCCCAAACACTGAGCTAGCTTTGGCGATGTATCAACCTCATCATCTATGTGTACATCCCTGGAAAGTACACTGCCAGGGTAGGTGAACTTGTCCACAGCATTCAAAATCACTCCAGTTGCTACAGCTGATGGTTCCATGTAGAGATGGTATGGTGCTGGCTGATAGACCTGTTTTCTTGGTGTTAATTGTTAGGCCAAGATTAGCACAAGCAGCAAAGAATCAATTCATACTTTATTGTATCTACAACTCAGAGGCTGCATTGAGCGCACAATCACCCAATCACTGGCAAACAAAAAAAAATCACCATACCAGAACAACTATACTGGAAACTAATTAGTAATTGATCAGGGAAAAATTATGTAAAACAGGGACTATGAATGACCTCTGGAGCTCCAGAACCCACAAAATGACACAGAGAAGCTAACCTCCCGCTGAGGACAGCCCAGCAGCCTGGCAGGGAGTGGCCAGCACAGAGCTCTGGGAGCCGAGCCCAGACCCGCATGAGTTGGAGGTTTTAACCCCAGGTTGGCCGTACCAGCAGCCAGCTGGAGGGACCCCAGAACACCAGCAGCTGTGGTGTTTCCAGAATTATTAACAAATAGTTGCCTAGGACAATGTGAGAGGTCAGTGCCCTATGGACTTTGGGACTGGTTGGGAGAATGCATAAGCTTATTCCCCTGGGAGTGATAAGACGCTGAGGAGCCAGCACAGCTTGCGCCATGTTGCTGCATTGCAGTTTCAGCTCCTGGCCTGCAGAATGTAGGGAGATCCAGCAATCAGTCTGGGGGGTAAGCACTCTTGCTTTACCCTTCTTGGATCTGGATTGTGGTCTGGGGTGGAGGTCTTGGGGTGTGTGACCAGCTTGACAGAGTGTGTGGAGGCTTCAGAGAGGCCACTCAACTAATACCTCTGGCAGTTGAGAAAACCCCAACATTTGGGACAGAAGCTTCCCTGGCTGGTGGCAGAGTCCTACTGTGGCAAGAAGCCCAAAAGTCAAGTAATTGAGTGACAACATGCCTAGGCAATGGAAACAAAATAAACAGAAAAACTCAACATTAGACTTATATTTTGGGGACAAAGAGGATCAAAGCATGGAACAGGAGGAGAACTGTGAGGTCAGAAATCCTGCACCAAAACTCCCAAATGAAAATACGAGCTGGTTACAGGCCATAGAGGACCTTAAGAAGCAGATAAGAGAAGTGGGGGAAGAACTGGGAAGAGAAATGAGAAAGATGCAGGAAAAGTATGAAATGAGAGTAAACAACCTGACTGAGGAAAATAACACCTAAAAAATAGACTAACTCAAATGGCAAAGGAGGCTCAAAAAGGCAATGAGGAAAAGAATGTCTTAAAAAGACAAATTTGGGGTGGCTAGGTGGCGCAGTGAATAGAGCGCCGGCCCTGGAATCAGAAGGACCTGACTTTGGAGCTGGCCTCTGACACTTAATCCATACAAACAAAAACCTAGCCGTGTAACCTTGGGCAAGTTACTTAACCCCAATTGCCCTAAAGGGGTGGCTGGGTGGCGCAGTGAGTAAGAGCGTCGGCCTCGGACTTGGGATGACCCGAGATCAGATCCGGCCTCAGAAAATGAGCACCCACGCATAAATAATGACTAGCCGTGTAACCTTGAGCAAGTTACTTCACCCCAATTGCTTTAAAAAGAAGAAGAAGAAGAAAAAGAAGAAGAAAAAGACAAATTTGCCAGATGGAAAAAGAATATCAAAAGCTCATTGAGGAGAATCATTCCTTCAGAATTAGACTGGAGCAAATGGAAGCTAGTGACTTTATGAGAAATCAAGATGCTGTTAAGAAGATCCAAACAAATGAAAGAATAGAAGGCAATGTGAAATATCTCATGGGAAAAACCACTGACCTGGAAAACAGATCCAGGAGAGATAATCTAAAAATTATTGGACTACCTAAAAATCATGATCAAAGAAAGAATCTAGAAATCATCCTTCAAGAAATTCTCCAGGAAATTGCCCTGATGTTTTAGATCCAGAGGGCAAAATAGAGGTTGAAAGAATCCACAGATTACCTCCTGAAAAAGATCCCAAAAAGAAAACTCCCAGGAATATTGTAGCCAGGTTCCAGAATTCCCAGATCAAGAAGAAAATATTACAAGCAACCAGGGAAAAACAATTTCAATATTGTGGAAATGATACTTAAGGGGTGAAATTGAGAGGTGAGAGAGGAATATAAGGAGAGGAGATGGGGAGAGACAGAATGGTGTAAACTATCTCATGTAGAAGAGGCAAGGGGAAGTGGTTGCAGGGGAGGGGAAGAACAGGAAGGCAAAAAGGCAAAACCTTATTCTCATTGAATTTGGCCCAGGGAGAGATTGACATACATACTAAATGGGATATCTTACCCTACAGGAGAGTGGGGGGGGAGGATGGGGGGAGAGATGATGGAAAGGAGGGCAGGTTGGGGGTGAGGGATGTTAGAAGCACCCACTTTTGAAAAGGGACAGGATCAAAGTGGAGAGTGGACCAGGTAGGAGGTGCGATAGGAGGGAGGGAAATATAGTCAGTCTTTCACAATATATCTACTGTGGTAATGTTTTGCATAGCTACACATTTACAACATATACTGAATTGCTTATCTTCCCAGTAAGGGTGGGTGACAAGGGAGGAAGGGAATGAATCTGCAATTTGAAGTTTTAAAATCAAATGTTTTAAAATATATAAATACTATTATTAATACTATTTTACATATAATTGGGAGATAAGATGTGCAGGCATTGGGGCAAGGGGATTCACCTTGCCCTACTTGAAAAGTCAAAGGGGGTACAGGAGAAGAGATGGGAGAAAGCAGATTGGATGAGGAGATATCCTGTTGGACTGCTATTCTGGGGTTGTGGGCAGGGGGAAAATGGGGGGGAATTGTAACTCAAAATCTGAGGGAAATGAATGATGTAAACCAGAAATTAATAAGGCATTTAAAAAAAAGAAATTGATCAGGACACCTCTGGGAAAACATATACTTCTCCTGGAAGTAGGCAAGTAGGAAGTAGAAGAGCAGTGATTTCAAGGCTAGGGTAGAATTCTTTTTTTTTTTTCCAGGGCAATTGGGGTTAAGTGACTTGCCCAAAGTCACATGGCTAGGAAGTGTGTAGGGTAGAATTCTTAAAATTCTTTTTTATTTTACCCCACCTCCCCTAAGATTCCTCCTAACCTTGCTATAGTCACTCAGTGGCCTTCTGCTATCCTATGGATGTTCAGTTATCTTGATTGTGAAGATAGCTACCTGGGCCTGCCCTCTTTGAACAATGCCCCATACTGTGGCTCTTTGGCTAAAATACTAGACTCAGAACAAGGAAGCCTTGAGTTCCAATGTGGCCTCAGATACTTCCTAACTTTGTGACCCTAAGCAAGTCATTTAAATTCCCTGTGCCTCAGTTTCCTCATTTATAAATGAGGATTATAATAGAACCTGTCTCCTAGGATTGTTGTGAGGATAAAATGAGATTATATTTGCACAGTGCTTCACAAAACTTAGAGTACTATGGAAGTGCTAGTTATTATGACAAGTGCTGACCCACATTTCCTTGTGGCCTTGTCAGATGACAGCAAATCTGATAAATTCATTCCCACGAGTCCGTGGGCATTAATTACTTTAGGAATGAACTCTCCCAAGTAATATACTTTGGTTTTCATTTCGTTTTTTTGTTTTATTTTATTAATAGTAACTACTTTACATCACATTAACTTCCCAATGTATCCCTGTCACCCTGTCAGGGTGCCATCCCTTATAACAGGGGTTTCTTAACCCAGAGTCCATTTCCCAAATAGATTACAAAGGGCACATGAATTGAGATGGGAAAAACTGACATCTTTATTTTCACCCGGCTCTAATTAAAATCCAGCATTTCCTTCAACTATGAATTAAAACAAAAAACAAAAACATTATTCAGAAAGAGGGTCCAGAGACTTCAACAGATTGCCATAGGGGCCCATGACACAATAAAAGGTTAAACACCCCTATCTTACAATAAAGAAGGCCAAAGGAACAACATTGCTTCCAGTTCTGAAGTCAGAGACCCAACAATCCTGACACAGAAGCTGACTGGAAGAATAGTAGCCAAGGCTTCAAGACACAAGTCTTCTGGGAGATCACTTCCTTTCATTCCTTTTATCTTCCCCTCTTCACTCTGCTTTGTGGCATTCTGAAATGCTCTCTTTCTTCATCTCCACCTCTTCTTTCCCTTCCAAGACTGAGCTCAAATCCTACCTTCTGTAGAAGGCCTCCTCTTCTAATATTTGTTGTTGTGGCTGCTGTTCAGTCTTCTTCCAGTCATTTCTGACCCTTTGGGACCCCATTTGGGGTTTTCTTGGCAAAGATACTGGAGCAGTCTGCCATTGCCTTCTTCAGCTCATTTTACAGATGAGGAAACTGAGGCAAACAGGGTTAAGTGACTAACCCAAGATCACACATGTAAAAAGTGTCTAAGGCTGGATTTGAATTCAGGAAGATGAGTCTTCCTAACTTCAGGCCTGGTACTCTGTGCATCATGGTGCCACCTAACTGCTCCTTTCTAAGGTTACCTTGTATCTACTCTGTTCATAGCTCATATGTGCCTATTTCTGTACATGTGCTCTCAGGTTGGAATGTAATCTCCTTAGGGCAGGAACTAGTTTTCCTTTTTGACCATTAGCACTTTGTGTGAATAGGTATGTTTGTAGTCTATACATATAATATATATGCATATGTCAATGTGTGTGAATGTAGTGCATAGTAAGTCATTTATATATGCTTTTAGTTGATGGATTAGAGAAAGAAATAGTATCAAAAGATTAGATGACCTCTGACCTACCTTCCAGCTCTAGACTTCTGACCCTATGAATGCATGTTACCTCCCTGCGGACAACACAGCACAGAGGTCTTCTCTCTCTCCTTTCTAGTGGGCAATAGAACAAAGTTGCTCTTACTCTCCATCCCCTGTTGTTCTCTCTCAAATATTTGTGTGGACCTGCCAATTCATGACTGTCAAAGGTTTGGAGGACCAAAGATTTAGATGTGGATAGAACCTTATTAGTTAAAGTCAAGCCTTTCATTTTTGGCAGGTAAGGAAACTGATTCACTGAGAGCTTAGGTGACTTGCCTAAGGTCCCACAGCAAATAAATGTCCAAGGGTAAGGAATGCACTCAGCCTTCCTGACTCCAAGTCCAGTGCCTTCTCCATAACAGAACTCTGCCTCTCATATATGTATATGTATGTGTATGTGTATGTGTATGTGTATATGTATATGTATATGTATATGTATATGTATATGTATATGTATATACATATATATATATATATATATATATATATATATATATATATATATATATATATGTGATAGTCACATACAGTACTGACTTTTCTCTCTCTGCCAAAACTTGGGTATTCTGTATGGCCTAGTTCCTTGGCTCCAGGAGAAAGATCCATTGCTATTCTTCTTCCAGAAATGTTTGATTGGAATCTTTAAAGTTATTGTTAAGAATTTTATTTTCATTGTAGAGGAGTCATTTTTGATAGATATGTATGTCTATACTGCTTTATGAGTTTCTCTTGCAAACTATATACTTGATATATTTTGGTGGGGACTCCAGCCTATGATTTCACTGGCATAAGGAATACTTAATGAATAAACTCCCTTTACCAAAGAAAGTCAGCACTTTGTAAGTGCCGTACAGCCTTTAAAACTCCCTGAGGAGCCCAGAGGTTTGCCAGCAGTACCAAGTGGGCCTCGAACCCAGGTCTTCCTGATTCCAAGGACAGCTCACTATCTCTAATGGCACACTTTTAATGGGCTTCATAGTGCCTATCATATTTCTGCCTCCCTCTCTCGGGTAAAATTGTGGGCTTCTACATTGAGATTCAGGCCAGTAGGCATCCTATTGGTCACTGCTGAAGAAGACCATGCATGTAATGGCCCTGAGATTTGGGCTATTGCCATCAGGACATATCATCTGGGTCCACCCAGCAAGTTCCCATCTTCCCCCCCCACCCCAGGCCTTTGTGGTATGCATGTACAAACACACATAAGCACATGCACACACACATACACACACACACACACACACGCACACATATTAATTTCATACAAGCTGCTTTGGATAAGGATCCACAGTTTACCACCAATTTTTAGAGACAACTGGAAATACAGTAGGAGTTCAGCAACTGCTTGTTCCTACATATTCCTCAAAGATCAGTGGAGCAGGTGAAACAGAACAAGAAGTCATATCTAAGTTGTAATGCTGCCCAATTACTAGTACTAGTTATACCAGGCCAACCAAGAACACTGAGTGAAATTGTCGTCAGGAGCTCTCCCTTTAGAGGCAGCCTCTGGATTCTCTCCAATGTGGGTGCCTTAGCCACTATATCAGAATAATAGCAAAATCTAGCTTGGATGGACTGGGAACAACTCCTACAAAGCTCAGGCACCTGTTCAACACAACCTTTCTGAATTCCTCCCTATCGTTAGCACCTTGTCTCTCTTCTTATTACCTTACGTTTACTTGACTATGTATGATTTATCTCTCCTGTATAAGTTCCTTAAGAGCAGAGAATGGTTTTGCCTTTGTATGCCCAACACCTAGAACACTGTCTTGTGCCTACAAGGTGCTTAATAAATGCTTGTATGAGATCTTTGATTACTTCCTATCTACTAATACATTCCTTGATGCCTATAAATACCCAAGTCTTCTTTTAAAAAATCTGTCATGCATTCTACCACCCTGTAGCTCTCTGCCTTTTCTCAGCAAAGTTCCTTAAAAATCCACACATACTTGGTATTTCTACTTCGTCTTTTTTCTCTTTAAAACCCTCTGAAATCTGGTTTCTAACCTCATTGCTCATCTCAAACTGCTTTCTCCAAAGTTACCAATTATGTCTTAAGTACCAGATATAAGAGCTTCTTCTCAGTCCTTATCCTTCCTGACCTCTCTGCAGCCTTTGACACTACCACCCACTGGTTTCTCTTGGACACTCTCCCCACCATGCATTTTCAGGACATTACCTTATTCTGCTTCTCTTCTTCCCTGGATGACTGTTCCTTCTCACCACTCATTCATCATATCCACTGGGTATATTCCAAAAGGCCATCGTAGGCCTTCTCTTTTCTCCCTACGTGATTTAACTTGCTGCCTTCATCACTTTCCATGAGTTCAGTGTTCATCCCTAGGATTTTGACGCTCAGATCCATATATTATTCCTAGTACTGCATAGTGAGCTACCAAAAATTTCTACCAGGATATCCCATGGGTAACTCAAATTTAGCATTCCCCAAAAGCAACTACTTATCTTTCCTTCTAAATTTACCCCTCCTTCAAAACTTCCTCTGGCTATCTAGGATTTCACCATTCTCCCAGTCACCCAATTCTTAAGTGCTTCATAATTTTTTATCATTCATTCATTCACTTGATCATTTGTTCATTTATCCATCCTCTCACCTCACATATAAGATGAGTTGCCAAATCTTATTGTTTCTATCTCCACAGCTATTCTTATATATTTCCCCTCCTGCCACTCCCATAGCTAGAACCCTAGTTTAGAGGCTTCCTTGCCTCTCACTTACATAGCAGACTCCTCTGTTCACTATACAGCTGCCAAAATGATTTCACTGTAATTGAGGCTTGACCATGTTACACCCCCCAAAAAATATTTCAGTGGTTGGTGCTACCTGTAAGATCAAATATAAATTCCTCTGCTTGTCATTTAAAACTTCACAAAATGGAGCCTTCCTACCTCACTAGTCTTCTTACACATTATTCCCCTCCATACACTCTGGCCTAATCACAGTGACATGCTTGTTCTTCCTAACACCTAACATTCCATCTCCCATTGCAATATTCTCTACATTCCCTATGCCTGGAATGCTCTCCCTTCTACCCTGCAACTCTTACAATTATTGGCTTTGGGGGTGGAGCCAAGATGGTGGAAAGGAAGCAGTAACTTCTCTAAGCTCCTCTGTGAATCATGTCACTAAACCTTAAAAAGTGAATCTGAACGAACTCTGGAGTGACAAAATCCACTTGGAGATGAACATGGCAGAATCCAGCCCAGGAAAAGTGCGTCCGAACAGGGCAAGCTCAGAGCATGTGGGGTCTGCACAGCTCAGACTTAAGAGCAGATAAGCAGACTACACCAGAGAGAGAAGTTCCAGCTTACAGACTTACCAAGGATGAATCGCAGTCATCTCACCTTCATCTCACAAGGGAATAGGACGGATCACTGGAGCCAGGTAGGAGAGTGCTCAGGCCCCCGGCAAAGACAGCAGCTTCTCCTGCAGCTATCAGCCCCCAGCCTGCAAGTTTAGAAATTGCCTGCCTGTATATGCAGGAGCTAGAATGGCAAAGTAAATTCTAGTTGCTCCATCCCTCCTTCATGAAATACAAAACCCAAAGATAAGTCTCCCACCCAGATTAAAATCCCAAGTTAGTGGAAAGAGCCTCAGGCTTGGGAGTCTTCAAGAATGGGTGTAACTGAGACAGGCAGGAGTCTGAAGAGAAGAGAGGGAGGGGTCTCAAGGAGCCCCACAACACCTGACCAGCAAAAGCCTGCCTGAGCTATAGCCCAGAGGTATAGAGGCAGAAATCTGAAGTGGCCAAACCATACCTCCCCCACATACTACTCTACAACATACCTCTCTGAGATTCCTGCCTTAGCCAGAAACTAGACACCCAGAGGCTACAGCATTCAAAATCAACAACCAGGGCCTTAGCTCACAGCCTGGGAAATTAAGAAATAGGAAATCACAATGGGAAGGAAAGAAGCTGAGAAAGAGAAGGGGAAGGAAAGAAAATCGATCTGAGATTATTATGTAGGACAAGAACAACCAAATACAGAGGACAACTTGGACTCTACCCACACCTGAGACCACAGAAGGAAATATGAACTGGTCTCAAGCCAAAACAGCATTCTTGGAGGAGCTTAAGAAAGATTTTAAAGACCAAATCAGGGAAGCAGGGACGAACTTGGAAAAAACTTTCAGTGAAGACAAAAAAAATCCTTAAAAAGTAAAATTAGTGAGGGGCGGAGCCACGATGGCAGAGTAGAAACAGCTCATCCAAGCCATTCTGCCCCCAGATTCCCCCCAAACTATGTAAAAGGGGACTCTGAACAACTTCAGGAGCCCCAGCACCCACAGAACGACACAGAGAAGCTAACCTCCCGCTGAGGACAGCCCAGCAGCCCTGCAGGAAGGACTAGTGCAGTGGTCTAGGAGCCGGCAGCATGCAGAGCGCAGGGAGCCAAGCTGAGTGGAGCCCAGGTCTGCGTGAGCCGAGGTTTTAGCCCCAGGGCTAAAAAAGGGCATGGAATATGATATTCCAGAGGGCAAAAGAACTGAGAATGAACCCAAGGGTCACCTACCCAGCAAAACTGAGTATTTTCTTTCAGGGGAAAATATGGTCATTCAGTGGAATAGAAGACTTTCAAGCATTCTTCAGGAAAAAACCAGAATTGAATAGAAAATTTGGCATCCAGACACAAGAAGGAAGGTAATCAGGGAAAAGAAATCAAAAGGAACTAATCAAAGTTGAACTATTTACATTCCTGTATGGAAAAGCAATAACAGTGACTGATGATATCTTTCTCACTATGAAAATAATGGAAGAAGGGTGTGTGGTCATATGAATACATATGTGAATGTGTGTGTATATGGTTACAGTTATATATGGATAGAGGGCATAGGTTGAATTTGTTGGGAAGGGAGAATACTCAAGGGATGAAATTATGAGATTAGAGAGGAAAGTGGCAAGAGGAGATGGGGAGAGACAGGGTAGGGTAAACTATCTCATATAGAAGAAGCAAGGGGAAGTGGTTGCAAGGGAGGGGGAAAATAGGAAGGAAAAAAAAGGCAAAACCACATTCTCATTGAATTTGGTTCAGGGAGAGAATGACATACATACTAAATGGGATATCTCAACCTGCAGCAGAATAGGGGGAAGGGGGATGAGAGGAGGGATGATGGATGGGAGGGCATCCTTGGGGGGAGGGGAGGTTGGAAGTACCCACTATAGAAGAGGGACAGGATCATGTAGGGAATGGACCAGGTGGGGGGTGGGATGAGTAGGAGGGAATTATAAGCAGCCTTGTACAATATATCTACTATGATAATGTTTTGCATAGCTAGACATGTACAACATATACTGAATTACTTATCTCCCCAGAGGGAATGGGTGACAAGGGAGGAAGGAAATGGATCTGAAATTCGAGGTCTTAACATTAAATGTTTCAAATATATATAAATACTATTATTAATACTCTTTTGCTTATAATTGGGAGATAGGATGTGCAGGCATAGGGACACAAAGATTCACCTTCCTCTAATGGAAAAGTCGAAGGGGGTATGGGAGAAGGTATGGGAGAGAGCAGATTGGAGGAAGCGATATCTTGTGGGACTCCTATTTTGGGAGGTTGGGTAGGGGAATAACGGGGGGAAAATGATTGCAACTCAAAATCTGGCAGAAATGAATGATGTAAAACAGAAGTTAATAAAGCATCTGTTTAAAAAAAAAAGTAAAATTAGTGAAGTAATTGGAGAAAATACCTCCCTAAAAAAGGAACTTCAAAAACTAACGGAAGACTATAATTCGCTAAAAATTAGAATCAGTCAAATTGAAACTCAGAACTCTATGATGCAGAAAGAGTCAATCAAACAAAACAAGAAGATTGAAAAATTGGAAGAAAATGTAAAATATCTCACTGGAAAAATAACTGACCTAGAGAACAGATCCAGGAGAGATAACTTAAGAATTATTGGTCTACCAGAAAGCCATGATGATAAAAGCAGCCTAGACAACACCCTCCAAGAGACTGTCAAAGAAAACTGTCCTGAAGTCCTGGAATCAGAAGATAAAATAGTTATTGAAAGAATTCACAAGACTCCTCCTGAAAGAGATCCCACATTGAAAATGCCAAGAAAAAATATAGTAGCCAAATTCCAGAATTACAAGATTAAGGAAAAAATACTGCAAGCAGCCAAAAAGAAACAATTCAAATATCGAGGAACTACAGTTAGGATCACACAGGACCTAGCAGCTTCTACATTAAAAGACTGGAGGGACTGGAATTTGATATTTCATAGGGCAAGAGAGCTAGGACTACAACCAAGGATTAACTACCTGGCAAAATTGAGCATAATCTTTCAGGCAAGGAGATGGTTGTTTAATGAAATAAGGGACTTCCAGACTTTCCTGATGAAAAAGCCAGAGCTCAACGGAAAATCTGATCTCCAGTTACAAGGCTCAAGAAAGACGTAAAGAGGTAAACAGGGAAAACACAGACTCACACATACATACATGCACACACCCACACTCATACACATGTGCTCATTAATTTGGATGCAACAAGAGCAAAATGTTCATATCCCTATATGAGGAGCTGATAACTGTCAATATTGAAATTTTTATGATTATTATGAACTTCAAAAGGGTTATACACAGATAGAGGGTGTGGGTATGAATGAACTAACCTGAAGATTTAAAAAAAAACTTATTAAGGGGATCAAAGGGACTCTAATGGGATAAAAGGAAAGGATGAGATAGGAAAAGGTAAAATATGCCATTCGGATAGGCATAAAAACACACTATAGTAGAGGGGAAAGAAAGAGGGAAAGGAACATCATTTAAACACTATTCTCACTGGTTCTGGTTCAAAGAGGGATCAACTCAAAGAGTAAAGTTTAAGATTCTAATGTGAATAGACACATAAATTCATTAAATAGAGGAAAAGGAGGGAGGGAGAGGAGCACTGTTTGAAATTTACTCTCATTGGTTTGGCGTCAAATGGGGAGTAACTTACTCTGATAAGTATAAAAACTTATTGTGTCCTATAGGCAGTAGGAGAGTAGGGGGGGATAAAAAGGAGGAGTCTAAAAGGGGAATTAGAGGGGAGGGAAATAGTAGTAAGGGGAGAGGGTAGGATAAGAAGTGGGGTAACTGGGTGGGGATACTGAGGGAGGGGGCGGTCATAAGGGAAAACTTCAAGGAGGGGAAGGGAGAAGCAAGAAACAAAAGCATAAGCAGGGGAGGGAATAGGATGGAGAAGAAGAGACAGATAGTCATCATTATTGTGAATGTGAATGGGATGAATTCTTCCATAAAACAGAGATGAATAGAAGAATGGATTAAAAACCATAATCCTACAATATGCTGTCTACAAGAAACACATTTGCAGCAAAGGGATACCCACAGGGTAAAGGTTAAAAGGCTGGAGTAGAATTTATTATGCCCCATCTAAAGTAAAAAAAGCAGAGGTAGCAATCCTTATCTCAGATAAAGCAAAAGCAAAAATAGATCTAACTGAAAGATATAAGGAAGGAAACTATATCCTGCTAAAAGGGACCAGTGAGAATGAAGCAATATCATTACTTACCATATATGCACCAAGTGGTATAGCATCCAAATTCCTAGAGGAGAAGTTAAAGGAATTAGAGGAAGAAATAGATAGCAAAACTATACTAGGGGGGACCTTAATCTCCCCCTCTCTGAACTCGATAAATCTAACCTCAAAATAAACAAGAAAGAAGTTAAGGAGGTGAATAGAATTTTAGAGAGACTAGATATGATGGATCTCTGGAGAAAACTGAATGGGGATAAAAAGGAATTTAGTTTCTTCTCAGCAGTGCATGGTACATACTCAAAAATAGACCATGTACTAGGGCATAAAAACCTCACAATCCAGTGCAGAAAGGCAGAAATCTTAAGTGCATCATTCTCAGATCATGATGCTATAAAAATTATATGCAATAAAGGGCCATGGAAAGATAGACTAAAAAGTAATTGGAAATGAAACAATTTAATCCTAAAGAATGAGTGGGTCAAACAAGAAATTATAGAAACAATCAGTAATTTCATTCAAGAGAATGATAATAAAGGGACAACATACCAAAATTTGTGGGATGCAATAAAGGCAGTTCTTAGGGGAAATTTCATATCCCTGAGTGCACACATGAATAAATTAGAGAAAAAGGAGGTCAATGAATTAGACGTGCAATTGGAAAATCTAGAAAAAGAACAAATTGAAAAACCCCAAATTAGTACTAAATTAGGAATATTGAAAACCAAAGGAGAGATTAAGAAAATTGAGATTAAGAAAACTATTGAATTAATAAATAAAACTAAGAGCTGGTTTTATGGGGAAAAAACAATAAAATTGATAGACCCTTAGTCAATATGATAAAAAAAGAAAGAAGAAAACCAAATTATGAGTATCAAAAATAAAAAGGGTGAATCTACCTCCAATGAAGAGGAAATCAAAACAATAATTAGGAATTATTTTTCCCAATTGTATGCACATAAATAGGACAATCTTAGTGAAATAGATGAAAATTTACAAAAATACAAGTTGCCCAGATTAACTGAAGAGGAAGTGAATTACCTAAATAACCCCATCTCAGAAAAAGAAATCAAAGAATCCATCAATGAACTCCCTATGAAAAAAGCCCCAGGGCCAGATGGGTTTACCAGTGAAATCTATCAAACATTTAAAGAACAAATGATTCCAATACTCTACAAACTACTTGGGAAAATTAGTGAAGAAGGAGTCCTACCAAATTCTTTTTATGACACAAATATGGTACTGATTCCTAAATCAGGAAGAGATAAAACAGAGAAAGAAAATTATAAACCAATTTCCATCATGAATATAGATGCAAAAATTTTAAATAAAATATTAGTTAAAAGACTACAACAACTTATCACAAGAATAATACACTATGATCAGGTAGGATTCATTCCAGGAATGCAAGGATGGTTTAATATTAGGAAAACCATCAGTATAATTGAGCATATCAACAATAAAACTAGCAGAAACCACATGATTATCTCAATAGATGCAGAAAAGGCTTTTGACAAAGTACAACATCCATTCCTATTAAAAACACTAGAAAGTATAGGAATAAATGGAGCCTTCCTTAAAATAGTAGGTAGCATCTATTTTAAACAATCAGCAAGTATTATATGCAATGGGGTTAAACTAGAAGCCTTTCCAATAAGATCAGGAGTGAAACAAGGGTGTCCACTATCACCCCTCTTATTCAATCTGGTACTAGAAACGTTAGCAGGAGCAATTAGAGAAGAAAAAGAAATCAAAGGAATCAAATTAGGAAAAGAAGAAACCAAGCTATCACTCTTTGCAGATGATATGATGATATATTTAGAGAATCAAGTAAAAACTACTTGAGACAATAAATAAATTTGGCAAAGTTGCAGGATATAAAATAAACCCATATAAATCCCCAGCATTCCTATATATCTCTAGTGAAAGTCAACAGCAAGAGATAGAAAGAGAAATCCCATTTAAAGTCACTGTAGACATTATAAAATATTTAGGAATCTACCTGCCAAAACAAACCCAGGAACTATATGATCACAACTACAAAACATTTCTCATGCAAATAAAGTCAGCTCTAACTAATTGGAAAAATATCAATTGCTCATGGCTGGGTCGAGCTAATATAATAAAAATGACAATTTTATGCAAACTAAATTATATATTTAGTGCCATACCAATCAATTTACCAAAAAAACTACTTTACAGAGTTAGACAAAATAGTAACAAAATTTATTTGGAAGAACAAATGGTCTAGAATATCAAGGGAATTAATGAAAAGAAATGCTAGGGAAGGTGGACTAGCTATACCAGATTTTAATTTGTATTATACAGCAGCAGTCATCAAAACTGCTTGGTACTGGCTGAGGAATAGAATAGTGAATCAATGGAATAGATTGGGTGCACAAGACCCAACACAAGATTAATGAGTATAGTAATCTATTGTTTGATAAACCCAAACACCCCAGCTTTGGGGATAAGAATGCACTATTTGAAAAAAAAAACTGCTGGGAAAACTGGAATACAGTATGGAAGAAACTGGGCATAGATCATTATCTAACACCATATACCAAAATGAAGTCTAAATGGGTGCATGATCTAGGTATAAAGGATGATACTGTAAGCAATCTGGGAAAGCAAGAAATAGTTTACCTGTCAGATTTGTGGAGAGGGGAAGACTTTAGGACCAAACAAGAATTAGAGAGCATTATAAAATGCAAAAGGAATAATTTTGATTACATTAAATTGAAAAGCTTCTGTACAAACAATGCCAATGTAACCAAGATAAGAGGGAGGTGGGAAACTCGGAAAGAATTTTTACAACCTATGTCTCTGATAAAGGACTCATTTCTAAAATATACAGAGAATTTAGTCCAATCTATAAGAATACAAATCATTCCCCTATTGATAAATGGTCAAAGGATATGAACAGGCAGTTTTTAGAGAAAGAAATTAAAGATATCTATAAGCATATGAAGAAATGCTCTAAATCACTATTGATTAGAGAAATGCAAATCAAAACAACTCTGAGGTACCACATCTCTCCAGTCAGATTGGCTAAGATGACAAAACAGGAAAATGACAAATGTTGGAGAGGATGTGGACAAATTGGAACACGAATGCATTGCTGATGGAGTTGTTCTGGAGAGCAATCTGGAATTAAGCCCACAGGGCTATAAATAATTTCATACCCTTTGACCCAGCAATACCACTTCTAGGTTTATATCCCAAAGAGGTCATAGAAGAGGGAGGAAGACCCATATGTACAAAAATATTTATAGCAGCTCTTTTCGTGGTTGCAAAGAATTGGAAATTAAAGGGGTGCCCATCAATTGGGGAATGGCTAAACAAGTTGTGGTATATGCATGTAATGTAATACTATTGTGCTATAAGAAATGAGGGGCAGACAGACTTCATATTTACCTTGAGAGGCTTATACAAACTGATGCTGAGTGAGAAGAGTAGAACCAGGAGAAATTTTTATACAATCACAGACACAACATATGTGTGATGACCAACTATGACAGACTGGACTCTTTTCAGCAATGCAGTGATATAAGTCAATCCCGAAAGACTCATGTAAGAGAGAGATGCCTACATCCAGAGAAATAACTAGAAAGAACTGAGCTTGAATCCTGATGGAAGAAAACTAATTGATCTTTTTCTTTTCATTGCTTGGTTTTATTTCTTCTTTACCATTTTTCATCCCATTTAGTACAATACGCCTTTGTACCTTGACTAATATCTATTGTGAAAATATTTTGCAGATCCTATACTGGACTATATGCCATCATGGGGGGTGGGGGGATGGAGGGAAGGGAAATTTGAAACTCAGGGAACTATGGAATTGAATCTTGTAAACTATAAATAAACAAATAAATTTTTAAAAAAGATTCCTGCTCTAACCCTGAAGTAGGGGGAACTTATGATAGCCCATTCCACTTTTAGACAGTTCAAATGGTTAGGAAGTTCTACAGTATGTGAATCCCAATTTGCCCTTTCCAATTTCCCCCCCATTGCTTCTAGTTTTATCCTTTGCAGCCAAACAGAAGTTTAATCCTGTTGTCCTTCAAATTCTTTAAGATAGCTTTTATCTTTCCCAGAAGTCTTCTCTTTGAATTTCCAGGCTACCTATTTCTAGTGTCTTCAGCTTATCATTAGAAAGTATAAACTGGAGACCCTTTACTAGGTTTTCAGCCACTGAATTCTCTCTAGCTTATCAATGTCCTTCCTAAAGTGTGGAAGCCAGGACTGACTCAACTGTTGTGTCCTAGGACAGAGTCCAGCAAGACTC
The DNA here is from genome assembly GCA_011680675.1 of Gymnobelideus leadbeateri. Taxonomy (NCBI): domain Eukaryota; kingdom Metazoa; phylum Chordata; class Mammalia; order Diprotodontia; family Petauridae; genus Gymnobelideus; species Gymnobelideus leadbeateri. Next base: position 104,247 of record WOXC01012472.1, read on the forward strand.
TTACCTCCATTTCCCTGCTGCACTTAATGTTATATTTAGTTTCTTGTTTGTTATCACATAAGGTTGTTTCATATTGAACTAACATTTCATTAAAACTTACTGAATCATTTTCAGAGCTGTTGCTGACTACTCATATCTTCCCTACCTTTTACCTGTAAAGCTGAGTGTTTTGCCTTGAATGTAAAGCTTTACAATCATTCCTATTGAATTTCATCTTATTCAATTCAGCCCAAAGTGTTATTCTTTCAAAATCTTTTTGAATCCTGATAATATCATTCATTGTATGAGCTTCCCTCCCAGTCGTGTGTCATCTGCAAATTTTATAAGCATTCCATTTACGCCTTCATCCAAGTTAATAAAACAAATGTTCAATAGCACAAGGCAAAATATAAATAACTGGAGTACTTCACCAGAGACCTCCTTGCAAGTTGAAATCTAGCTATGAATGACTATGTTTGGGTCTAACTCTAACCTGATCTGAAGACACTTAATTGTACTTTCACCTATGCCACATTTCACCTTCTTTTCAGGTGAGAGATTTTATTGAATCAGGCAGAGATTCTATTGAATACTTTGTTGAAATCTACGTAAATGGACTCCTATAGCATTCTCTGATCTACCCAGTTTAATAACCTTCTTAACAAAATAAAATTTGTTAATCTCCCAGAAAAAAAAGAATCATTGGCTTCTTGTAAGATTCAACTCATGTTGAGCACCACATCTTCAATGAGACTTTTGCTGGTGCCTCCTACCCCTTCAAGCTGCTAGTACCCTCTCTCCCAAACTACCATGTATTCATTTTGTCCACTAATTATTAGATAAGCCATGGATAAGCCATTCCCTCCCTTAGATTGTTAGCTGTCCCCTACTCTTCTCTTTTTACCTTTTGTCTTCCCCATTTCATTATAAGCTCTTTGAGGATAGAGCCTGTCATTTTTTTTTCTTATTTGTATCCCTAGAACTTAGCACAGTGCCTGGCACATAGTAGGTGCTTAATAAGTTTTTATTGATTGAGTTGTTGATTAACTGGGACACCCAGAAGGTATTATGGTGGGCATAAAATAAGAAAGACAACTGGGAGACCAAGGAAGAACAACCATCTGATTTCTACAACCCAGAAAAAGTCTAGCTTGAACACGAACACACACACACACACACACACACACACACACACACACACACACATATATATGCTTCTTGAGCTTTCAGTAACAGATATCCAAGCCTCTTCACCATTATTCCATGATTAAATCCATTAAAATATGAACTAAGAGTACCAGCACCTTGAAAATTCACCTCATTTATTCTATGTCATATATCAAGCCAGTGTGCTTCCCTAAGTTTCCATCGTACCTGGGAAGTAAGATGCCCATTTGTGAGTGGGTTCAAGAGTCAAGTATGGGGTAGAAAAGATCTTTGATTGTCCATGACACTGGGGACAATGGTATTATTAAATTATCTAGGAAAGGGCACAACTTGATAGACTATACATAGGAATTTGTAGGTGACATCTATTCCCTTTCCCTAGTTAGGGAGTTTCATCAGCAACACAGGAGCCTTCCTACAGGGGGATTCAGGAGGTACTAGTGCCTTTACTGAATTCAGTAGAGGCTGAGGGAGACTGACATGTCTCATTCAAATCAGTACTTGGCCAAGGACAGAGCCAGTCCACAGGTCTGAGTTGTGCAATATGTGCTATGTTGGGAATGTGGCTAGCTACATGCTGTGGGAGATTTAAGGCAGAAAGAGTTTAGACTGCCAGCAGTTAAGCCAGCTATTATTATGGAGCTTTACAGCAGTTTTGATTGACTTCAGAAGCTGACTCAAAATGTAGTAAGCTTCTGAAAGTAAGGAAGGCCATAGGAGCATTGCTGAGAGGCCATGCTGACTTTTGTCATATGAGCACATCACTGCATGCTTCCACTAGGATACCAGCCCTAGGCAAAAAAAAAAAAAAAAAAAAAAACAAAAAAAAACCAAAACAACTATTTGGCCTTAAAAGTGATGGGTATTGAAACTTCCCTTGGTAGCTCCCCATTGGTTCAGAAGAATCTCTTCTAGTACTGGATTCTGAGGCAGTCTTTGTATGGTGAAAAAGACCTGGATTTGAAATCAGAGGACATGAACTGGTTTTCTCAACTCTTCTACATATTTTCTATGTGAACTATGGCATGTTATTTACCTTCCATGGGCCTCAATTTCCTTGTCTATAAAATTATCTCTACTCTACTAAGCTTATTATTCTATGGTCATAAATAAGGATCAGAACTTCTTGAGACAGAGGAGAACTATGTCTATGATATGGCATATGGCTAAAGCTCCTTCCCATCAACCTCAGCAGAGGATGTCACCATGATACATTCATCACATAATACCTTACACTGTGGTCATTTGGGTATCTGAATCACCTTCCCTACCCATATTTAAAGTTCCTTGAGAATAAGGATTATTTCTTAAATATAGAGACATAGTACCATAGTAAATAGAGACCTAGATTTGTAATCAGAAAGACTTGGGTTCAAATCTCACCTCAGGAACATATTAGCTGTGACACTAAACAACTCCCTTAATCACTCCAAGTCCCAGTTTCCTCATTCATAAAAATGGAGATAAGAGCACTTAATTCACAGAATTATTGTTGGGACCAAACATGATAATGTATAGACTGTTTTTTCAAACTCTAACTATATCTATATCTATATCTATCTATAACATTTTATATATTTGCTGTTCAGATGGTTTTTTTCAGTTGAGTCCAAGTCTTCATGACCCCATTTGGGATTTTCTTGGCAAAGATCCTGGAGTGGTTTGCCATTTCCTTCTCCAGCTCATTTTATAGATGAGGAAACTGAGGTAGACAGGGTGAAGTGACTTGCCCAGGGTCACACAGCCAGAAGTATCTGAGGTTAGATTTGAACTCAGGAAGTTGTCTTCTTAACTCCAGGCTCTGCACTATATCCACTACAGTGCCACCTAGCTGCTCTCTCTTGCTCTCACTCTTGCTGACACACCCATACATACACATATACATATATATGCATATGGGTGTGTGTCTGCTTTACATTCCACATAATACTTTGGTTGATATTATTTTGGAAATGAATGGATGCAGTAGACACATTAAAAGTATAATGCTATTCAGGTATTTTTAAAAGACTTAAAATAAATTAATGACAAAACTTGTGAGTAAATTTTTTTTGTCATATTAGTATTGTCTAAATTAGGAATTATTTGATTTTTAAAAACTGCCCCAAATTGGAACACAGCCAGGGCCAGTCACTTTAGCTTTATCTTCTCAAGGTCACAGAAGCTAGAGTTAGACAATGAAAGCAAGGAGGCAACAGAGACAAGGGCTCTCCAATAGGAACAACCTCATGAAGATAAATGTGAATGGCCTACCATCCTGCCCACTGCATTTCCACTTTGGGAAATATTAGTCAGAAGTACTTGCCATACATTTCCTGTAGTGAAATGCCTTTTGGGAGAAATAATCAATAATGCCAAACTAGCCTCAATCTCTAGGGCTTTAAAGATTATATTCAATACCTTCAATTGCAGTCAGAAGCAAATATAGAATAATTTTCTTTACATTCTTAAGTAAATACATGTCTTTATCCTGCACTTGGCACCAATGTCATTTTTTTTTAGCTCCAAGGAGAGGATATTGACATATTGTAGTCTGGATATAAAAGGGGGGTTATTAGTCACACTAACTGAGAAAGGAAGGCTTCCTGCATTTCCACTGCACAGATTTAAGCATAGAGCCATTACTGTTTCAAACATAAATTTTGTTTCTTAGAGGGTCTGTTCATTATGAGTTCAGAGTACTCCTTAATGGCCATAGTGGGGTGAACAAAATTATCTTCCTAATTCCATCAAACTAATCACCTATTGTCAAATGTTCCTTTTCAAGGGACAGTATTTGGCTCATGTTTTAGATGGAGGAAATGATTTGCTTTTAAAATGGATGAAAACATACTGTTTCACACACATAAAAATAACTACAAAGAAAAAGCAACCTGGAAGGGAGAGAATGTAGAATTCAAAGTTTTAAAAACAAATGTTAAAAATTGTTTTGATATACAACTGGGAAGTAAGATATACAGACAATGGCGTATAAAAATCAATCTTGCCCTACAGGAAAATAGAAGGGAAGGGATAAGAGAAGGGGGGAGGAGTTAGAACTGAGGGCAGATCAGGGAAAGGAGTAATAAAAATGCACATCTTGGGGTGGAAGGAGGGGAAAGATGGGGAGAAAATTTGGAAGTGAATGTTGAAAACTAAAAATAAATTAATAAAAAAAGAAAAGAAAACGCAAGCTCTATTATATCCCCAAAGACACAGTGAATGCCTCCCCCTTCCAAATAACCTTACCTTATTGCCAAGAGCAAAAGAAAAGTCTAATCATCATAAAGGTGAAGGACAAAGGGTGGAGAAAATATAATTCACTCCATATTCTTAGGATTTGATTATGCCGTTCAGGATTTGGCAGTACATTGTATTAGGTGTTAGGTAAATTTATGTTTTAATTTGCAGCAGCATTTTCTACACAAGTTTGATGTTGTACATAGAATTTTAGCATAAGGAAAGTAAAGATAATAAAATCCATCCTCATAATACTCTTATATTAATATGAACAATCCATTGCCTGGTTCATTCATACATATTTTGTAGCCACATATAGGATTTCATCTATGGTTCCAGTAATCAGGCTAAAAGAAAATTCTGGCTGCAGCAGATAAGGCACCAAAAAAAATCAAGAAATGAAAATAGAGGCATTGGAATGTTGTTAATATGGTATTTTGATAATGAATAAGGGTGGGGGCATTGTGAAATATTATTATAAACCCCAAAGAATCAATAATTAATCCCCTGTGTACCCTTGTGTATTTGAGAAAAGTCAGCCTAGATTATAATGCAATTAATGTATATATCCATGTTTTTCTGGGCCTCGATGCCAAGGTTCCCTGGCAAAATTGTAAAGTATACAAAACTGGCCTGCAGCACCATTCTACCTTTATTTCCTGTCTTCCTCTCCTATCTCAGGAATAAGGAGCTCTTTTGCTGCCCCTGTCCACATCCACTCCCCTAGCTGCACTGGACCAACCATCTTTTTCATTTCTCCCAGGACACAAAAATGTGCTTATCTTGTGTCTTATCCGTGAAGGGGCCTATTTGCCCATTGTCCAATGTGATCAATTCAATCCAGCACATCTTTATTGAGTTCCTCCTATGGTAATTAGCAGGAATCCAAAATCACATATCACATAGAGTTAGACTCCATCTATTTCCTTTTATATCAGGTAACATGCAGTAAGTCTACTTGGGCCACTGGGGCTGGGGATGGGAAAGGAATAATTGCAAAATGGGCAAAATCATTGAGAAAAGCATAAGCCAAGGAGGGATTAAGAAGGTTACACATTCTCTTGATATTTCACCCTTTCTTCCTCCCTTTTAGCATCTCTCTCCCTCTTCTCAAATAAAGCCTTGTTATTAACAAGGGGCAATGTTTCTTTTTTAGTTCCTTTTCTATTCTCCTCCTTCCTTCTCTTCCTCCTCTCATGAATATAAACCTATCCATAGTCTCCAATGTTATTCTTTGGGAGAGGTGAATTCTGTTGTCTCAGATCATCTCCCTGTGGCTCTGAACAACTGTTTAAGAAAACTGTATGTGAGGGGAGGCTAGATGGCGCAGTGAATAGAGCACAGGCCCTGGAGTTAGGAGGACCTAAGTTCAAATTCAACGTCAGACACTTAATACTTACTAGCCATGTGACCTTGGGCAAGTCCCTTAACCCCAACTGCCCTGCCTTCCCCCCTCCAAAAAATAAAAACGAAAAAGAAAACTGTATGTGCATAAGCTATGAAGGGAAAAAAATAAACTACTCCAAAATGCCTATGGATCTGTAATATCATCAATTAATCATTGCCTCCTATGATTCACATCACAACTAATTCATGCCTGCCCATCTTTCGTAACCCTAGTGTGAATCCTCTCATAAATTCACCTGAAAGGGATTCAATCATACTGGGAGCATTCTTTTGAGTTCTCTTGACATTTCAAATGTAACTGGGATTTGCATGCTAATGGAGTGAGGTCTAGTCCTTCCTATGGCTCCTTTTTATCTCATTTAATCAGCCTCCTTCCCTTCCATTTTCCAATTGTCCATTTATTTGATGACATCTTTTAAAATTGCCCATCCTACACAATTCTATGTTTGCCATGCATTGTTTTTGATTGCTCTTTTGGTGATCCACAACTTTAGTTTCCCAGCATGAGCCACAGTCCCATGACTCAGGGCTACGTAACATCACATGAGGAACATTAAATCAAGTTATTGACCTTTTATTGGCCACTTACTGTGTGCCAGGAAGTGTGCTATGGAGATATAAGATACATAGGTAAAAATAAAGGCAATACAAAGGCAGAGATAACAATTACAATTAAATGAAGGCAGGCATTCAAAGTAGTATGTACAAACAAGATATATATATATATATATATATATATATATATATATATATATATATATATATATATATATAACTGGAGAATGTCTCAGATGGAAGGACCAGGAAAGGCTTCTTTTGGAAGGTGGGATTTTAGCTGGGGGTGGAGAAGAGGAGAGAAAACATTGACGGCATGAGAGAGAGTCAGTGAAAATGTATGGAGTGGAGAAATGGAAAGTATTGTGATAGGAATAGTGAAAAGTCTGGCATCACTAGACCATAGAAAATAGGGGAGAAAGACAAGAAGACTGTAAAGGAAGGAAAAGGCCATATGAAGAAGGACCTGAAATTCAAAACAGTGTATTTTATTTTTGATCCTGTAGGTAATGAGGAGTCACTGAATTTGTTGAAAAGAAAAGATACATGATCAAACTTGTGCTTTAGGAAGAGCACTTTGGTAACTCACAGGAGGATGGACTCATGAGGAAAAGGACTTAAGGGAGGAAAATCAACCATTAGGCTAATGCAATATTCTAGGGGGGAGGTGCTAAGGGTAGAGAAGGGGACACAGAAAATAGATATTGTGAAGGCAGAATCACAGAACTTGGCAACAGTCACTAGGCTGGGCTAGTCTTTTTCCAAAAAATGCAGGGAAGCTATGTCTGAGACTTGACTGTTCAAGTGACCAGCGTGAGTCCTTGATATTGTTCCTCAATCAACTGGCATAAATATGAGGAGTTTGTGGCCCTCACACTTCACAGATGGCCCTCTACTCTCCTGACCCTATGTACCTGTATGAAGACAAGGGGCTCTGCATCTATCTGAATCAGTAGAATATTTGCTTAATATTTTCTTGCTAAGCAAACTATTTTTTTGTTAAAAATGTTGATCTACAAGTATTTCATTTCATTTCAATCCTGGGGCTGAACCATCACAACAGCCTGAGTCAGAGCCAGCCCATAATATCCTCTTCTTCAAGCATAGGCTAAATGACCACTCCCAATATTTGATATCACAGAGTGGAATCATTCAAAGTATGCATTGGACTAGATGGCTACTCAAGTCCCTTCCAACCCTCAAGTTCTGTTATTTTGAGAGTCAGCTCCTTGCAACAATGAGCCATCAAAATATTGTAGTGCTGGCTGATGCCATACTGTTGGTGATTCATATCCTATGGAATACTTACGTATTTTTCCAGTTGGAAAGTAGTAAAATCCTGAATGCTATTACCTAGCATCTCTAGCTGAACTTAGTAATTTATACCATCCCATACTGAAAATTTCAACCAAGTGATATGCAGAAGTGACATTATAAAAATGTGCACCTGTCTCCACAATGAATCCATCCCAAGAGCCATGTTAATCTTCCATAATATCTTTATCACCCTGGGGGACAGAAAAGCAGCAGTCCTCAGAAAAATCCTAAGATCCTTGCAAGTCCCACTGTAATGTGTAATTAAAGTAAGTAGGATTCTCACTAGAGCCCTTCTCTCAGGACTATGGTTAACTTTTTAGTGGCAATCCCTATAGTCTGGATTTTTCACATTTTAGTCTCACCACTCCCTATTTCTAACATTCCCAAGGATATCTTAACTGCAAAAAGTGTTCTCAATACTCCTCCTAACTGATATCTCTGTAGCTTGGGACAATGACAACTACCCCCCTGGTCTCAAGCACTGTCTCCACTGGCTTCCCTGACACATCTCAGTTCTTCAGATATACAACTATTCTTTTCAGGCTCTGTTCCTCTTCCTGACTCATTTCCTCTTGCCACCTATTACACGTTGTTTTCCTCTAGAAACTTAGCCCGGGACCTGTCCTTCCATTATTTCATCAGTTCTCACTGGTTCAATTATAATCTCCAGACACATAATGCCCAAATACGCATCAAGATTTTACACTGACTGAGGCTACAACCATCTCCATTGTCCGAGTCTAATCAGTTTAAAATCAGAAAGTGACTCAGACTCAAAACTTCCTTGCCTCTTTTTTCTTCTCTCACTATACTGGTCTGAAGCACCATGATTATTTAACTGGTTTTTTTGGCCTTGTACATTTTCAGAGCCTTTTCAGAGTAAGTGAGTAATAGAGAATCCCTGTATCTTTTATGCAGACAAAATAATAAGCTTTATTCACAGTCATATATCTACCACAGAATACTTGATTTCATCCAGCCCATGTCAACACAAAGTCAAATCAGTCAATTTGGTTGATGGTTCTGTTTTTCCCCATTTACTTAGTCTACACCTTGCCCCTTGCCCCCAAATCTGGAAACAAACCTTTGATGATGGAAAAGGTTAGTCCTTGAAAAATAATAATGCTTATGCCTATCTGTGTATGTGTTAACTCCTTCCAAAGCCTAGGATAATGGCAGTTCCTTGATGGCAGAAATTATTCATTTTTATCCTTACATCCACACTCGTTGACACGAGCAAAAAAATTAGTCTAATCACGATAAAGGTGAAGGACAAAGGGTGAAGAAAACATACATCACCCCATATTACTAGGATTTGATTATGCCATTGAGGATTTTGTAGTATATTGTATGAAGTATTATATAAAACTGTGTTTTAATTTGAAATGGCAAGTTACTAGAGAAGGCAGATTTTTGCTAATTGAAAAAAATAGTTTAAAAAGTAAGCTACTAAAAAAGATCCAGCAAAGAAAACTGAGAAGGAGCAGTGAGAGAGGTAGGAGGACAATCACTAGGGAGCAGCGTCATAAAAACCAAGAGAGGACAATACCAAAGAGAAAGGTGATCAACAGTGTCAAAGACTGAAGAGAAAGCAAAAAGAATGGAGGCTCAGAAGAGGCCACTGGATCTAGCATTTAAGAGATTATTGGTAACTTTGGAAAAGGTAGTTTCAGTGTAATACTCAAGTCAGAAGTGACAATGCTGAGAATTAATGAGAGAATGGGAAGAAAGGAAGTGGAGGCACCAACTATACATGATTTTCTCAGGGGAGTTGAGAGATGAAAGAGAGGAGAGATACACGGTGACTGCTATTGGAGATGGACAGATCAGTAATGGGTTTTGGAAGACAGAGGAGCCTTGGGCATGTCTGTAGGCAGCAAGGAAACAGCCACACGGTAGAGAGAGGGACCGAAGATTAGTGACAGAGTAGGAATGACAGATAGAACAATTTGCTGGAGGAGACAGGATGAAATTTGAATTAAAGTATAAAACAATGGACTACTGTTTGATGTTTAATCTTGGTGTCATTAAAAGCAACTAGACAATTTAGCAAACCAATTTAGGGTACTCTCCTCCTTTTGTTAAATTCTGGCCTAAGCTCATTTTCCATTTGCATGTGTCCAAGATCTAAACACACACACACACACACACACACACACACACACACACACACACACACACAATGGAGAGCTCTATGGAGTATTCATCCAGCAGCATATCATAGTCTCAACAATAGCTATTCATCTCGAAAATATGTTCTTGAAAAAGATGTTTCTTTGTGAACAAGTTAATTGAACAGAAAGTAGACAGAGATTTTTATTTGTATTTTCCTCACCATTTTATCCTTCCCTGAGCAAAGCACTTTACTGGGTTGGAAGACAGTCCTCAACGTCAAGCTCCATAAAGCAAGTAAGTCCCACTGATTTTCCCACTTTAGTCAAGATGAGTCATTACTGGTAAGAGGGGCAACACAGAAGCAGACTGGCCTTGACACAGCATCACAGGTTACAAAGGAAATTTACCATTCACCATTATTCTCCCACCACATTTAGCATTCCCAGATGCCATTAGAGAGACACTAGCAAACAGCATGTGTCCTGAAGTTGTTTTCTCAAAGATTACACAGTCAGTGGGTGCTTTGGGATCCAGCCTCTGGGATCTAGTCCTTTGCCACTTTGCTTTAGGAGTAGTCTGACATTCTTGTTTAAAATAAGACAGTGCATTTGCCTTTGCTGCGCCCTGGCACAGTCTGGCCCTAGTTTATGGCACGATTAAGACTAAAACCTATATCTGATAGCTAATCATTATGCCCCAGTTATTTTTCTTAATGAACCACATCTAGCCTGCAATGACTGCCTCTCCCCTTAAGCTTCTGTTCTTTTCAAAGTTGTGGGGGGGGACCCTGCTATTTCTTGCCTTTGTTTCCCTATATTTGATCTTTCCTTCAAGGGGTTATGACATTTTTTCATTTTGTTTTTCTTTCTATTTCAGTTTTTTTCCTTCCTTGACTTCAATACTACCTATGTTAAGCTCATTGTATCTCCAAGGCCAGATCTATCCATTAATGACCCTGAGGCCATTTATTTAAGGGCCATATGACCATCTAATGGACTTTTAGAACCTTACCAACAAGAGATGGGGTGTGGTGGAAGCAAAAACCTAAGGACTCACCCCATGCTGGTTAGGCTACATTTTTTGTGAAATACTGAAACTGTTACAGGAATTCAACTGGCTCCAGGGATTAAAGCACATTTTGTTGAAGTAGCATCCTTGTTACCAAAACATGAAAGTGCAATCAACATGGTAATGTCACTGTCAAATATCCTTCCTCTTCCATAGCTAAGTAAACCCCTTTTTATTAACTGGTAGATAGCCAGAATGGATGAATAAAAAGCCAGAATTAGGGTTGCAGAGAGAAATATCAACAATCTCATATATGAAGATGATACCAGTCTGTTAGCAGAAAGTGAAAAGGAATTAAGAAGCCTCTTGGTGAGGGTGAAATAGGAGAGTATAAAAGCTCGCTTGAGTCTTAACCTCAAAAACATTAAAATTAAATTAAATCAATCAATACTTCAAGAAATTAATTCAGCCTACTCACAGGAATGTCAAATACTAAAACTGAAGCTTCGATATCTTGGACACATAATGAGAAAACAGGACTCATTGGAAAGGAGCCTGGTGTTGGGAAAAGACTGAAGGCAAAAGGAAAAGGGGACAGCAGAGGATGAAATGGATAGTATCATGGAGACAATGAAGAGGGGCGCAGACAGACTTGGAGAGATAGTGGAGGATAGAAGAGCCTGGCATGCTATTGTCCCCGGGGGGTCACAACAAGTCAGACAACTCAAAAACAACAAAAGTTGTACTATGACTATCTTATATTGTTACAACAAGGAATTTAAACTATTAGGAAATTGATACAAATCAGCTCTTTCCTATAACACAAGTTAATAATATCTTTTTGAAAACCAAAAGCTTGTATTACCTACACTGGAGATATGCTAGAGGCCTTGGTTCCAATAAACTCAGTGACAAAGCAAAGATGTGTATCCATTGTAACCACTATTGTTTGATTTAGTTCTAGAAAAACTGTTACAGCAGGAACACTACAAAAGGAATTTGAGGGAGTAAGTACAAGCAAAGGAGGAGCAAAAGTTTCACTTTTTACAAATGATGCAATACTTAGAGAATTCTAAAGATTCAACTAAAATGAAATAAAATAATAACTTCAATAAAGTAGCACAGTATGAAACAAGCCCACAAAATCATTAGTCTTCTGCAATATAATATACCAATAAAACCTCAGTAGAAAAAGAGAAAGATAAAGTTCATTCAAAATAACAGAATGCTGGGAAGCTACTTACCAAGATTCATACAGAAAGCATATGAATACAAGCATAAAACATTCATTACAGAAAGACTAAAATAATTGGAGCAATACTGCTCTCTCATGGTGGGGGACATGTTGATACAATGAAAATGATAATACTACCTAAATTTATTCACAGATTTAGCACCATGCCAATCAAAGTACCCAAGTTTACTTTATAGTACTTGACCCAGTAGTAAGGAAATTCAACTGAAAGGAAACTGGATCAAGAATCTCAGGAGAGGGGCAGCTAGGTGGCGCAGTGAATAGAGCACAGGACCTGGCGTCAGGAGGACCTAAATTCAAATCCGACCTCAGACACTTAACACTTACTAGCTGTGTGACCTTAGGCAAGTCACTTAACCCCAATTGCCCTGCATTCTCCACTCTTAAAAATTTTTTTTAAAGAATCTCAGGAGAAATAATGAAGGAAAAAGTGAGAAGTAAGGGAATCAAGCATGTCACAAAGGACTAATCCATGGAAACAATTTGGTAGTTGCTGAAAAATAAAAGAGTTGGCTATGGTGGAACATGCTTATAATCCTTGCTACCAAGAATGCTGAGGCTGGATGGTCTCTTCAACTCAGGAGTGAGTTAAGTCTAACTAAAATCCACAGTTAAGTTAGGCATTAATATGGTGGGTCCCAGGAGCAGGGGATAGGGGAAGGAGGGAAAGGATTGCCTAAGGAGAGGCAAACCAGTTCAGATAAGAGGAACTATTTAAACCTGTCATGGCAATGAGAGTGTAATCACACCTTTGAGTGGCCCCTGCATTTCCAGCTAGGATGAGAAAGAGAGATCCAGGGTGTAAAGGCTTCTGGTTTTTCTGGCCTGGTCTTTCTCAGTCCACAAGGCTGTCTATTTTTCCCTATGCCCTTTCCTCCCATCCATTATTCCTCCTTTCTACCATGGCCCTTCTAGAACACCCTGTATATGATATCTTCTATTCTGGGCTAGGAACTTCATTTCTCCTGTGACCTTGGAGAAAAAATCAATCCAGCTCACTTGCAAAGAAATCTCCCCATTCCATATAAGACATCATAGAGGCTTTCATTCCAAAATTGCCATGAGCCCAGTTGATCAAACCCATTTAGTCCCATTAAAGGACTCAGATGACACAAGCACCAAAGGAAGTGAATGGAATTCTCTAATAAAAACCAGTAAGACTACTGCTCTCAACATTCTGACATGTGTTCAGACTCTTTGTTCTTAAGAAAACTGACATGACTATAGATAGCAGGGCGTGGGGCTGCCAACATAGATGGACAAGTCCATAGACATGTTTTTTCCAGAAAGAGAACCAGTGCCTCCATTTTCATATAGTCTTTTTTCCCCACCACACATATCCCTGGCAATATGAAACACAAGTAGCACAAGCAGGGCAAGACAATGAAAGTTGAAACAAATCTGAAATTCAATCGAACAGGTAATAGAGATTATAGAACATCTGTTCTTAAGTATTTGACTCTGGAATCATTATGTAGCAAGGACTAGCGCTTATTACTCTGGCTTCAGATTTCTATGTTAACAAATGTATGCATTACATCACTTTTACTCTTGTCGATTCTCTTTTAAATGTCTAGTTGAAAGGCAAATTGCTTGTGTTTCTTAAGTAGCTCAGAATCCAATTTCCTTTTTTAATATGCAGTCCCACCGATCATGCTCTCACAAAACAGACTCAAGCCATAAATAAACAAAACATGTGACACTTTTTCCTGATGGAGAACCATGAAATCATAATTTAAGTACTTTAAAAAAAATTTACAGCTGTCAGAAGTTTGCATAAAACAGTCTGTATGAAAGAGCAGATGTTCCATGATTTGAAATAAGCCAATTTATCTGAACATTTACAGCGAAGAAGATAACTGTATCTTTCATTTCCTTGTGTATTGCTTGAATCCAAGGAATTATAGTTTATGCATCATCATGATATCACAATGCACATTTTCCCTTCTGTCCCAATGCATTGTAATATTACATCTATATGTTAATTACAGCCCACATCCTAAAGGAAGCCTGCTTGCAGCAGAAGAGTCTGACAGCACTTAGCTCTAGTTCTAAGGGTCATAGAACTTTCAATTTAGAATCTGAAAAAACGTCAGTGGTCATCTCATCCATCTCCCTCATTTTTTTTTTTTTTTGCTTTTTGGAGGGCAGTTGGGGTTAAGTGACTTGCCCAAGGTCACATGACTAGTTTTTGTGTTAAATGTCTGAGATAGGATTTGAACTCAGGTCCTCTTGACTCCATTCACTGTGCTCTATTTACTGTGCCACCTAGCCACCCCAAAGACACTGAGCACTTTTTTTTTTCATCTCCCTCAGTGTAGAAGCTGCCAGATCTTGTGTTATCCTGATTGTGTTACCACAATATTAAAATTGTTTCTTCCTGGTTGTTTGTAGTATTTTCTCCTCCATCTGGGAATTCCAGAGCCTGGCTATAATATTCCTAGGAGTTTTCTTTTTGGGATGTTTTTCAGGAGGTGATTGGTGTATTCTTTCAACCTCTATTTTGCCCTCTGGTTCTAAAACATCAGGGCAATTTTCCTGGAGAATTTCTTGAAAGATGGGTTCTAGGTTCTTTTTTTGATCATGGCTTTCAGATAGTCCAATAATTTTCAAATTATCTCTCCTGGATCTATTTCCCAGGTCAGTGGTTTTCCCAATGAGATATTTCACATTGCCTTCTATTTTTTCATTTGTTTATATCTGTTTAATAGTATCTTGATTTCTCATAAAGTCACTAGCTTCCATTTTCTCCAGTCTAATTCTGAAGGAATGATTCTCTTTAGTGAGCTTTTGAGATTCTTTTTCCATCTGGCAAATTTGGCTTTTTAAGGCATTCTTCTCCTCATTGCCTTTTTGAGCCTCTTTTGCCATTTAAGTTAGTCTATTTTTAAGGTGTTATTTTTCTTTAGTCAGGTTGTTGACTCTCATTTCATAATTTTCTTGCATTGCTCTCATTTCTCTTCCCAATTTTTCCTCTACTTCTCTTATTTGATTTTCAAAATCCTTCTTAAGGTCCTCTATGGCCTGTAATCAGTTTGTATATTTCTTGGAAGCTTTTGATGCAGGAATTTTGACTTTGTTGTCTTCCTCCTGTTCCATGCTTTGATCATTTTGTCCCCAAAATAGGAGTGTAAAGTTGGGTTGCTCTGTTTACTTTGCTTCCCTCATTTGCTCATGTTGCCACTCAGTTATTTTGGGCTTTTTGCCACAGTAGGACTATGCTACCAGACAAGGGAACTTTGTACCAAATGCTGGGGTTTTCTCAGCTGCAGAAAGTATTAGTTGGGCGCCCTCTCTGAAGCCTCTACTCACTCTGGCAAGCTAGTCACACACCCCAGGACCTCCACCCTAGACCTAAATCCAGATCCAAGCAGGCTAAAGCAAGAGCAATTACCTCTCAGACTGGTTGCTTTGTCCCCCTACAGTTTCCAGGCCCAGAGCTGAAGTAGCCATGTGGTGGCAGCTGCATGGCCACGGCTCCTTAGACGCTTCTCAGCCTGGCAGTAGAGGCCAACTGGACTTCCAACTACTGGATCCCAACTACTGCACTGACCTCTCGCTGTGTCTTTAGCATCTATGTGTTGATAATTCTGGAAACTGCCACAGCTGATGGTGATCTTAAGTCTCTCCAGACAGTGGCTGGTCAGGCTCCACTGGGGCTAAAACCTTGTGCTGGCTCTGGGCCGGGGGTCAGCTCCCAGAGCACTATGCTGGCCACTTGCTACCAGCCTGCCGGGCTGTCCTCAGTGGGAGGTTAGCTTCTCTGTGTCATTTTGTGGGTTCTGTAGCTCCAAAGTTTGTTCAGAGTCCCTTTTACATGAATTGGAGAGGGTGGGAGCTGGAGCCCAGAGGAAGCCCTGTTTCTACACTGCCATCTAGACTCTGCCCCCACCTTCAATAGCAACATTTCTTATGGTAGGACAGAACAGGAAACAAAGTAGATGTCCATCAATTAATAAATGGCTAAACATATTGTGTTGGGCAGCTAGATGGCACAGTGGATGGTGTTATGCCTGAAGTAAGGAAAACTCACGTTGCCAAGTTTGAGTTTTGGCCTCTGACCCTTACCAACTGTGTGACCCTGGGCAAGTCACTTTACCCTATTTGCCTCAGTTTCCTCATTTATAACATGAGCTGGAGAAGGAAACGGCAAACCACTTCAGTATCTTTGCCAAGAAAATCACAAAAGGAGTCACAAAGAACTGGAAACAACTGAAGCAACTCAACAATAATCCAATTGTGCTAGATGAATGCAATGGAACATTACTTTGTGGTGAGGAAAAAAAATGAATGTGAATAGAGAGAAGTATGGGTAGGCTTAATGAAACTGATGTAAAATGAAGTAAGATGACCTAGAGAAATGATATGCATAATGACTACAACAGTATAAAAGGAAAGAACCACAATAATTTAATAAATAAAAACTGAATGCTGTTAAATTGTAATGACTAAATTTATTTTGAAAAGAAAGAAGTTGTCTCCATTCCTTTTTAAGTGTGAATCACTACATATAATGCTGTTTAATTTTGTTGTGCTATTTTTCTCTTTATTGTACAGTGTAAAGGGAGGGAGGAGGGATAATTCACTGAAAGATGTCGATAATTATAATGTAAAAAACAAAAGAGCAATAAACATTTTTAAAATGAAATGAAATGACTTTGTATTTCCTTGTGTACATATTGTATTTGCCTCAGTAGACTATTAGCTCCTTGAAGGCAGGGACCTGTTGCATTTCCCAGATGATTTTGGAATCTAGAAGAATCTAGCACTATAAATGCCACTCCATTTTGGTCTCACAGTTGATTGTGCAAAAAGAAAATAAAAAAGCCAGTGGTGACTATATACTTGGATACTTTCTGAGCTATTCCTGGAGCTTCATAGAAGCATAGCATTTAAGAGCTGGAAGGGAAATCAGCAGCCTCCAGCGCATACAGCAAAGGAATTGCCACTATACTACCAGAAAAATGATTGTCCAGGCTCTGCTGGATTCAGTTAGGCATGTTGGAACCTGAATGATTTCTTCCAAGTGTCCAAAGTAGTAACTTAATGGAACCCAAGTGAGAGCAAAGAGTTCATACAGCTTCCCAATATATTTATCTGTCTCCCTGGGAATAGTTTATATACTGCAAAAATCTAGTACCATCAATACAGGTCAAGTGTTCCATCAAGAAATGGTAGGAGCTTTTGACCTTCTGGTACTCTGTGTAAGGATACTAGGGGAGATATCAGTGGAATAGTTGGGTAATGACCTCAAAGACAACCACAATGGAAAGAGTGATCTGAGTTGCAAAGTAAGTTATAAGATCTAAAATAAAGATCTAAAATACGTAGGTCTATAAATATAGGTATAAATAGCTATAGCTTTTATCTTCTCTAGGTTATAGGTGGCTAGCTAGGTGGCACAATGGACAGAGTACTGGATCTGAAAGCAGGAAAATCTGATTTCAAGTCCAGTCTTAGACATTTACTAGCTGTGTGAATCTTGGATAAGTCATTTAACTACTTGCCCTAATCATCTCTAAAATGGCAGATTTTACAGTACCTACCTTTCAGGGTGATTATAAAGATAAAATGAGATAATATTTATAAAGTATTTTGCATACCATAAAGTGCTATGTAACTGCTAGCTATCCCTTATTCTGGGTTCGCCCAATGTAAATTTCACAGGAACCATTAAAAGTGAACACATTCTTATTAAGTTCTAGTGAATGTTCTTTGGTTCATTAATTTTTCTTAAAACCCAGTAAGGAGGTTTTAAACTAGTGATCTCTTTTATTCATTAAACCAATGCGTGAAAGTCAAGTTGGAGATAAGAGAATATGCATACATGCATGCATGTGTATGTACATACACATGCTAGATATACGTATATGTTTGTATATACATATATCTACACACTGCTATATGTATCATAGTATGTATATATATATATACATATACATATACGTATATATACATACATATATATTTTTTAAAGTTGTCATAGGAGACCCAATGAACACTTCCGATTTTGATGCTACAACAACTTTTCTTAATGGGTTTCACTTCAATGAGGAATAAAAAGTACATATATGAGAAAGCTCTAAGACAAGTTAGGTACTCTTGCTTTGTGATTTTCTTCATAATAGCCTGGATTACATTTTCACCTAGCTTTAATGTGAATATAGAGCCTTGTTATTTAAAAGAATTTAATAAATTCTGGTGAATTGTTCCCTTGATAGTTGGGGATTTAGGCCATTAACTGTCATTAATTTTAAAAGGGATCGGGCACACAAAAGAGAGACCTATTCCTATGCTATTGTGAATTCCATCCCTTATTCTGATCCATCATATTCTTGTCTGGTGCATATGATCACATAAGCTTTTTTCCCCACTCCTGCCATGCCCTTTGTTTGTGCTGGCTTTAATTTACATGGTAAAATCACTGGAGGGGGACTATGTTAAATTCCAGGCTGCAATCATTATTTAAATCCAACAACAAAAACCCTTAAAATAGGGAACATCATTAAATCTCCTTTGCAATTATTAAGAATAGTGGTAAAATAAACACTTAATGCACGCATACAGTTGAGATTTATCTTCAATAACCACTTCCACATTCCAGTTGAAAAGCCTGTCTCCTTACAAACTCAGGATGCTGATAATGACAGCTGTCTCTTAAAACAGGACAACTGGATGTGACCACTGTAGTGGGAAGGATTGCAGAAAGAAGAAATACGTGGATCTGTAGTAACCTTCAATCTCAATACTGTTGTTATTGAAGGTTAAAGTATTCTTCAATGAGCAAAAAATAGTATTGTTCCAGCCATGATACTGCTTTTTTCTGTTGTGTAGAAGTCAATCACTATCCAAAGCTCTCCTTCTTACCATACATAGCCTTACACTCTCACTAAAGGAGAGCAATAATACCTCAAGCTGTTATGTACATGCCATACATCTGTAAAGACCGATATTTTTGGCAGATGCACTGCCCCCTCATGGGGGTATTTGACACGGTGCAGATAGTCTATAGTACTTGCTACAATGCTTTAAGAATTTCGTTGATGTGATTGTTGCATCTCCAGATGCAAACTGCAACCTAACTGTGAGTGGTATTTGAATCCCAGAATGCCTGGCAGCTGGCCATGCAGCCTTATTTAAAGTCCACCAGAAAGGGGGGAACTCGTCCTACTGAATTCCAGTCCAGAGTTCTATCTACCTTGCCAATTTACCATTTTTACACTAGTTGAGTATGAAGAAAATTCCTTAATCTACCTGAGCCCTGGGTTCCTCATCTGTCAATTAGGAATAACAACACCTTACCAATCTAATAGTGTTGTGAGGATAGTACTTGTAATGCTTATGGTGTTACAGAAATAAATTAGCTATACTATTATTATTATTTCATGGCCACATTTCTGGGATACATTGGACAATGTGACACACATAGTGAATAGGAAGCTGCACTTGGAGCAAGGAAGACCTGGGCTTAAGTCTTGACTCTGAGAAGTACCATCTATGACTCTGGGTTGGTCCTTTGGCTTCTCAGTGCTCTAGGCAACTCCCTAAGACTGGACATCATGGAAAACATGCCAATCTGCATTGAGAGAGAGAGTTCCTCATCTGGGAGTTCCCTATGCCAAAGAAATCACAGCCCTCATCTCTATCCCTACTTGACTGCATGGACTTAATGCCTCTATTTCCTCAGCATAATCTTCATATGTGCTGTGATACGGCCTCAGTATTGACTTCTTGATTAAACTTGGAACTCTTTAAGTTTTGGGAAACTACTCCAAATCCAACTATTGACTGTTCTTACTACTAGGTAGCTAGCTAACTACCAAGGATTTAGATAGAATTTTTATGGTTTACAAAGTGCTTTTTACAAATATCTCATTTTTTCCTTATCACAACAGGGAGAGGCAGTTGCTATCCCTTGGCAGAGATGAGGAAACTTAACCCAGACAGAGATGAAGTGACCTGCCCAGGGTCACAAAGCAAGACAGTATCTGAGGTAGAATTTGAACTCAGGACTTCCCGACTCTAGGCTCAGCATTACCCTGTGCCAACATATGAACATAAGATCACAGATTCAGAAGGAGCCTGAGGTTGTCTCATTTTACAGGACAGGAAATTACAGCCAGAGCGCTTAAGGAACTTGCTCCATATTTTTTTCCCTTGGTAATCTCTCTACTGGTGACCTGTGGGACACTGGAGCTCTATTTATTCTTTTCCCCATCTTTCCTTCTCTCTTCCATTACCCATCTTCCTATCATCAGCTGGGATTTGCTTATTCCTCCCCTTCCCCTCCATCATCCAGTGAATTAAATACAGATGGCACCCAAGATTCAGGAACGAATCATGCGATTTCTGCTTATACTTACTTAAAAGTTAAAGGAGTTTTGTGTTGTCACCTGCATACTGATGAGTCAAATTGAAATCCCCAGACCTTCCCTTTTACTCTCTTGCCAGCCCTACATTTCTTGCTCTTTTCAGAACAGCCCTGCTTATAGGCTCTGCTGACACTTCAAATTAAGTATGTCTAAGGCAAATATTATCTTTCCCCCACATCTTCTGCAAGTCAACCTGATTCCATTGCACAGGTCAAATGTATTCTGTGCCTGTGGCCAACAAAGTGCTAGCCAGTGTGTGGAAAGAACGATATAAAATAAGCAAGAGCAGTGGACCATTTCCAGCTTACAATTTTATTGGAATCCATACCACTAAGTGCGGTGTCCTTCAGCCTCCTTTCTAAACTACTGTACCTCCACCCGCAGATCACCGCCAAGTTGGGCCATTTTTTACCCCACAACTTTTCTTGGGTCTATCATCTTCCTTGGTCTTTCTAAATGCACCAACCTCATCCCAAGTTCTAAACCTCTGTTGTCAACAGATGAAGGATAACCCATTAGTTAGGGGGGTGAAGGGGGAGGATGTAAGAGAGAACAGACTGGGGGAAGGGGTATTCAGTAGGCTTGCTATTTTGGGGTGAGGGTAGGGGAAAGATGGGGAGAGAAAAATTGTAACTCAAAATCTTGTGGAAATGAATGGTGAAAACTAAAAATAAATTAAAAAAAGAAAAACAAAAAAATTAAAACAGAACAAAAAACTTCTGGTTCAACTCCCACACATACACACCATACCTGAGAACTCGTGTCTATAAAAGCTTATTAAGATCAATAACAGCTAGCTCTAAAGTTTGCATCACTTTGTTTTATCCTCAAACCAACCCTGGGATGTTGGTGCTATTATTATCCCCATTTTACAGATGAGGAAACTGAGGCTGAGAGAGGTCTCATGACTTTCCCAGGATCAAAGAATCAGAGGCAGGATTTAAACTCAGGCCTTCCTGCCTCCAGGTCTATCACTCTATCTACTGTGCCACCTCCAAGATTCCCCAAGAATTCTCACATGAGAATGACTAGCCCATGTTTGGTATACAAATATCCTTCCACTACTACCATTGGATTTTTCTTAGTAAGTGATGAATCTTATACCACAAGAAAAATAAGTCCACTATTTGCAGTCGTCTAAACTTTCTCCCCTGTCTAATCAATCCTCTAGACAGCCAAAGTGATATTTCTAAAGCATAGATCTGACCATTTTATTCCTCTGCTCAGCAAACTGAAGTGGACACCAGGACACTAAGCCTATGCCTCAAAGAGGCCAAAGAAAGAGGGGGAAGGACCCATATGGACAGAAGTATTTATAGTAACTCTTTTGGTGATGATAAAGAGCTGGTAGCCAAGAGGGTGCTCATCAAGTGGGGAAATGGAAAAACAAATTATTTTTTCTGACTTTAATGAAATCTTATTGTGCTATAAAAATTGATAAAGGGGACAGCTGAAGAGAATCTTGGGAAGATTTGTATGAACTGATGCAGCATGAAGTTCGCAGAACCAGGAGAATAAATTATACAATATCAAAAATTTATAAAGCCAAATAGCATTGAAAGACTTAACTCTGATCAATGCTATGCCCAACCAGGACCCATTATGCAGCATATTTTATGTATACATTTACATATGTGTGTATTAAAAAAATAACCCATTATAAGTGTTTTAGGTACCCTGGAAGATACCTTAGAGATCATGCAATCTAAGCATCTCATTTTTACAGAGGGAGAACCTGAGGTCCAAGGGGGCTGAATAACTTCCTCAAACCTGCACAGAAAGTTAATGGTAATTCCTGAGTTATCACAGGAGTCTCTGGATTCCCAGGTCAGTGTTTGTTTATTCTGTCCACAGGACCAAGAGTAATTTTCTTTCAACAATATTTTCAACACATCACTTGCCTTGGAAGCCAAGGCTAACCCTTTAGCAATGCCCTACAGGTACACAGGGCAATGCTGTAAGTCAGGAGAAGGACATCCGTCTCTGTAAAAGGAGTTGGCCATTTTCTTGACTCTCAGTAGGCTTGGGTTTGAGTTCTGTCTTTTCGTATTTCTAAATTTTAATGCTCTTTTTAACTTGAGTACTTTGGAGGGAGCTAAGGACCCTTTCAGAGGGAAGTAAAGCAAACTAAAGCTCCCATGGTTTCCCTGGGGGAGGATATAACTGAAGAGATTTTGTGAAAGGAATTCCCCAAATTATACTTAGGCCCTTTGTGGCAGGAGGCATGCTCAGACAGTAGGATTAAAGAGCTATTATGTCCCCTTAAGCCTTCTCTTCCCCAGGTTAAAAGTCACCAGTCTCTCCAACCAAACCATGTATGGCATTATTTCTAGGGCCTTCATCATCCCACTCAAACTCCTTTGAATGCTCCTAGTTTGTCAATCACATTGTCTTCCATGGAAGCTTGTGAGATAGGCAGCTAGAAGGCCCAGTGGGTGGAGTACTGGCCTTGAAGTCAAGAATACCTGAGCTTAACTGTTACCTTGGGTGCCATTTATCACCTGGGTAACCCTGGGCCTAAGTCTTAGCTTCTCCCTCTACAAATTGGGAATAATAGCACCTACTTTACAGGGTTCTCTTGAGAATCAAATGAAATTACATATAAAGCACCTTGCAAATCTTAAAGCACAATATAAATGCTATTATTATTATTATTATTATTATTATTATTTTCTACAGAGTAACTACCCAAAAGCTATTGTGTAAGCTAAAAAATAAATGAGAATAACTGCAGAAAATATGTATATAGATATAGATATGAAAAGAGGATATCAAGGCCCTTATATTAATATTTGTTTCTTTTAAAAATTAGATGAAGTTGAACTTCATGACATGGGGGGTCACCAGAAAAGTTTATAATGATTACTGTTGATTACATCTGCTGATTGCATCAACGTTCCAGTTAATTAAGGATAATTGTAGAGCCGACAAGTGCAACGTGGTTAATAATTAGTTGACTGACCTTAGTGGGCTTGCTTAATGGAAAGTGCTAAATTGATAAAATATGCAAAATGCTGTTGATTCAACTAATAGGTATTGGTGCTAAAGTATATATATATATATACACTTTATTTTATATATATTTTTATTTATATATATACATTTATATATATATATATATATATATATATATATATATAAAATGTCTAGTTGTTTTATGCAAGGCAACAAGCATCTATTGGGTACCTACTGTATACAAAGCCTTGTGTTGATAAGTAATATGGAAATGTTTTGTATGACTTGGGTGAGGGATGGGCTAGAGGGAGGGAGACATTTGGAACTCAGATTTTTAAAAAATGAATGTTAAATAAAAATAAAAGAATTTTAAAAGTGCTGTGTTGAGTAGCAACAATGTGGCATAATGGAAGGAACAAAGAACGTGTAGCTGAGAGCCCTTGATTGGAATCCCGCCTCTGACATTTACTAGTAATGTGACTATGGATAAATCACTTTCCATCTGATTCTCAATTTCCTCAACTATAAAGTAGGGGTATTGATATCTGTGGCTGCTATGCCACAATATGATACTATATGTAAAGTGCTTTGGAAAACATTTACAAAGCTCACATATAAAGCTTTATATAAAAGGCAGCAGAAGAGAATTAACTGTGGGCATAGTGACATCCACTGATGGATTCACTATTAAATCTTGGGTGCTAGGGGAGACATCCATGGCTTAGTCTTGTTAGATATTGTGCAATATGGTGGATAATGGGCTGACTTGGAGTCAAGGAGATCCAGCTTCAATTCCACCTCCAAGGTTTAATTACTGTGTGACCCGAGGCAGGTTACCTAACCTCTCTGAGGCTCACCTTTGTATGTGCCACTATTGCTTAAATGGATAAAATAACTGCCTTTTGTAATTGAATAAAAGTATTGGGTTACGAGATTATCTGTAGGCTCCTTTACAGCACAGATGTCTGACACACACTGTTGCAGTGGCAATAGTACAGAATGTACCCAAACCAAATTAAAATGTAATCATGAAATATTTAAACAACAACAAATAATCAGGAGACAGTGGGTAATATTAAGATATGGTTTTCAAATCAGTATGTGGCCCAAAGGGATCTTTATGGATAGCTTAGTGGTCCTTGTTTTTATTTGCCTTTAACATTAATTCAGAGACTCTTCAGGACATCTCCAGGAGCAGACACGATGAAAAAGAAAGATATGAATCTCATTCTCTTCCCACATGATTTTGTTTTGTTTTTTTTTCTACTGGGTATCTCCATTTGGAAATCTTTTATTTCCTGTAGCTTGGAGATTGTGGGTATTTGGCATGGCAACATTTATTAAAATGCTGCTCATAATTTTTTCTGGATCCATGTTATGCCTGAGTGATTGAGAGCAACAGTTCTTCTATCTGTGCTAATGGTTTGGTTCTAATACAGCTTATTTGTTAAATTTTCAAGGACATTTTGAAGATCATATTTGTACTATGATGATTTATTATCTGTTAGTTTATGAAAGATAGTGAGTTGCTAATATATGGTTGGAATCACCAGGCTGTGTCTTTATTTGGTAGGTTATTTTTTTACAGCCCACAGGGATGTGCTGCATAGTCTTTACTGTTCTTTTGCATAATTGGCATTAACTGCTAAGTCCAGTCTCCTTAAGAACAACCCCAATATAATTTCTGATGGTGATGACCTTATATTGAATTGCTTTCATAAATTCTTCAATTACCATAAATGAGCCTGCCAGGTTCTTTTTTGTCACCATATTGGCTGAGCTCCTATGGATTTTGTCCATGGAGGGCCCTTTGGTGCCATACTTATAAGACAACTAGGTAGCATGGCAGATAAAGTGCTGAACCTTGAGTCTTCCTGACTTGAGTTCAAATATTTCCTCAAACACTTGCTGTGCAACCCTGGGCATGTCTTTGCCTTGGTTTCCTCTTTTGTGAGGATCAAATAAGATAATGCTTATAAATCACTTTGCAGATATGAAAATAGTACATACATGTTAGCTATCATTACTATTCTTAGATCTAGTCATTTCATAAGGCCCCTTCCAAGGTAAATCACTTTCAGCCACATCTCTATTGTGAATCCTTCCTGCAACTTGGTAAAGTAATATTTTCTTGTTCCAAATATATTTCTATAAATTAGTTACTTATTTATCTTGTGCTATGGGAGCATCTATCTTCTTCTTCCTTTTATATGAGCAAGTGTTCAACTTTCCATAGTTATGCAAGAACGATGCACTATTTTTCATTAATTTTGCATGGACTCCATTGACTAGGGAATGGCTAAACAAACCGTGGTCTAGGAATATAATGTAATATTATGGTGCTGTAAGAAATTAGGAATCTGATGAATACAGAGAAGCACAGAAAGGTTTATAAGTAATGCCAAGCAAAATAAGCAGAGTCAATAAAACAACAAAAGTAATAACTACGACAGTATAAATGGAAAGAACCATAAAACAATCAATAGCGAACAATGAAAGCACAGAGAACTCCATGAAATAATGAAGAGTGAAATGAGCAAAACCAAGAGAACACTGTATACTGTAACAGCAGTACCGTTTTAAGAACAAGTAAGCAACCAAGTCATTCTATTATAAATACCCAAATAAATAAACCACAAATATCCTATGAAGATGCTATTATGCTATTTACATCCAGGAAAAGAACTCTCTCTCTCTCTCTCTCTCTCTCTCTCTCTCTCTCTCTATATATATATATATATATATATATATATATATATATACATATATATATTTTTTATATGATATATCTGTCTCAAGTGTGTGCACGCGCATGCGCGCACACACACACACACTTGTGTCTAATGGTAGCCATCTTGAAGTTTGGGATGGGGGAAGGGGAAAAAGGTGAAAACTGTTGTATATTTGAAAGGAATAACAAGTTGTGCATAATAAGTCTATAATTCTAAGTGCAATCCTGTGGTTTTTTTTCTATTCTATTTTATTATTGAAATGCTCATTTTATTTCTTAAGTTCAGAATAAAATAATTTTTTTAAAAAGAACTTATGGAACAAGAAAATTACTTATTTAGATGCTGTATTTAACATAAGGTCCTAATTTTCCACTGTATAAAACTTTTATGTAATAAAGTGGACCTTTAGTTTTATAAGAAAAAAACCAAGCAAATGATGCAAAATTACAAAGAAAAAAGTGCCCCTAAATAAGAGATATGAAAAGAAACCTCCACTCCACTCATTTGCAGAGGTAGAAGATCCATGAGCACAGTACAGTGGGTATATTCTGATACTTCTTTTTTTCTTTAAAATGTTATTTGTTATATGAATGGCTCTCTAGAGGAGGGAGAAAAATATTGAGGGAAATTTTAGTGATATTAAAAATGAACAAAATATATCAATAGAAATTTATTTTAAAAAAAGACATCCTTCTCAATGTTAGGTGGCATAACTTCAGAAGTATGAGAGATTAATATTAATATAAATAAATTATCTGTCTTTAAAATGTCATAAAGTATGGACTTTTATTTTGCAAAACTGTCCCCCCCAAAAAGCTGTATGGGCTACTACTAGAGTTCTCCAAAGATATTTGGTGCCACACCCCCTTCTCCATGCTACAAAGAGCTGTCCTACAGAATAAATGGGTCCTGCCCCTTGTTTCTTTTTTTGAGAATCTCCACATCCTAGAAGCTGCACCTGCACAGAAATCTCACTTACCTTGGCCAACTTAAATCTTTAACTGCCTGCAATAATAGAAAAAACCCCTGCCACTGGATTCATCTACATTTGTTCTTCTGTAATTATAGGACCAACAGGATAAAAATGGAATGGCAAGTATTATTTGGGGAAAGGGCATTTTATAATTTAACAAAACCAAATTAGTTTTCTGAAGCACCTATTACAAATGATAACTGTCAAACTCCACAGAGCAGGTCTGCCAATTCAAGTATGTAGTTTTTCTACTCTGAAGCACCTAGTTCTAGATGAAGGAGGTCCATCAATGGCCCTGTTTGTGGATGATGCTAGGCTACATTCATAAAGTCCCAGAACATTACAGAGTTTCATTTCTAAGTGAGATCCAGAATCACTCTAAATAGTTTGGCCTAGAAATCTAAACAGGAAAAAATATCAATGAATGAGGAAGGCCCATTATCTACAACTACTAATATACAGCTGGATGGACATCCCATAGAGTTGGTCCATCAATTGACATATCTTGGGCAGATACTGAAGATGGACAATGTACTGGACCCTGAATTAAACATGAAAAGGACAGAATGAAAAGCATTCTGAAAATTGTGGAGCAGTTGGAATGATTTCAAGCTTTTTCTTATTTAAAAAAAATCCATCTTTTAAATCCTAATATTCACCCAATGATGCTACATGGCTATAAATCATGAACTACTACTTTCCCAAAGAACCAAAAATCATCCAAAGACCATGGGAGAGATTAAGGTGGGAGAAAATACACTGTAGCCTATTACTAATAGCTTTCCTTTCAAAGCAGCACAAAATGTATCATCCAAGAAACATATAACTGGAAAATCAGGCCAGTCATGTAGCATAAGGAAGGAAGAAGCAATGGGTAGGCCATGTGCTACCGTGGTAAGGGACCCAGATGGTCAGATGGGGAGCTTAGGGAGGACTAGCATCTCTGCTCTGAAAGCTTGCCAAGTCCTTTCAAGGGTTGCTCATCCACCTTTGGCATCCAGCTGTCCCCCAACTCTCACCATTGGTGCCAAATAACTGTAGCATGTGGAGTGGCCACACTCTGCTAAAACTATCTCT
The DNA here is from genome assembly GCA_011680675.1 of Gymnobelideus leadbeateri. Lineage (NCBI taxonomy): Eukaryota > Metazoa > Chordata > Mammalia > Diprotodontia > Petauridae > Gymnobelideus > Gymnobelideus leadbeateri. Next base: position 132,378 of record WOXC01012472.1, read on the forward strand.
GCAGATAGGCTAAACTAGGTTGAGGGTAATTAAAAGGCCGTTGATGAGTTAGGGGTATGTCTACCCCAAGCATGTGAAGATTTCTCCCAGCAGAATGGGCAGATGAGAAAATTTGTTCCAATAGCTGTGACGATGGCTGAAGCAGACTCTGTAGAGTGCTTAGAGCTTGGTCAGACATCTAAGACATCAACATCATCCACCCTGGATGAGCCATCATAAAGTCATCTTGACTTTTCTCCTGTTAGTGGATTTCAATGACTCTGGAAGAAAGAATGAGGCTGAGGACTTTGAACAACTCTGCCTCACTTAGCTCTAATTCACAGGCAAGTCAAGATATTACCCATGATATCAATGGTCCTCTTCAAAAACAAAGGAGAAACAACAAGAGATCCAGAGGAAATCCCCTAACATGTTGGATGCCACATCTGTGGAGGCTTTATCAGAGGCCACAGACAAAGTCAAAGAGGATAAGAAGGTGTGGATCATCAGTCATCTGTACCCCTGAAGGACGCATCTCATTACAAATCTATTCAAATTCTCTGGTGAAAAAAAGTCTAAAAGTTGGATGTTGTGATAACCAGCTATACTTTGTGATATACCATTTTTTAATGACAGATTAATTTCTATTAATACTGATTCTCTGACAACTATGAAGTTATAGCACCCAACATTTAGAAGGACAAGCTGACTGGTTTTTTTTTTTGTTTTTTGTTTTTTGCATTTTGGAAGGCAATTGGGATTAAGTAACTTGCCCAAGGTCACATGGCTAGGTTTTTGTTTGTGTGTGCGTTAAGTGTCTGAGGTCGGATCCGAACTCAGGTCCTTCTGACTTCAGGGCTGGTGCTCTACTCACTGCGCCACCTAGCCACCCAAGCTGACTATTTTTAAGTATATGTCTATTTATATAGAAAGTGACCAATATTATATCTTCAATAGGAATACATATTGGAGATTTGCTGTTTCTCTTCAGTCATTTTACTTCTCCATTATCAAGTAATTCATCACAACCTTAAAAACTCACTGTGAATTTCTGAGTTGGAATAGAGTAATTGTTGGTTACTAAATTGACACATTACAAATGGTGAGAATTTTCTTACATAGTCACCTTGATGCCATCTCTCTCCATTTACCCTTGTGACATTGAAATCAGAATTGGAATTACATTGAAATCTGCAGTATTGAATTATTCATGTCATTCTTGTGAGGAGAGAACTTAACTCTAGAATTGTCTTCCATAGGTGGTTTGATAAAAATAGACTCCATTAACCTCAGGATATTCACTAAGACTTGCATGTGTTACTAGACAGACACAATTTTGATATGTTAAGGCAGGTATTTAATAATGTTTTAAAATGAATAACTATATCTAACATACATTTGACAAAGTTGTCGCTTCTTCAGTTCTTTAGGTCAATATATATTCTATCATCTTTCCACTATCTTTTGTGCCATGAATTAGAAATCTTTAAAAAGGTAAAGATAAATGGCTTGAAAAAATAATTTACTTTTTAAAAATCAGTGTTTTATGGGGGTATAGATATGTGTCATGGCACATTAATGGAGCAAGAGGTGCTGAAATTTCTTCCAGTTATCTACCGCTGTTAGAATTTGGGAGAGGGGGAGACAAGGTGGTGTTTTGGTCTACCTCCAAAAAGCATCCCAAGAAGAAGTCATAGTCATTGAATAGTAACTGAACTCCTATGAAAAGCAAACTTTTGACATTTTATCGCAGCATTAGAAATAAAGGAGAGCTTCCAGGTGGCTGTATATTGAGATGCAGATGCCAGGTATGTGGTGATGATTCACCACCATGTTTTTGTTTAAGTCAGTACATAGAGAACCACCATTAATAGTGTGATGTAGTGGACACAGTTGGAGTTAGGAAGTCCTGATTCCAACCTGCCTCTCACACACATTGTATGCCCTCGGCTGCTGTGACCCTGTGAAATCCATTTAATGTCTCAGGGTTCTAGGCAACTTTCTAAGATTATAGATTACAGAGAAGGTGGTGAAACGCATTGGGAGATGGAGTTTTCTTTTCTGGAAATTCCCCATACCAAAAAAACTATAGGACCATTCCCTATCTCTAGCTTCCTTATCAAAATATCAGAAAAATCTCAGAATCTCAGAGTTGAGAGAGACCAAAGAAGTCAACTTATTTCTATCATTCCTGACTGAGAATCCCTTCTAGGAATTTGGAGAATCTGTTTGTTTATTTAACGCCTACTATGTGCCAGGCAGAGGGCTAAGCACTTCATAATTCTTATATCATTTGACCCTCAAAACAACCCTGGGAGGTAGGTGCTGTTACTATACCCCTTTTACAGATAAGGAAACAGAAACAAACAGAGGTTAGATGATTTGCCCAGGGTCACAAAAATTCTAAGTGCCTGAGGCTGGATTTTAATTCTGGTCTTTCTGACTCCAGGCCCAGGGCTCTATCCATAAAGTAAGACAGAAGCTAAGTTTATAGTGTTTTGATTGCTTCCTAATTAGACATGGTATATAAGAGAGTAAAATTCTTTTTACTGCAATGATGATGATATGGGAAACCTAACGCTTCTTTTTTGGCTATCCAGTCAGTTTTAGATACTCAATACTTTTGAAGCCAATTGTATTTTATTGTTGAAACCCCTCTTCAGAGAAGAATCTGGACCCCATAAAATAGAAGATGAATCATGTGCTACGTAACAGATTCAAGCGATAAAAGTAGCTACTGAGAAAAGTACAAGAGAAGGTCTAGTTGAAATGTCAGAGAAAGTGGCTATTATTTTTTCATTGACAGCTAGATGACTTACCATGGTGATACTTGCCACAGTAGAGAGCAAATTAATTCTCTGTGGAACTTTGAAGAATGTTAGGTGATCCTTTGACAGGAATGAGAATTTGAACACACTGATACGGTAACAGTGAGTGGCCTGCAGAAATTGGAAGCCCCTTCTAAAGCTACTGCCAACTTCCCAAGATATTCTGTGAAAAGTCTCCTAATGAATATGGCATATCAATACAATGACACTTTCTGCACACATAACTTTAGACTTTACCAATGACAAGGGAAAGAGGCATGGTTGTATAAAGTTTGAGAATGGAGAGGCCCCTTATACATCTTCACTATGGACTACTCTCAGCTTATAAAATTTCCTTAAGTAGCTTTGTCAAGGCTTATTTATTTACATCAATATTTTCTCTTTGGAGGATCATGGAATCCATGGATATACCATTGGACAAGGAAGACAAATAAAACACTTCTAAATCTCATGCCTTCAGGGTCTGTGATTTCAGTGCCATTTTCACTGACATCTACATCAACTCCTCTCTAACTCTGCACAAAGTCTGAGAAAGCTACTGGGACTAGAAATTCTTGACCCTGTAGCCAGCCATCACTAGGCTCTGACCCTCTCTGAATTTTGCTTGGCTAGCCTTCAAGAGACTGGTATGAATTCCGTCAAGAGGCTTACACATACCAAAAGCTTTTTAATTATGGTAGGACCTATCAAAGAATGTCCCCTACTGGTGCAGTTTATGAGAACCTAGAGTAATGTGTTAATTTCTTGGCCCTGTATTTTATAAGGTACATTAATAATTTGGAGAGTAACAACAAGGGCAGCCAGTATGGGGAAAGGCTTTAAATAGATGCTGCATGACAGCTGGTTTAAAGAGCTGGACACAGTCAGTCTGGAGAAGAGGAAACTCATGAAAGACATGATAGTTTCTTTCAAGTATTTGAAAGGTTGACATGTAGAGTAAGAGTTGATTAGCTTTGCTGTGCTTGACCTCAGAAAGTAGAACCAGAAACAATGGACAGAAGTAGCAAAGGCTTCATATCGAGACCTACGTCCCAACAATTTTTGTTGCTGTTATTGTTCAGTCACATCAGACTCTTTGTGATCCTGTGACCATACCATACATGATTTTTTCTTGGCAAAGATACTGGAGTGATTTACCTCTTAAGTGACTTGCCCAGGGTCACACAGTGTCTGGGGCCAGATTTGGATTCAGGTTTTCCTGACTCTAGGCCCAGAGTTCTATCCACTGAGCCATATACGGGCCCCCTCCCAACAACTAGAGAAAAAGACTGCCCCAGGAACTAGCAGTTCCTTCTCTGTTGTAGGAGCTATATCCACTCGGCCCCAGTCACTAGGCTGGGCTAGTCTTTTTCCAAAAAATGCAGGGAAGCTATGTCTGAGACTTGACTGTTCAAGTGACCAGCATGAGTCCTTGATATTGTTCCTCAATCAACTGGCATAAATATGAGGAGTTTGTGGCCCTCACACTTCACAGATGGCCCTCTACTCTCCTGACCCTATGTACCTGTATGAAGACAAGGGGCTCTGCATCTATCTGAATCAGTAGAATATTTGCTTAATATTTTCTTGCTAAGCAAACTATTTTTTGTTAAAAATGTTGGATGATCTATAAGTATTTCATTTCATTTCAATCCTGGGGCTGAACCATCACAACAGCCTGAGTCAGAGCCAGCCCATAATATCCTCTTCTTCAAGCATAGGCTAAATGACCACTCCCAATATTTGATATCACAGAGTGGAATCATTCAAAGTATGCATTGGACTAGATGGCTACTCAAGTCCCTTCCAACCCTCAAGTTCTGTTATTTTGAGAGTCAGCTCCTTGCAACAATGAGCTATCAAAATATTGTAGTGCTGGCTGATGCCATACTGTTGGTGATTCATATCCTATGGAATACTTACGTATTTTTCCAGTTGGAAAGTAGTAAAATCCTGAATGCTATTACCTAGCATCTCTAGCTGAACTTAGTAATTTATACCATCCCATACTGAAAATTTCAACCAAGTGATATGCAGAAGTGACACTATAAAAATGTGCACCTGTCTCCACAATGAATCCATCCCAAGAGCCATGTTAATCTTCCATAATATCTTTATCACCCTGGGGGACAGAAAAGCAGCAGTCCTCAGAAAAATCCTAAGATCCTTGCAAGTCCCACTGTAATGTGTAATTAAAGTAAGTAGGATTCTCACTAGAGCCCTTCTCTCAGGACTATGGTTAACTTTTTAGTGGCAATCCCTATAGTCTGGATTTTTCACATTTTAGTCTCACCACTCCCTATTTCTAACATTCCCAAGGATATCTTAACTGCAAAAAGTGTTCTCAATACTCCTCCTAACTGATATCTCTGTAGCTTGGGACAATGACAACTACCCCCCTGGTCTTAAGCACTGTCTCCACTGGCTTCCCTGACACATCTCAGTTCTTCAGATATACAACTATTCTTTTCAGGCTCTGTTCCTCTTCCTGATTCACTTCCTCTTGCCACCTATTACACGTTGTTTTCCTCTAGGAACTTAGCCCGGGACCTGTCCTTCCATTATTTCATCAGTTCTCACTGGTTCAATTATAATCTCCAGACACATAATGCCCAAATACGCATCAAGATTTTACACTGACTGAGGCTACAACCATCTCCATTGTCCGAGTCTAATCAGTTTAAAATCAGAAAGTGACTCAAACTCAAAACTTCCTTGCCTCTTTTTTCTTCTCTCACTATACTGGTCTGAAGCACCATGATTATTTAACTGGTTTTTTTGGCCTTGTACATTTTCAGAGCCTTTTCAGAGTAAGTGAGTAATAGAGAATCCCTGTATCTTTTATGCAGACAAAATAATAAGCTTTATTCACAGTCATATATCTACCACAGAATACTTGATTTCATCCAGCCCATGTCAACACAAAGTCAAATCAGTCAATTTGGTTGATGGTTCTGTTTTTCCCCATTTACTTAGTCTACACCTTGCCCCTTGCCCCCAAATCTGGAAACAAACCTTTGATGATGGAAAAGGTTAGTCCTTGAAAAATAACAATGCTTATGCCTATCTGTGTATGTGTTATCTCCTTCCAAAGCCTAGGATAATGGCAGTTCCTTGATGGCAGAAATTATTCATTTTTATCCTTACATCCACACTACAAAGAAATAGGTGCTTAATAAAAGCTTGTTAGATTAGATTGGGAGGTTTCAACACCATATTTTTATATGAAACTAAAGCAATTTGATTTTTTTTAAAAATAAAAGCTTGTTTATCATATCTACAGTAAATTGAAATATTTGTGTTAATCCAAACTTGAACATTTAATTATGATGAAATCAGAACAGAACGTATTTTGAAGCATTTCTATTGATGTTAAAAGCAGTGCTCTAAGGAATCCCATGAATATTATAAATGAACAAGATGAAAGTACTTAGGATTTGTTCATCAAATGAGAAACCAGCATGTTCTACCCTGGTCAATTTGGTGCCATTTGCGAATCCCAGGAATATTCCTTCCATATCAAATGAGCCAGAACTTTTTAGGGGTAGATTTGTTTCTGGCTGTAAATACAGAAACCACATGGATTCTCCATCAAGTCCACTCAGTGTGAAATATTGTAAGCTACAAAGACCGTACAAGATAACACACATTTCAGTGATTCTCTGTATTGGGAATTTCTTGGTGGCTACACATTAAAAAGCTTTTTTTCATTCACTTTAACCATTTATTGTGTTAAGGCTTACTATTGCCAAGCAAATCTCATTAAAGTTCCTTTGCTTCAATCACCAAAGCTAAATAATTTAAAGGTAATCTAATGACTCCAGAATCCTGATATAACAAGCAGCCTTAGGGGAAACAGGGATCTTTCTATACAGGAGACAAGCTTAGAAATGCCATGTGGGGAGAAACTGTCCTAGTCCAAAACCTTTCTACATCTCTGCTTAAATCCAGAATTTGAAAAATGAAAAAGAACAAAAGGGGGTCTCAGCAAAGCTGTTTGTTATGACACTTACCTTGGAAAACAAGAAAGGCCAGTTATAAAACCATCTCCGAGTTTAATTCACAGGGGCCAGAGAATGAAGTAGTGTCTTGAGACTGCCTTGAGGTTTCTGTTAGATCACCCTGGGGAATCTATCACCTTCTCAGGAGGTACTGGAATTAAGTGTTCACACGAAAAGGACAGTTAACCAAAAAGGAATGGAAGAAAGAATGGAGTGAAAAAGGAAAGGAGGTAGGGAGAAAGGACAAGAATCAAAGACCAGAGGAGAGCCTACAATTCTGCCTCTCTGAACCAACAGAGCTTTCCAATTGGGTGATGGAGCTGAGTCTAGCATTAGTTTAATCTGACTCAAACCCAGGAAAAGAACTTGCAGAACCCAGACCAAAGGAGCAACAATCACACTTTGCCCTGGATCAGACCATTTGAAAGCACTAGAAGCCTACAGGTCTCCAACTTGTTCCTGAGATAATTGGAATAACACAGCATTCAGTACCCTAAGAAAGGAGCACTAGGACCAGCCAAGGCCATCCCTCCAGAAACGCCACAGATCCCAGACCTAACAAGTCTGAAATCAGGAAGTAGGTTGGAAAAAATCAGCAAACACAAAACCCATCTTAAATCTTAATGAGTTATTATGGTTGTAGGGGCACTCAGGAAAAACACAGAAAAGAATCTATATATATATATATATATATATATATACATATATATATATATACATATATATATATTTAAATTATTTCTTTTTTTCACTTATTTTTATTTTATTTTATTTTTTGCTTTTTTTTTTTTTGGAAGGCAATTGGGGTTAAGCAACTTGCCCAAGGTCACATGGCTAGTAAGTGTTAAGTGTTTTTGGTTTTGGTTTGAACTCAGGTCCTCCTGACTTCAGGGCTGGTGCTCTGCTCACTGTGCCACCTAGCCATCCCTCAATATATTTTTTTCATTTTTTAATCAGAAATAAAGCAATTGGTTCATTGGTTGGAATGAAAGATTGAAAAGAAGTGAAGTGTGGTCCATTTCACCTCCACCACTCCCCTCAGCCCATAGCACAATGATCACTCTTGCCATTATAAGACAAATAATAAAAGGAATATCAACCCCTTTAAATGTTTTTGGAACCTTCAGGTCTAGGCTTTGCAAAATGAAGCCAAAAACAAAAAATAAATAACTGAAGATTAACCTTGCCAACGTAGTCTTCCAATGGAGGCAATTAATTTTAATTGCAACAAGTAACATTTTGGGCATGGCCAATGTGGAAGGCATTTTTCTTACAACGACTGGTTGTTAATATGAGTTTATGAGTTCAGTTTTACTTTATCAAGGGGATATTTTAATCTGAAGAGTCTGAAAAATGTTACATTTTTGTTCACTAGGACTCCAGATGCTCAGAAGAACCTTTCTGAAAAAGTTGCCCCCAAAATAGAGAAAGCCATTTCTTTAAAAAAATGAGTGAATTTATTTTACTGGAAAAAAATTAAGGAATAAATTTGTCGGTTTATTGAAATAAATTGACAAATTTATCAATTTAAAGTCAAAAGTAAACCAGTTGTTTCATTGATTGAAATAACGAATTGAAAAAAGTGAAGGAGAAGCCCCTTCCCAAGTTTTAGGGAGACCTGAGCCCATGGAACAAGAATAATTAGTGCCATGATAAGAAAAACCATAAACAGTACCTCGAACCACTTAAATGTTTTTAGAACCTTGGCCTTGAAGCCATAGGTTCCCCACTCCTGGTCTAGGTTCTGCAAAGTAAAGCCAAAAAAACCCAAACAACTGAAGACTAACCATGCAAGTGCATTGTATGAATGGAGGGAATTAATTTAAAATGCAAGTAACATATTTTGGACATTGGGGCACACCCATCAATTGAGGAATGGCTGAAAAAGTTATAGTATATGAATACAATGGATGACTATTTGCTATAAGACAAGATAAAGGGGAAGGCTTCAGAGAAACTGGAGAAGACCTGTATGAACTTAAATAGCTGAAGGAACATTCAGCGCTCATGGCTAGATCATGTCAATATAATAAAAATGACAATAGTACCAAATAAATTTACACTTTAATGCTAAACCAATCAAATTATCAAGGGGATATTTTATAGAACATAATAAAATAATTAAGAAAATTCATTTGAAAAAACTAAGTAGCTAGAATATCAAAGGAAACAAGAAGTAGGGACAAAGGGTGAATAGGGTCCCAAAGGGTCCCTTCCAGACCTCAAACTATATTATAAAGCAGTAATCATCAAAACCATCTGGTACTGACTAAGAAACAGATCAATGGAAAAATCAATGAAACAAACTAGAGAAAGGAGATTCATAAAAAGCAGAAGTCAATAACTCAAAGTTTGATAAAGTGGAAAACATAAATTAACCCAGGGAAAAACTTTCTATTTGATTTAAAAAAAAAAACTATTGGGAAAATTGGAAAGTAGTCTGGCAGAAATCAGTCTTGACCAAACAATTTATATCACATTCCACAATACATATTAAATGGTTCTTGAGCTTAATGATAAAGATCACACAATTAAAAAATTGGAAGAGAAGCAGATCATATACTCCCCACAGCTATGGGTAGGAGATATGGTCTTAACCAATCAGGAGGCAGAGGCAATTCCAAAAGATAAAATAGATCAATTTCATCAGAAAGCTTCTGAAAAGACAAAGCTAATGTTCTTAGGATAAAAAGAGAAGTGATTGGGACGAAAAAAGCTTCTATCAAATATCTCTAATGAAAGTTTGATGTCCAAGACACAGAAATCATATATATGAGTGAGTGAGTGTGTGTGTGTGTGTGTGTGTGTACAGAAACACTGATACACATGCAGAAATATATACATACATTATGTTTATGTATATATATGCTCACACACACACACACAAATACTAATAGCCATCTGTAGCAGCAAGCACCCCGGCATCCCCAGGGTGGCTGCCAACACAGGTTCTTAGATCTGCTTTTCTAAAGGAAAGCAACTCAAAATGGGTTAACAAGCTCACTTTGATCAAACAATGTATATTACCTAGTTCAGGGGGAAAAGGTCAGCACCCCAAACTTCAGAATATACAGACAGATCAAACAGACAGGTTTCCAACCTGTCCCAACATTACATCTATACCAAATCACAGTTACCAGAGAGAAGCACTAACATCTGGGTTTTCAAAGCCGGCGGTGGGGGGTCTCAATGGCTGCCCAGAGTCTCATCTGGTCAAATCACACAACACTTCTCAAAGTGAGCCCCAAAGCAAAGCCTCAAATCAGGGATTATTGTAACCACCCTCTTGACCCCCTGCCCAATCACACAGCATCAAGGTGTGGTCATTCCTGAAAACCAAGCCTCCTACCACAGGCTAAATGTGACCACATTCAGCCCATTAGGGGGAAGACTATATTTTCAAATTAAAGAAGGTTCTCAGAGTCACTTAAGTCAATCAAAGTCTCTTAAACCAATCGAAGGGCCTAGGGGCAGGGAAGATCTTCAAATCTGCATTTCTATTACACCATCTTGGAAAATGGTCAACGAATATGAACCAACAATCCTCAGAGCCGCAAAGTATCCATGACCATGTAAAAAATGCTCCAAATAACTAAGAAGAAGAAAAAAGCAAATAAAAGTAACTCTGAGGTTTTACCTCACATTCTGCAAAATGGAAACATGGAAACAGTGAGTGTCCAAGGGTAGTAGAAACTCTTCCACATTATTATAATTCTTCCATTCTTAGGTACCCTAAAACATGGTAGGTGGAGCTTCTAAAGGTATAAGCATTAGGGAAAGTAATTTGGAATTATGCAAATAAAGTGACTAAAATATCCAAACCTTTGATCCAGAGACGCTGTTACTGGGTTCATACCCGAAAGAAGCCATCAATAAGAAAAAAAAAATCCCCACATAGTCCAAAATATTTATAGCGGTACTTGGCTGAACAAATTGTGTATATTAGTGTAATGGAATATTACTGTGCAATAAGAAATGGTGTAAGTGGTGAATACAGAGAAGCCTAGAAAAATCCGTATGAACTAATACAAAGTGGAGTGAGCAAAGCCAGGAAAATAATATTGATAGTAACTACACCAAAGTAAATAGAAAGAATAACCACACACACTTAAAAAAAAACCAAAACACCAAAAGAAAACGTTAACAAAACTGTAAAAATCCAGAAGGCCTCAGATGAAGAGAGATGAAAAGACACCCCAACCACACACCCCATCTTGGAGGTGGGAGGTCCACAGTTGTCACACATTGCACATGGTTTCAGATTTTTTTCAAGGTATCAATCAGCTGTGGCGACTTGTTTTTTTTCCTCTCCAAAATAATATTATTTGTCCCATAGAATGGCTCTCTGGAAGGAGGAGGGATACTTGGGATAATTATGGCAATATAAGAAACAGAAAAAAATCAATAAAAACTTTTAAAATGGGGGGGAGCTACACACAATTTTCAAAGATGTCAGGATTCTCATCCAGATAATAACCAATATTAGTCATTTGAACAACCTCTAAACTTGAAACAGTTTTAGAAAGAATTGTATTAGATCATTTGGCAAAGGAGAGAGCCAGAAAATGACCTAGCTTTCTCCAGAAACTCTGTAAGGATACAATACATTATCCACATCTCCTGATAAAAAAGTGATGGCCTTGGGGTGGCTAGGTGGCACAGTGAATAGAGCACCGGCCCAGGAGACAGGAGGACCTGAGTTGAAATCCAGCCTCAGACACTTAACACAAAAACTAGCTGTGTGACCTTGGCGAGTCACTTAACCCCAATTGCCCTACCTGTTCCCCTCCAAAAAAAAAAAAGCAAAAAAAAAAAAGAAAGAAAGAAAGGTGATGGACTTAGAAAGCAGACTGAAATGTTTTTGGACACAGCCAATATAGGAATTCTTTTTGCTTGACTATACACATCTGACACAAGGACTGGGTTGGGGACAGGGGTGGGGGTGTTTTTCTTGCTTTCTCAACGATGGTGGGAGAGAGATGGATTTTCAATTGAAAATATATTAAAAATAAAAAGACAATGCTAATTGACTTCACATCTGTTCCTTCATTATCTGTGGTCTTCCTGAGCAAGGCTTTGTCTCTTTCCCTCCATCCTATTTTAGAAGGATTCCTTGGTGTCTTTTACCTAAAGGATGCTTGCTTCTGCACCATTTAGTTTGTGAGGAATAGGCTCTATTAACACTCCAATTCAGGCAGGAGCTGTTTTCAGCTCTTTACTCAGCCTTAGTGCAGATCTTTCAGGCAATTTTGACCACTTTGGACTGGGTCCTGATTAGACTGTAAGTACTGTGCAATATCACCCACTGGCCCAGTACATTCTGTCCACTGCGTTTTTGGAAAGTAAACATTTCCTTCCCTTCCCTTAGGGTCCTCTTGTTCCTGTACTCAGCTGTACTGCATCTCCACTTAATAGCCCTAATAGAAACTGCTTGAAAATTATGTCCCCTGGGCATTATTTCTTCTGCAGAAAAACAATCTTTCTTTGCTCAGCCGAGAGCAGACTTTTGAAAAGCCCCTCAGACCATCTACTCTAAAAATGAGCATTAGCAGGCCAGCTTGGTGAGTATTAGTAAATAAAAGCAGCTGTGAGACACTCTTTATCTGAGAGAAGTTGAAGGCAGCTGGGGAGGGAAGGAGTACTGTGGTATAGAAATCGTGCCTCCATACCCCCATTTATACAATATTTTCCTCTAATCCCTAACCAGAATTTGTGCCAGTATTCCCCTTGATGGAGCAGCTAGATGGCACAGTGAAGAGCATGCTGGGCCTGGAGTTCCATCTTCCTAAATTCAAATCTGGCCTCAGATACTAGCTGTGTGACCCTGGGCAAGTCACTTAATCCTGTTTACCTCAGTTTCCCAATCTGTAAAATGAGCTGGAGAAGAAAATCACTAAAGTATCTCTGCCAAGAACACCCAAATGGAGTCATGAAGAGTCAGACATGACTGAACAAGAACAATTCACCTTGATACCTTGCTTTTATCTCTGGGTAAAAGAATGCAGCATCTTCCTGGTATTTTCCTCCACCAAACATGTGCAGCATCTAGTTGGGCGTCATTCCCCACTCTGTCTCTTCTATGCTTAGACTACTAGGACCAATACACATATGTGGTTTTAGGCTGCCTAGTTTTTCCCTTTGGGGTTGAACCTGTCACCTAAATAATCAGTTTCCTCTGTTCCCAAACATCCTCCTAGCACTGTCTCCTTCTTTCCTCTCCCATCAATCTTATAGTGAGTAAAGTGAACACAAGATTTTATTAGACTAGAAAGAAATCAGAGAGTCACTGGAGAGATCATTTGGGAAAGCAGTAGCCAGGAGAACAGGGAGAAGGGGAAAGGAGAAAAAGGCAGGAATACTGAACATTTCAAACAAACAGCTACCAAGATAATCTCAGCTCTTCCTAGCTAGACTATGAATGCTTTAAAATTTCCCTCAGGAAAGCTACTCAGCAGAGCCTAAAACTGCCTAGACTTGTTCTGAATGCTCAAAAATGTATTTGCAGAATGGCCTACAAAAGGTAGATGTAGTCAGCCCCACAAAAGAGAAGTGGTAACCTCATGCACTGGTTTCAAATTCCCCTCCCCCATTCCCCACCTCTTCAGGTTTTTGGCTCTGCCCTAAAAGCAGACAACTGAGGTCTGTTCCTGGTTCAGGGGAATTTGTTCACCCAGACACCCCCAAATTCCTTACAAAGGCATATGGCTTAATTTTAACAAGAGGATAATTTGTGGGTGATTGGGAGAGTAGGGCCCCCCAAAAAGTCATTCCTACAAGCATTGGCTTTAACTCTCAGATTTCCTCAAACTGTCCTCCCCTCAACCCCATTCCTCATCACAAGAGTATACATGGCATGCAGTTGGATGAGCAAGGAGGAGCTTTCCCTTGGCTGACAACAATGGTGGTGGCAATAGAGAAGTAATGATTCATAGTGGAGAGGGCCCTGCAGTAAGAAAATTTGGGCTCTAGGCCTGAATCGGGTAGCCTTACACAAATCATTTCCCTCCTCTGGGCCTCAGTTTCCTCATCTGTCGAGAGAAGGAGTTAGACTAAATGATATCCAGCTCTAACACTGCATACTTGTCTGATTTCTTCCATATCTCCTGTGTGCTCATCCTAGTGGGAAACATTGAAGAATTTACTCAGAAGACCCATAAAACAAGACTGTTGACTGCTGCAACTTTCACATCTAGTTTAAACAAGAGAAATCCACAGAGGATCACATCACAGATTTAAAGCTGGAAGGACTTCAAGGACCTCCAGAAGAAGAAGAAGCAGAGACCAAAGAAATGGCTTGTCAGGGGTCATACAGGGAGGAAAAAAGAATAACATTAAGTCTTAATTAACATTAAGATCCTTGTTGAGCTTATAAGTGCTATTTAGAGGAAAAGATCCTGGATTTGTATCACTAAATACTCTGCATTAAACAGAGAAACATTTATTGAATTTAAATTTTTATTGTTCAGTCATCTGACTCTTTGTGATCCCATCTGAGGTTTTCTTGGCAAAAAAACTAGACTGGTTTGCCATTTCTTTCATTCATTTTATAGATGAGGAAACTGAGGCAAACAGGGTTAAGCGACTTGCCTGGGGTCACACAGCTAAGAAGTGGCTGAGTCCAGATTTGAACTCAGGTCTTCTAGACTCTAGGACCAAAACTCTATCCAATGAGCCATCTAGCTGCCCCCTGAACTTAAATAGCTTGGCGATAATTAATAATAATAATAATAATGGAGTCACAGAATCTCAGTGTTGAAAAAGGCTGTTTAGAGACAGTAGAAGATACATCTAATCCAATAGCTCCAAGTCCTCCAAAGCTTTACTGTGCATTAAAAAAAATGCTAAGGCTCTCTATTTTTAAGTAATTTGCCTCTAGATACAAAGGAAGTTAAGTGAGAAAGTCTAGACTTGAATGCATTTCTTCTGAATATCAATTCAATGTTCCTTCCATTGACACTAATAGATGCCTATATATAGATGTGTATATGTATGTTATTTGCCTAAATGTCTCGTTTCCCCCATTAGGACGTAAACTCTCTAAAAGCATAAATTACGACTAGACATATATACATGGAGTGTCTTGGGAATCTCAGGGATCATGAGTGGGTCAAGAGGGGAGTCAATAGGCATATCCTTTAGAGTAAATTGGCTTAATTACTGATTCCTCAGCAAGAGGTGGGAAATGAGAGGCAGAGGGTGCAAAGGTAGTGAACTCAGGGTAGATAGCAAGATAGCACTGGTACATGACTAGATGCAATATGAAGAATGGTTTGGACTGTTCGTTTGAGGCCAACTAGACATAGTGGATTAGTTGAGTTTACCTCACCAATTAAAAGAACTGAAGCACAGAAGGGAAATTCCAGAATTGAGTGTATTTTATCTTCCAGTGATAAGACTTAGGTTTCATTTTTTGGTGTGTTTTTTTTTTTCTGGAAGTTGGGTGCAGACTTGTTAGTACTGCTGGTATGATGCTGAGAATTGAACATTGGGGTGGGGACTAAAATAGCTGAAATGGATGGCTGGAGGTAAGATGAATCATGATCTGAAGTTGATCTCCCTTCCACCTATAACTCCTTTCTCCTTCTCTTGCATCACCTCTCACCTCTTGAATGAACAGATTTTATTTTTCCCTCCTCAGAAATACAGATTCTCACACTTAGAAGGGGCATGTATTTTATTTTATTTGCTTTTTGGAGGGCAATTGGGGTTGACTTGCCCAAGGTCACATGGCTAGTTTTGGTGTTAAGTGTCTGAGGCCGGATTTGAACTCAGGTCCTCCTGACTCCAGGGCCAGTGCTCTATTCACTGTGCCACCTAGCCTCCCCAAGTGGGCATGTATTTTAGCCCATGGAACAGAAATTCTTCCTTCCCTTCCTTTGGTTCTTAACGTTCCTCCTAAACACACAGCTCTTTAGATACTCTGTCCCTTGATTCTTTTTTGTCCTTTCTTTTAAACTTTGATGAGGTTTCTTTTTTTAAAAAAGAGTCTTGTCCTAGAACCATGAAAATAATTTCTTTCACTGTTTTACCTTTCCTTGATCACCAGTTTTATGTTTCCTCTGTTTGTCTTTTTGGAATATTTATGGATAGAATTCTCTGACCTGAGGAGGGTGTTGCTCTATGGATAACTTACTAAAGAGAACAATCTATCCAAAAGTCCAGGCATTTGGAAATCAACTCATACCTTCCAATGCACAAGTGAAGGATGCAACTTTTCTCAAGACACGAGTGAAGAATACAACTCTTTCTCAATCTTGCAGCATGCAAAGGCAAAGCCAGATATATTTTCAAAGTGAATGCTGCTCCAATTTTATACTCATCGGGTGTGGCTGTAACTACAGTCAGGACAGATTATAAAGGAAGAACTAGAATTAATTAGATGCTAGAATTAATGAAAAAATGTCACCAAAAGTGACTTCTTCACCAAAAGTCTTCCCAAATTCATTCTGAATGTCAACTAAGTTGCACTAAACCATGATCTGGGTTCTTGTAATGGGAATGCAAATTTAAGATCTTTCCTGCCCCTAGGCCCTTTGATAGCCTTAAGTGCACCTTGGAGCCTTTGGCAGGAGGCTTGTTTTTCAGGAGGTACTTTTGATTGGGCAGTGGGTCAAGAGGGTTGTTACATTTCTGAGCCAGGTGAAGGCTATATAAATTCTGATGTGATGCTTTGTTTTGGGGCTCACTGAGAAGTGTTGTGTGATTTGACCAGATGAGACTCTGAGTAGCTGTTGATCCCCCCAGCTTTGAAAACCCAGATGTTGATGCTTCCTTCTCTGGTAACTGTGACTAGGTATGGATGTATGTAATGGTCAGACAGTTGGAGGCCTGTTTGCTTGAAATGTTTCTCTGTTTTATTGTAACTTCTGTCTGCATACTCTGAAGTTCTGGGTGCTGACTTTTCCCCTGAACTAGGTAAATGATATGTTTGATTGATTACAGCAAGATTGTTAACCTATTTTGACTTGCTTTCCTTTAGAAAAGCAGATCTAAGAATCTGTGTTGGCAGCCACCCTGGGTATGTCAAGGTGCTTGCTGCTACAGTTCTCTAAGACCATAATCATTCATTCATTCAATCTTGACCATAGTCATTCATTTATTCATTCATTCATGCAGGCATATGATCAACAGTTATTGACTGCCATAAGTCAGGCCAATTCAAAGGTGAGTCACCAAGAGCTAGAAATGAATTATATCCATGCCCTGGGTGTCCCTGCTTTTCATTAGATAGCACCTTTTTGTGTCCACTGTGACCCTCCTCATGCTTTCTAGTGCTACTGCTATGTGCATTTTTATCTGGACTTATGATGCTAATGGATGTTATGTGCCTGTACTATTACTATTGTTCCAGTTAACTGCAATTGTTATCTATCTATTGACACTGCAAGTGTTCCCCACACTGGACAGCTCCTTTCTTAAGTAGAAGAAATGTTGGCGTTAGAAGGATTTATTGTAATTCTTTTTGTGCCCCCCAATTTTGTTACATACTTCCATGGTGCATACTTTGGAATGAGACATTATCACTAAAGCTCTTAGCAAACATTAAAGTGCTATTTAAATGCTAGCTATTAGTTATTAGACAGCATACTCTTTATTTTCAGTTTTAGTCATAGATTACTGTGAAAAAGTTTACTGTGAAAGAATCATTAAGAGATAAAGGAAACAAATACATATACCATTTTCCTCCCTATCAGTAAATGCTGTGAATCAAAACAGAGAAAATGAAATTTTAATCCACAAAATTACATCATCTGATTCTTCATTGGACTATGAAAAGGAGAAAAAACTGAAGTAGACTGTATCAAAGATATTTTATCCTTCGTGATTAGGAAACAAAAGACTGATAAAATACTAAGAGCTACAAACTAAATTCATAGTTTTCCAAAAATAGCAGGAAATAGAATATTTGCTAACTGTATTAAGCACAAGTACTAAAAGTCCATAAAGATTTTATACCCCCCCAAACCAAAGATTTTAAACAATCTAACTTTTAACAGGGGTTGAGATCACTTTGTGTGTCAATGTAAAATATCTTAGTCCTTAGCAACAGAAGTCCCAGACCTATTGGTGTCAAGAAAGTTATATAGTCTTTTGACAGAAAGGAAAAATGCTATATCACAGAAGTATTTTTTCTTGTGTTATTTATGAAGAATTATATCTGTTAACAAATTTCTGATATCTTGGTAGAAGAATTTAATAAAAGTTCAAAAAAAGAATTTAATAAAAAGTTCAAAAACAAAACAATGATTTACATGGACTTATAAGTTCAAGATATACAAGGTATTCTTTTTAGGTTTACAAACTGCTTATGTTCATTCAAGTAGCTACTGATATGAGACTGAAGCTCAACTAAGAATAGCCAGACTTGACTTCTACAGAGCTCCTACCCACACCACTTCCAAATTTATATAAAAAGAAACTGAAAAACCTCTGGAGCTCCAGAGCCCACAAAATGACACAGAGAAGCTAACCTCCCACAGAGGACAGTCTGGCAGCCCGGAAGGGAGTGGCCAGCACAGCACTCTGGGAGCCGAGCCCAGGTCCCCGTGAGTCCCGAGTAAGTCCCATGTGAGTCTGAGGTTTTAGCCCCAGGGTGACCAGACGAGCAGCTGGCTGGGGGGACCCCAGAACACCAGCAGCTGTGGCATTTCCAGAATTATTTTTTTTAAAGCAACTGGGGTTAAGTAACTTGTTCAAGGTTACACTGCTAGTCATTATTTATGTGTGGGTGCTCATTTTCTGAGGCCGGATTTGATCTCAGGTCATCCCACCTCCGAGGCCGGCGCCCTTACTCACTGTGCCACCTAGCTGCCCCTTTAGGGCAATTGGGGTTAAGTAACTTGCCCAAGGTTACAGGGCTAGGTTTTTGTTTGTGTGGATTAAGTGTCTGAGGCCGGCTCCGAACTCAGGTCCTTCTGACTCCAGGGCCGGCGCTCTATTTACTGCACCACCTAGCCGCCCCTATTTCCAGAATTATTAACACATAGATGCCTAGGACAAAGTCCATAGTGGCCTATGGACTTTGTGACAGTGTGGGAGAGTGTCAGCTTCTTACCCTGGGGCGAGAAGCCACTGAGGAGCTGGTGCAGCTTGTGCCACATTGCAACTTCAGCTCCTGGCCGGCGAACTGTAGGGGGATCTGGCAATCTGTCTGGGGCGGGGGTGATCGCTCTGGCTTTACCCTTCTTGTATATGGACTGTGGTCTGGGGTGGAGGTCTTAGGGTGTGTGATCAGCTTGCCAGAGTGTGTGAAGGCTTCAGAGAGGCCACCCAACTAATACCTCCAGCAGTTGAGAAAACCCCAAAGTTTGGGACAGAAGCTCCCCTGGCTGATGGCAGAGTCATACTGTGGCAACAAGCCCAAAAGTCAGTTAATTTGAGTGGCAACATGCCTAGGCAAAGGAAACAAAATAAACAGAATAATTCAACAATAGACTTATATTTTGGGGGCAAAGAGGATCAAAGCATGGAATAGGTGGAGGACTGTGAGGTCAGAAATCCTGCACTAAAAGTCCCAAATGAAAATACGAGCTGGTTACAGGCCATAGAGGGCCTTAAGAAGCAGATAAGAGAAGTGGGGGAAAATTTGGGAAGAGAAATGAGAAACATGCAAGAGAAGTATGAAATGAGAGTCAACAGCCTGACTGAGGAAAATAACACCTTAAAAATAGACTAACTCAAATGGCAAAAGAGGCTCAAAAAGGCAATGAGGAGAAGAATGCCTTAAAAAGTCAAAATTGCCAGATGGAAAAAGAATCTCAAAAGCTCATTGAGGAGAATCATTCCTTCAGAATTAGACTGGAGCAAATGGAAGCTAGTGACTTTATGAGAAATCAAGATGCCGTTAAGCAGATCCAAACAAATGAAAGAATAGAAGGCAATGTGAAGTATCTCATGGGAAAAACCACTGACCTGGAAAACAGATCCAGGAGAGATAATCTAAAAATTATTGGACTACATGAAAACCATGATCAAAGAAAGAATCTAGAAATCATCCTTCAAGAAATTCTCCAGGAAAAATGCCCTGATGTTTTAGATCCAGAGGCCAAAATAGAGGTTGAAAGAATCCACTGATTGCCTCCTGAAAAAGATCCCAAAAAGAAAACTCCTAGGAATATTGTAGCCAGGTTCCAGAATTCCCAGATCAAGAAGAAAATATTACAAGCAGCCATGAAAAAACAATTTCAATATTGTGGAAACACAATCAGGATAACACAGGATCTGGCAGCTTCTACACTGAGGGATCCAAGGGCATGGAATATGATTTTCCGGATGGCAAAGGAGCTGAGATTAAAACCAAGGATCACCTACCCATCAAAACTGATTATCATGTTTCAGGGGAAAATATGGTCATTCAGTGGAATAGAGGACTTTCAAGCATTCTTGATGAAAAATAGAATAGAATAGTTGAATAGAAAATTTGACATTCAGACACAAGAAGCAAGAGATGCTTGAGAAAGTAAACGGGGAAAATAAATCATAAGGAACTTATCAAAGTTGAACTATTTACATTCCTACATGGAAAAACAATAACTGTAACTAATGAAACCTTTCTCAGTATGAAAATAGCTGAAGAAGGGTATATGGGCATATGAATACATATGTGAATATGTGTATATATAGGTATATATATATATATATATATATATATATATGTACATAGATAAGGTCGAATTTAATGGGAAGGGATGATACTTAAGGGGTGAAATTGAGAGGTGAGAGAGGATCATAACGAGAGAAGATGGGGAGAAATAGAATGGGGTAAACTATCTTATGCAGAAAAGGCAAGGGAAAGTGTTTGCAGGGGAGGGGAAGAACAGGAAGGCAAAAAGGCAAAACCTTATTCTCACTGAATATGGCTCAGGGAGAGAATGACATACATACTAAATGGGATATCTCACCCTGCCGGAGAGTGGGGGGGAGAGGGATTGGGGTGGAGATGATGGAAGGGAGGATAGGTGGGTGGGGAGGGAAGTTGGAAGCACCCACTTTTGAAAAGGGACAGGATCAAAGTGGGGAGTGGACCAGGTGGGAGGTGGGATAGGAGGGAGGGAAATATAGTCAGTCTTTTACAATATATCTACTATGGTAATGTTTTGCATATATACATATTAATCTAAATAATTTATAGTATTACTGTCTAGTTCACATCTTTTCTACAAGA
The DNA here is from genome assembly GCA_011680675.1 of Gymnobelideus leadbeateri. Taxonomy (NCBI): domain Eukaryota; kingdom Metazoa; phylum Chordata; class Mammalia; order Diprotodontia; family Petauridae; genus Gymnobelideus; species Gymnobelideus leadbeateri. Next base: position 153,329 of record WOXC01012472.1, read on the forward strand.
CCAATAAGAGTAACTTTATGAAATGCTTTATTAAATTTAGGTAAACTATAGCCACAACACCTACTTGTTCTACCATTTTGATAATCCTGTTTAAAAAAATGTTATTATAATATGACCTATGTTTGATGAAGCAGCAGTATATCTCTGTAACCCCCAATTCTTTTCTATATTTCCATAACAATTCCTTTAAGGAAATGTTCTAGAACTTTGGTAGGAATTGAAATAAAAGATATTGACTATAAAAAAAATAATAGCCAGACTCACTCTAATGCAGGCTAAAACTCAATGATAGAAATGCAAGGGATAAGAATGTTTATTTATAAGGGTATACTTTGGCCTATTGTCATCCACACTTTGGCAGATTACTTTTCTTGGTCCCAGCCAGTTAAGATCATTTCCAAGTTTTTACTTCAAAATAAATGCATTAGAATTACTCCCTGTTGAGAAGAAATCATTCTAGTAACTCATCTGAGTGATTTTGGTACCAAGAATTATAAAACACTACATCTTGGTCAAAAACCAATTCATTTCAGGAACTACTAACTAAAATCTTAGTTGAAAGTAACTAGTGCCTTCTAGTTCATTTTAAAAGATCCTTAATAGTGTATTTGTTATTATAAAATAAGTCATTGGAAAATTTATTTAAAATACCATAATTTAAGATTGGATTTTGATCATTTTTATGTATAGTTTTCATTGGAGGGAAACAAAAAAGTATCAAACATCTAAGATCTGCTAAGCGAACTGGAGTTTACCTTTTATTACAGTAAAAAGGGAGGGAATGATTCAAATGAATAGCAATAGCATTGCACTGTTAAAGCAATCAACAAAATTTTATTGCTACAAGAGTAGGAAGTGAAGAGCTGCCAGTGGGGAACAATATAGATGCATGGTCTTTCTATACCCCAATGCCTGTATATCTTACTTCCTGGATGCATATTAAAACAAATTTTAACATTTGTTTTTTAAACTTTGATTTCCAGATTCTTTCCCTTCTTCCCTCTTCACCCACCCCCACTGAGAAGATAAGCAATTCAATATAGGCTGTACATGTACAGTTACAAAAAACATTTCTGTAGTAGCCATGTTGTGAAAGATTAATTTTATTTCCCTCCATCCTATCCCACCCCCCACTTATTCTATTTCCTCCTTTGACCCTGTCCTTTTTCAAAAGTGTTTGCTTCTGACTACCCTCTCCACCAATCTGCCCTCCTTTCTATCATTCCCCCCTTTTGTCCTCTTCCCCCCACTTTCCTGTAGGGTAAAATACCCAATTGAGTGTGTATGTTATTCCCTCCTTAAACAAAATTCAATGATAGTAAGGTTGACCCATTCCCTTTCCTGCTCTTCCCCTCCATTGTAACAGTTTTCTCTTGCCTCTTTTATGAGATAATTTACCCTATTCTATCTCTCCCTTTCTCCTCCCAATATATTCTTCTCTCACCTCTTAATTTTATTTTTAGATATCATCCCTTAATCAACCCACACTGTGCCCTCTATGTATACATGTACCCACATATACATATATACACACACATACACCCACCTATACATACATATATATGTATACATACATACATATTATATTAAAGGGATTTGTTCTGTGAAATTTGTATTCAGTCAGAGGGCTACACATGAGGACCTAGAGGGCCACAGGTTCCCTAGACAAAAAGCTAACTTGGCACTAAGAAGATACTGATCTGTCATCTGCAGGGAAAAGTAGCGGGGTAATCTGGACCACAGAAATGAAGACATTTTCTGAAACGCCTAATAAGGAATGAAGATTGAGTGGCACGAAGCCAAGAAACAAGTAACTATGACACACGCTCAAACGGCTGGGGCAAGAGGTAAATGCCAGGTGTCCAGGCTTGTTAAGCTTCAGCATACACACATCCTGAGAGATTAGGACCAGGCCAGTTAAACCAGTTTTCACCAGCTCACCTTAATTGACAAAAACCCCACTTTAATCCCTAAACAGAAATCCATGGTGTCTGTTTTTATACTAATTTAAAAAAAACTTGTCTCAGCTTTCTTTTATATATAAAAAGCAAACATTAGTCCTTCCAACTATTTTTAATAAAATAAGTTTTAATAAAAAAAGTTCATTTGACTCCAATTCACTTAAAGGCCCTTCTAGCTCACTATAAATCAATTGTGATAAATTTTTCTAAGTTATCTAGCCAGTCAGATTTAGATAATATAAAAGAGCCTTCCCACAAATTAACACTAAATTTCTAGGTAGAAGATACAAAAAGGTGATTTCTAACAGGCTATAATTTTCATTCTTTCTTGCTATTAGTCTATAAAACACTACATCTTGGTCAAAAACCAATTCATCTCAGGAAATACTGATATTTTACTTTTAAGATGAAGGAAAAATCAACGGATTATTTTTCTTAATAGGTTAATTATGAAGACACACACATATATACATATACACACATATATATATATTCTAACTGATTTAGTTCCTTGGAATGATGTCAACTGCAAATAAAGTCTTTTAAACATAAATAATTACCTTCCCTCTCCCCACCCACCATAAAACAAAATGCCAGAAATGTCAGCTATTGTTTGGATTGTCCAACATTTCCACTCCCTCAATGACATTTGGTCAGATTAACTTGCTTCCTATGAGGAAGGTTTGTTCTTCTATAATTCTAGAAGGTTTTATGGCATTTTTAGTTTTAGTTCAGATATATAAAAGCTCTTCCTTCTGGTTATGTGAGAAGCACTGGATACAGAATCATTCTCAGAGTTTCTCTGCCTGAGCTAGAAGACTATGTCTGTGGGCCATATTTTCACCTTCTTTAGTGTTAAATCAATCCACTTGTCCTTCTTTCTTTTGATTCTATGAGAAGTATAGGAAGTGGAGAGGCCTGGAAGGGAAATTCAAATGAGTCCCTGATTTTCTGATCATTTCTTTTTTGGAGTCCTGATGCATCTCACTTTTGTTCCAGGAGCACTTATTCTCTTGAAGATCTCTTTGATAGGTTCTGTTAGACTATTAAATCACTAAGAATTATCTAAAGGTAAGTCTTCCACTGAGATGTTAAGACAGGAGGCAGGCAGATGATTTCCACTTTCTTCAAAAAGCCCCCTTACAATGTCAACAGAAAACAAAGTTTTTGTGTCGATCTCCTTGAAAGATCTTTGTCCCCCCACCCCCGAGAAAAGACTGGCTGCATCCAGGTACCAGAATGAACAGAGATTAGAAATCAGTTTTTGCCCAAGGGAAGCAGGACTTCATCCAGCATTTCCCCCAGATTGTAAAGATCCTGACAGAAGATAGGATGGGGGCATCCTGAGGTGGGAGATGCCATAGCCAGGCTCAGGGAGGTCCTAGAGTACAATGCCGTTGGAGGAAAATACAACCGAGGCTTGTCAGTGCTCATGGTATTCTGGGAGCTGCTGGAACCCTGAAAGCAGAATGCTGACAGTCTACAGAGAGCACTAGCAGTGGGCTGGTATGTGGAACTGCTCCAAGCTTTCTTCCTAGTAACAGATGACATCATGGAGGCTTCTCTTACTTGCCAGGGATAGTCATGCTGGTATAAGAAGCCTGGCATTGGCTTGGATGCCATCAATGATGCCATGTTGTTGGAAGCCTGTATCTACCACCTCCTTAAGCATTACTGCCATGGGCGACCCTATTATCAGAACCTCATGGAACTCTTCCTACAGAGCACTTACCAGACTGAGATTGGCCAAACCCTTGATCTTATCACAGCCCCTTAGGGCAAGGTTGATCTTACCAGATTCACTGAGCAGAGATAGAAGACCATTGTCAAATACAGACAGCTTTCTACTCCTTCTACTTACCATTTGCTGTTGCTATGTTCATGGCAGGCATAGATGGAGAGAAAGAACACACTAATGCCAAGAACATCCTTCTGGAGATGGGGGATTTTGGCTCTTTAAAAAAAAACAAAAAGAAAAAAATATGAAAGATCTGTGTAATTTAGAATGTCACTGTTCTTTTTATTTTCTTCTTTTAACTCTGGACCAGGACTTTAGGTTTCTGTCACATGCTCATTTATTTCAGCATCTCCTCGACTATTCCTCTTTGACGAAAATACTAAATGGCTAGATTTTAGGCTTCACTCCAAAGCTATTAAAGCATCTTTTTACTTTTCATATATTGTTCTTCGATTTTCTACTTGCTGTGTATAGTCAAATTGTTCAGATTCAGAAACACTTTCTTTTTTTGCAGTAAAAGAGCCATAATTTATTGAGAGTACATTCTCTCCCAACTCCACACATGGTGCCCTGCCCCCCCTTGCCTCCCTCCTCCTGTCCAATTCCTTGGTCACTTCTGACATTTGTAGATCTTCTTTGCCATTTCCAAGAAGATGGATGGGGGAAGGGGTGATGAATGCTTCTCAATGAACCCCATCAGTCTACTGTAACTTTCTTCTTCAAGCTTGGTGAAATGAGCAGGAAGTTCAAGTTTCTCACACAGTTCCTTCACTTAGGCAACCTTTTCTGGATCTTTCTGTCCATAAGTCTCCTCCAACATCTTTCTTTGCTCAAATGATGCCAGCTGAAGGCACTTCACCACCAGCCAGCTGCATTTGTTGTCCTTGATGTCAGTACCAATCTTGCCAGACACACTGGGGTCACCAAAAAGGTCAAGGTAATCATCCTGAATCTGTAGATACAGGCTTCCAACAACATGGCATCATTGATGGCATCCAAGCCAATGCCAGGCCAATACCAACATGGCTATCTCCGGCGGGTAAGAGAAGCATCCATGATGTCATTTGTTACTAGGAAGAAAGCTTGGAGCAGTTCCACATACCAGCCCATTGCTAGCACTCTCTGTAGACTGTCAGCATTCTGCTTTCAGAGTTTCAACAGCTCCCAGAATACCATGAGCACGGATAAGCCTCGGTTGTATTTTCCCCAAAGGGCATTGTACTCTAGGATCTCCCTGAGCCTGGCTATGGCATCTCCCACCTCAGGATGCTCCATCCTATCTTCTGTCAGGATCTTTACAATCTGGGAGAAATGTTGGACAAAGTCCTGCTTCTCTTGGGCAAAAACTGATTTCTGATCTCTGTTCATTCTGGTACCTAGAAGCAGCCAGTCTTCTTTGGGGTGTTGGGGGGGTGCTCAGAAACACTTTCAACATTTGGAAGAATAGGTGCAGATTGTAGGGGTTATAGAATACTAAAACTGGATTTTGGATCATTTGATGATATGTGTTCTGTTGTAAGACAACATAAATATGACAGATATTTTGGTTCTTCACATGGTCTTGAATTTCCAGATTGTTTACATTTTGAATACGGCCATTTCCATAAATTACTATACTACTTGCATTTGAATCCAAGCCATCCAAGGGATGAGTCACTTCCTATGTGTTGAACACCAGTGTATTCAGATTGCCATGCTCATCATAAACTTGATTTCTAGGTTTCTTGGTTCTTAGGCAAATATTTACTTTATTAACAACATCAATAAGTGCATTAAAATTTGCAAAGCATTTTATGCATGTTAACTCATTTGATCCTCATAACAACCCTGTAAACAGGTGCTATTATAATCCCCAGATTACAGATGAGGAAACTGAGGCCCACAGTGGTTAAGTGACCTGCCAGGGTCCCATAGCAAGGGAGTGTCTGAGACAGGTTTTGAATTCAGGATTTCCTGAACTCCACCTACTGTGTCACTTAGCTAAAGACTTCTGGATCTTTCTACTGCTTTATTTTAGTCCAGAATTTGTGGCTTCTTCATCTGTATACCACAGAAATGGTATACTTGGTATGCTGGGAGAAGGATTCTCAAGAATCTCAGAAGAGGCATTAAAACAGGTTTCTTAAAAACAATTACTCTTCGCTCATAAAAATATTTCTGTGATGTCTTTCCCTTATCTTTCCTCCTTTTGTAGCTCTTTTCATACTTACATCTCTTTAGACACTGTTTGGTTTGTGCCCCTTGTGCCTTCTTTCAATTCAGTCCTTCATCATTCTTAACATCTTGACTAACTGACCTCTTTTGCTAGAGGACCAATTTTCAGAGGGGATTTGCTGTCACCTTTAGAGAATTAACGGCATCAGTATCTTTAAAGCTTCAGAGGATGAAGAATTACTAGCAAATTCTTGAACTGCAAAAGACATTTTGATTGGTTCCATGTTTTCAAGATCCTCCTCTTCCTCCTCACCAAAGTTCTGTTAATAATGTCTTAGACATGGACAGCCTTGGGAATGATGGACAGCTAAGGATACATCTTCTTGCCAAGTATGTGAACCTCCTTTATGCAGCAGAGTAGTTGATGGATACAATCTATCAAACACTTCAAGGTTTAGTTCTCCAAAAGTAGTTCTTCCTATGCTCTAATTTTCACAGAGCCTATTACTTTAAAATTATTTTGATCACCTTTCAGTTCTTCACAACTTTTTGAAATGCCTGCAAATGAAAATGATTGATTTTCATCAGAGCTAGTAGTATCAGAGTATTCCTTGTTGGGCATAGCTAATGATGGAAGGTATTTTTCTTGCCCAAGCATTTCTACAAATATGGGTTTAGTTTTTAAGTTTGTCAAGGATATTTCTGGCATATGAATGTGACAGAATACTATTGTGCTGTAAAAAAATTATGAAAAGGCTGGATTGAAAGAAACCTAGCAAGACTTGAATGAACTGACTCAGAGGGAGGTCTGCAGAACCAGAACAATTTATATAATAACAACAATATTTGTAAAGATATATGCCTTTGAAAAACTTCAGAACTCTCATCAACACAATAACCAAACATAATTCCAGAGGACTGAAGCTTAAACATGCTATCTACTTCTAGACAGAAGGGTAATAAACACTGAGAGTAGACTAAGGCATATTTTTTGGATATGGCTGATATGGGAATTTACTTTGCTTGCGTGTGTCTGTATAGACATATACTATATATATATGTATATGTATACATATATATGAATACACACATATATAGACACAAATACAAAAACTTACAGTAGATAGATACTACAAATTTTTTTTTTTGTTTTATTTTCTTTCTCAATAGGGGAGAGGGAGGTAGGAGGCTAAAAATTCAATTTGGAACTGAAAGTAAAATTGAAACTTAAAAAATATAATAAAGGATATTTCACCTTTCTTCAGCTGCTTTTTTAACTGTTGGTGTTAACTTTAGCAATGTCAAGCCAGAAGACTGAAGACTCACCTCTCCACTTACCTGTTGCCAAAGAAATGATTAAGATAATTTACAGACAGAGCCACATTACCTTTGATTAATGAACAATGTGGGAAAGTGTTTTCTCCCCGAGGAATGTTTATAATATGGATTTGATTTTCAGTTTGGCTGGAGTCTTTTAAGACTTTTTTTTTTCAGATTTTTGTTGAAAACATTTGGGTTTCTGGGAGGTAACAGTCTGAGATCAATTGCCCTAAAAATAAATAAACAAATAAATAAGATAAATGTATTTGTCTCAAAATAAACAGATTTGTACTTTGAAAATACATAAATTTACAGAATTAGATCAATTTACTAAACATAATAAATAAACCAATTGGTCCATTCATTCTAATAAAGCAATGGGAAAAAAGGCAGTGGCAGCTGTTCCCCTGGGAGTTGGGGAGAAGGTATAGGACCCTCTAGTATGTGGCACAAGGACACCTCTTGGCATACAGGGTATTTCATCCCTTTGCAGGTGTCTTTGTAATCCTTAGGGTTAGGCTCAGCGATTTCAATGCAAAAGACCAGAAGATTAAAAGTTAAATCTTGCTACTTAACTGTTGCCAGAGAGGTGATTGATTTAAACTGCAAAGAGAGACATACATTTTTATGCATGGCTAATTTAGGAAGGTGGTTTTCTTACCCAACCATGTTTACCATATGAATTCTGTTTTTAGTTTAGTGATGGTATTTTGGACAGTTTTGAGATCTTTGTTCAACAGGAGTGAGGCTCTTGGGAGGTACCAATTCAAAATAGGTGGCCAAAAAAAGAAAAATGTATCACTTAATCAAAATAGATCTGTTCATTGAAAAAATAAAATTATCCATTTATTGAAACAAATATATTTTTAAAATAAGAAATAAACCAACTGATTCATTTCTTCAAATAAATGATTGAATAAAAGCAATAACAGCTCCTGTACTGGGTTTTGGGGGTCTTAGGTCTCTGAGCTAATAATAAAGTACACTTTGCCTATCTTATAAGGGTGTTTCCGTCACCCTTACCATTAAGTTTAGCAATGTCCAAGCCTAAAACCCAAAACACTTAATAGTAACTTCATGACTTGCCTGATGCCAGAAAGGTGATTAAGTTAAAATGCAGAGAGGAACATACTTTTCTGACCATGGCTAATATGTGAAGGTATTTTTTCTCATCCATGCATGTTTATAATATAGGTTTGGTTTCCCATTTAGTGAAGCTATTTTGAGGCATTCTTCAGATTTTTGTTCAACGGGGGTGGAAGGTTATGGGACAATCTCTTCCATCCCTAGAGCCCTGGAGGTCAGCATCAGTCTCACCTAAAATGCCCCTAAAGGTCCAGCATCATGGCATCTATACAGTGAAGATATCCAAGAAAGGGAAGGAAAATTTCTCTTTCCTTGCCAAGTCCCATTAAGAGGCCCAGGTCACAATCAATGGCGCAAGGGGTGAGAAGGAGGAATAGTCTAAACATCACCTCCCTGGAAACAGATATTTGGGGGTCATCTGGAGAGGGAGCTCAGGCTATAGCTCTAAGTGACAAAGGGCAGGGATTAGGACCTTGCCTCTCACCTCCAGGTCAGTTCTAGCATTCCATATTCTTCTCGAGGGGATTTATTGAGCTCTGGGTCTGCCCTCTTAAATAGGAGGGATACAGTAGATCTGTCTCTCTCCATCCTGACTTGAAACTGGCTGTACAGAGGTGGGGAAAAGGAAAAAGTATTTATTAATGACTTACTATGCAAGGCACTGTACTAAGTGTGCAGTGGACCAAACACTACACAAATTAAAGCGGGCATTGAGGGAAAGGCAGAGATGTAGTGAGGGCTGTCAAGAGAGGGCTGAAATCATAGTTTCTGTATTGTATTTAAAGGGGGAGGGGTGCAAGTTATTATCTTTCTAACCATTCACACATTTTTCTGATGGAAAGAAGAGCATGGGGATGGCAAGAATTTGAGAGTAGCAAAGTTGGAGGGGGAAATTTCTACTTCTGAAATCTTTCATTAAAAAAAGAAACAAAGAACAAATCAATTAATTGGGAACATACTCAAATATCCCCAACCAAGCAACAAAGAAGAACTTTTGAAAATTAAAAAAGAGAAGAATAAAACTATAAGCAAAAAAAGATAATTAAATTAATAAATAAAGACAAGGAGATTTTTTTCTGGGGGAAAATTAGTAAAAGACATAAACAGCTACTCTGATTAAATAAAACAAAAAGGGAAACCAAACCTTTCATATAAAATTTTTTTAAAAGGAAGTCAAGATTGAAGAAAGGAAATTATCAGAAACAAGCTTGTTGAATGATATGCCACAAAAGTGAGAACTTACTTAAAAGCTTTCAAACGGACATGCTAGAGAATGCAGGGGTCTGGGAAGAGTAATTATGGAAAGGCCTATATATACAAAGTGTGAAGTTCAAGGAGACAAGCTTACATTGGGCCCTGTATCCATCTGTCAGATCTCTGAAGTGACTTGAGGTTCCTGGTGTTGGTGGGTCTTCAAGCAATCCAGGGTTTAGCTACTTTGAAGCTACCATCAGGGGACTTCATGGAATGGTTCAGGTTCTAGCTGGGCAGCGGTCATTGTCTTGTAAGGCCTCTTGTCAACACCATCAATTCTGAGATTCAAGTTAAGAAGGTATGGGACTTCTGCCTTTGGCACAGGGGTTATGGTCTCCTCCACTGGCCCTCCTCTTGTCACAGGCTGGGCCCATTCCAGAGATGCAGAGAAACAAAAGAGAACAAAACTTGAGAGGATGGAAACACTTTCAGATGCAGATCAGGGGGGAATTCTCAACAAAGACAGGAGACATCAGTACTCTACATATGTCTTGGGAGAAAAAAGTCACAATACCCTGGATTGAATCTTGCTGGCTGCATGGAGTAGCCCTCACCCCAATAACTAAGCGTGTGCCTTTTCCCCAATGAATCATAGACCCTACTTTGCCACCAAGAGGTACTGAAGTTTGCTTTTGGAAGGTTGAGGGCAACCTGGAGGAAGGGAGTAACTTGCCCAGACAAGAACACCTTGACCCTGGACCTGCATATCCTGACTTTCTCTAGTCTGTCTCCTTAGGAAACCAACAGGGAAGAGGCAAGGGAGTTTCCTACACTAATCAGAGCCATTCCACAGGGCCCCTCCCAGCCAGTTGGGTGGCTTTCCTTCTCTCTGCTCAGCCCTTGGACAAACCAGTCCCCAGCCCACCCTATCTTCACTCCCAAGGTCACTTTATTTATTTATTTATTTTTATTTTAATTTTCCACAAGATTTTGAGTTACAATTTTTTTCTCTCGCCATCTTTCCCCTACTCCCCACCCCAAAATAGCAAACCTACTGAATACCCCTTCCCCCAATCTGTTCTTATATCCTCTCCCATTCCCCCCCCCACCTTTCTAGTAGGGCAAGATGCGTTTCTATACCCCACTACCTGTATATCTTATTTCCCAGTTGTATGTAAAAAAAAACAATTTTTAAAACATGTTTTTAAAACTTTTGAGTTCCAGATTTTTTTCCCTTCTTCCCTCCTCACCCACCTCCACTGGGAAGATTAGCAATTAAATATAGATTGTACATGTGTAGTTACCCAAATCATTTCCATAGTAGTTATATTGTAAAAGACTAACTATATTTCCCAACATACTATCTTGCTCCCCACTTATTCTATTTTTCTCCTTTGACCCTATCCCTTTTCAAAAATGTTTGCTTTGGGGGTCAAAGCCAAGATGGTGGAATGGAAGCAGTAACTTTTCTAGGCTCCTCCATGAATCCTGTCACTAAACTTTAAAAAATGAATCAGAATGGATTTTAGAATAACAGAATCCATTGGCAGACAGAACATAGAAGATTCTCAGCCCAGAAAAGTGTCCATGTAGGTCTAGGCAGGGAGAGCTGCACCAGCACAGACCAGAGAACAGACTACAGGGGAGTGAGAAGAAGCCCCAACCAGCAGACTCACCCACCCCAAGGGTGATGTCTTGCAGGACTGCTGTTCTGGGAGGGTGGGTAGGGGAAAAACAGGGGGAGAAAATGATTGTAACTCAAAATCTGGCGGAAATGAATGATGTAAAACAGAAGTTAATAAAGCATTTGTTTAAATATTAAAAAAAAATCAAGAAAAGCCCCCACAGTAGCAGCAAGAGCTCCTCATGGTAGGTCTCATTTCACAACTGAACCTAAAGAGATACTGAAAAGAGCAACAACAGCCTGGCTGATGTAAAGGTCTGAGTCACTCATTCTGACTTATGCAACCAAGGACAAATGCTTCCAAGACAGTCACTATCCTGGGGAAAAGTGGTAACTTGTCTAGGCAGGGGGCATCATCCCCCCAGACCTGGAGAAAAAGGGGGTTTTGTCTACAGTTTGTCAATTTCTCTAGTACTTAAGAACCACTTGTTCTTTAAGAACCACCTTTTTTCTACATAGGAAGAGTGGTTCCATTTGAAAGCAAATTTAAAAGAACTACAATTTCATTTGGAAGAATGTATTCCCTTAATGCTTTATTTTCTTCTGTGGGTGATTTAATATATTTTAATTATTTAGGTAAATTAAGTGCAAAATCATATAAAAGAAAATTGAAGTAGACTAGACATTCCTAAGCTTTTAAGAACTCAAAATAAACTGTAATGTAAATTAATTGGCCCATGATTTGGAAGCAGGGAGTTGCAATTCTGTGGGTTGTAAGGTTTGGTCAGAGTCCAGAGAAGAAATGGCAAGGGCACTGGAGAAACCTAGTCTGTTTAAACTAACACAGGCTGGACATGAAGTTCAATGACAGGTTAGTAAGAAGTATAGAAAAGGGCTCTCAGAAGCAGAAAAAGTTGTCTTTTTTTTTAAAAGTTCAATTCAACTTTAATTTCGAAAAGATAACTACGTAATGGGCAATTTTGCACATAAGTTGGGGGCAACAGAAGGTCCTCATTTCTGCCAAATACCAAAATATTAAGCATTGGTAAGATGAAAATCCAAAGTTAAAAAATGAAGTTCTATTGCAAAGATTAAGTCTTCTATCTCATTTGGATAAAAGAATAGGAATCATTCCATACCTATAAAAGTATTAATCTATATTGGAGTAGTACATATGCCCTCCTCAGATATTTGAAATAAAACTTGGGATTTCTTATGATTTCTAAATTTTATTTTACCAATTTTTATATTCTTGATAATGCAGAAAAGTGGATGGAATCATATAGCAATATTTAAAATTAAGCAATTTAAGATTTGAATTTATATTGGTTTCTGATTAATTATGTAACATTACTATTTATAGCATGATTGATCTGTTTTGAAAGGTACAATCTTTGTAATTTTAAAAACACTTGGACTTTACTATTGTATATTGCTTTCTGAAAGCAGTATAGAATGTCAAAAGTGATAAAGAGATAAAACTATTTCTTTGAAATGAGGTAATTCAGAATGTCATTTGACCGACACTGAGTTTTTTTTTTTCATGTTTCATGGTTTAAGCCCATCATACTGTTTATTATACTGATTATTAAGCTCCTAATTTCTTTGTATTATGATTTTGGGAAAATACTATATAAGAACTGCTACTACTTTGAAAAATTATCCTTTGAAAAATATACTGCATTTGTATTGCTAGATTAACTCCTCTTTTGATTGTAATGCTGTGAAATTATGAATTTATCACTTTATTAGAGACTGCTGTAATGGTTAAAACAGTAGTCAAGTATTTAATTGAATATATTTTAATTAATAAGGAGTAATAATAACTTAGTATTTAGGAAAATTATGAAAAACCCTGTAAATTCTCACAATCTGTGAATTTCTTTAGGTATTAACCAGGTTTTCACTCTCCGGGATCTTTAGCCTTGGCAAAGTCAGAAAATCTTGTCAATTCTGTGAAAGTGGCTAAAAGAATCACCAAAGTCTGAAATAAAGAATTGGTTTACTGGGAAACTGAGATGTGCTCTCTTCCATCACATTCACAAAGGGAGGGGGAGGAAGGGAAAGGTAGAAATCAAGTTTGCTTATATTATGGAAGTGATTTAGATGATATTTTGACTACTAATAATGAAAATTATGAAATTATACCTGTAATATCTCTGAGAGAATTTAATATTGCAAGACCTCAGTTTTTAACATTGCTTTTCCCTGATTACCTTCTCACATTGCCTTCTAATCTTTCATTTGTTTGGATCTGCTTAACAGCATCTTAATTTCTCATAAAGTCATTAGCTTCCATTTGCTCCCATCTAACTCTGAAGGAATGAATCTCCTCAGTGAACTTTTGAGATTCTTTTTCCATCTGGCAAATTCGACTTTTTAAGGCATTCTTCTCCTCATTGCCCTTTTGGGCCTCCTTTGTCATTTGAGTTAGTCTATTTTTTAAGGAGTTGTTTTCCTCAGTCAGGCTGTTGACACTCATTTCATACTTTTCCTGCTGCAACCTGCTCATGCTTTCCCCTGGGGCTTTTGGAGCAGGACTTCTGACCTCACAGTCTTTTTCCAGCTCTATGCCCCCAAAATAGGAGTCTAGAGTTGCATTTTTCTGTTTCCTTTGCCTTGGCATGTTGCCACTTAATAACTTAACTTTTGGGCTTGTTGCCATACTATGGCTCTGCTGCCAGACCGGAATTTTCGTCCTGAACGTGTGGGGGACAGCTTCCGTTTCTGGAAGCTGGAAATCCACCCACGACCTCCACCCCAGATCACAATCCAGATCCAGGGAGGTTAAAGCAAGAGCGATTACCCCCCCAAGACTGATCGCTGGATCTCCCTACAGTTTTCAGGCCAGGAGCTGGAGCTGCCTCTGAAAACTACAAAATGGCGTGTCTCCTCAGTGGCTTCTAGCCCCCAAGGGAGGGAGCTGACGCATTCCCCAAATACTGGTCTCAAAGTCCATAGGACACTAACCTCTCACTTTGTCCTAGGCATGTCTATGTTGATAATTCTGGAGTCGCCACAGCTGCTGGTGTTCTGGGGTCTCTCCAGCCGGCTGCTGGCCCTGCCGCCCTGGAGCTAAAACCTCGGCTCATGGGGACCTGGGCCTCGGCTCTCCGCGCTCGGCGCGCTGCGCACTGCCGGGCTCCCGGACTGCTGCACTGGTCCTTCCTGCAGGGCTGCTGGGCTGTCCTCAGCAGGAGGTTAGCTTCTCTGTGTCGTTCTGTGGGTGCTGGGGCTCCAGAAGTTGTTCAGAGTCCCCTTTTACATAGTTTGGAGGGAATCTGAGGGCAGAGTGGCTTGGATGAGCTGTTTCTACTCCGCCATCTTGGCTCTGCCCCAGAAGTCCTCTTTCTACTCTGCAATCTTGGCTCCACCCCTAACAATAACTATATCTTGACCCTAAGATTACTGAAACTTGCAACTGTGAGGTAAGATCTCTTGAAACTGTTATAGAAATTGCACTAAGTTTCAATGCAGGTATAACTGTTTGCCTACTGTTAATCCACTCTTTCTGCTTTCTTGGGAAATGCCTCCAGCTGTTCAAAGGGAGTATAATCTGAGAAATGCCACCGATGAATGTAAATAACTAGGAAGGTTGAGAAGACAGGCATACAAAGGCGACATCACTGGTTTTCTTAGAAAACTAAGGTTGATCAACCACAAAAGTGATGGCAAGAGCTTTTTGACTTGGGTTCCTCACTGTACTATTTCCTTCCCCTCGTGAACCATCCGGATCATTCTGAGCTTGCCTAGGATACCCTGTGAATAATGCAGAAATCTGCTCTTCGATTGGTGGTTCTAAAAGTACTCTAATTTTACCTGAAATCAAAGAAAGCTAAGGCAGTGTTCCCTATAGTATCTATATGGGTTCCGTTTGTGCCTCTAGATTTAGGCCTGAAAGCAGTGTTGCAGTGTTGACATTGTTACAAATATATTTCTTCTTTTTTCCTTTCATTGTAAAACTATAACCATGATTGGCAAAATGTAATGGCTTTTTTCTTTTTTTTTTTTTTTTGGAGGGCAATTGGGGTTAAGTAACTTGCCCAAGGTCACATAGCTAGGTTTTTGTTTGTGTGTGTTAAGTGTCTGAGACCGGATCCGAACTCAGGTCCTTCTGACTCCAGGGCCAATGCTGTACTCACTAAGCAACCTAGCCGCCCCATGTTATGTTTTTCTAATGAATTTTGTAGTTAGATATACATTTCTGACTTACTATAATGGGATGCAAGTATAAAGGACATGAGTATTTTTATTTTTACTACTCTAAATTTATGAATACTGTTTGTTTCAATTTCCTAACCTAAGCAACTAGAATAAAACCATTATTAGGCTTGTCATCTCCTTGCTAATAGTTATATATTCAAGTAAAAGATTAGGTCAGTGCAGTATCACATCCTTTTGGATGAGAAGAGGATAATATATATCCTCAGAGAAAATACAAGACAAAGATGTAATGTGATAAATTAATTTTAATGGATTAATAAGCTATAATTTGGTAAAAGTAACAAGATTAAACTGCTTCCACTTGAGAAAAAAATGTGATTGGTTTTTGAAAGTTTTCTATTAAGAAAAATGACAAAAGGCCAAGTAAAGACAGTTTTAAATGTTCCATTTCTAATTTTATCCTGGAGGCGATATGGAATTAATGGATTCTTTCAGGTCCACTCCATTATTCACAGATGCCTATCAACAGAGATTCCTAAATACACAGGCATTGCATATGTTTTAGTAACTATCTTCGGATAGGTTTTAGTACTTGTTTATAAAGTCTCAAATTGGACTGAGATTTTCACCTTTAGAATTGTTTTAGTTGTCAAATAGGTTTTAAATCATTTTTAAAAAATAAAAAGACAAAGAAATAAATGCTGCCCATCTCTTTCATAAAACAAAATACTGCACCTGGAGGTAAGTACATACTATGTGAAAACACTAGGAAAAGAGAAGAAAAATACTTGTGGTAGCCAAGATGACAAGAAAAAGAGCCCTCTGTCAAACTATATAATAGGGCAGTGAGATTGTTCAAGCATTAACTTGACACTCTTGAAAAACAAAGGATGGCTCTGTGAAATATTGTCATTCTTTATATGTATATTTTGTAGTTTTAAAAACAAAAAAATTAAGATTCAGTGGCTTGTCCAAGAAGATACATGAACAGCAAATACAGAATTATACCAAAGAGCAGGCTAAAGGTTTATTAAAACAATAGGTCTTTTCAGTCACACAATCCTAAAGCATTTAACTTTAGAAAAAGGTGTCTTGCTTTATTTTTTATTTTTATTTTTTTTTGATTTTTGGAGGGCAATTAGGGTTAAGTAACTTGCCCAAGGTCACACAGCTAGGTTTTTGTTTGTGTGTGCGTTAAGTGTCTGAGGCCGGATCCAAACTCAGGTCCTTCTGACTCCAGGGCCAGCGCTCTACTCACTGCGCCACCTAGCCACCCCCAAGGTGTCTTGCTTTATTAAAGATCATACATTCAAAAGACTGGCTGAAAGGTTCATAAAATCAGACTGACTGCTGGCTAAAACCAAGGAATGGACCAAACTAACAAATCAGAGCAATCATACTATCATTCCACGTGTCCCACTTAGGAACTATAGTTCCCAAGAACTATATTGTATTTTTTTTAGCTTTTTGAAAGGCAGTTGGGGTTAAGTGACTTGCCCAAGGTCACAAGGCTAGTTTTTGTGTTGTGTCACATTTAAACTCAGGTCCTCCTGACTCCAGGGCCTGTGCTCTATTCATTGTGCCACCTAGCTGCCCCTATATTGTATGTACTCTTGATGGGATATTTCCAAGGCAGTGCCAAAGAGGGGAATCTTGGAAAAGACAGCATTCTCTCTGGCTGTCCCTAATGCTTGAATACTCTATCTTTTCCACTGACTGCAGACATCCCTGGTTTCCTTTAAGTCCCAACTAAAATCTCACGTTCTATACAAAGCCTTCTCCAAACCCTCTTAATTATTCTGTCCCCTCTGTTATTTCGTATTTTTCCTGCACAGAGTATAATAACCCCCATTTTGTGAACATCCCCCATCTCTCCCCATCATAGGAAAGCTGCCTAGGAAACCTGGCCAAAACCCAACAAAGCCCACCTAGGCAGCAAACCTGGCACGTTAACCTGCCCAAACCTGTTACCTGAAGCCCATAGTCCACTCCCCCTTCTGTTCAGTTCTTGAAATAGATTTGGGAACTTTCCAGTTGGGCAACAAACTGACTGCTGGGCAACAATCATTAGGCAATGAACTTACTGCTACCTTTTGGCTTCTATATTTTCCCCGCTTACATAGAAACTAAGTTGTAGTTTCCTCCTGGTAACAGCTATGTTGTGATTTTTGTCTATATAAACCCTGAGATATATATGCTCGGGCTGCCTGATTTGGGTACATGATCCCTGGCAGGCCCTGGGGTTATGCTCCACAATTAAAACTTCGATTAAAATGATTAATGGTCTCATCTTGCAGTCTCACGTTACAACAATAGCTTGTTTTGTATATATGCTGTTTTCCCCATTACATTGTTGGGTTGGGACTATTTTTTGCCTCTTTTTGTGATCTTCACAAATATGAAGCCCAGGGCTTGGAATGTATAAGGTGCTTAATAAATACTTATTGAATTTAAGTGAACTGGGATTCCTTCAGTCAATACAAAAAGGTCTTTGGATTATCAATTTAGTATAAAGAAAATCTTCATTTCATAATACAAACTTTTTCATTCTTCTCACAAAAATATTTTTACATTTACATCTTAATGAGAAAGACAATTTTCATTTCGCAATATAAACTCTGAAATTCTACAATAATTAAAAATGGTTTGGGATAATCCTGTGGAAAAAAACAACGGGCATTATTTTGAAACAGACTTCTGTGGAACCCATGACAAAATGAAGGAAAATAATGACTGAGGCACAAGGGCCCCACTAAGTTTGAGATGGTGTATTAAACACTTTGAGAATGAGGGAGGTTCCCATGATGGCTGGGATCCCGAGATACCTCTAAAATCCAATTCTTACTAACCCCCTTACTTTGGATCCCTCTGAAACTTCTAACTGGGCCATATACTTCTTTTCTGCACCCAGCCCTATGTGGGCTTTCAGGAAATATTAAAATTTCCTGGATCAATGAGAAGAGCTCCAGTGTAACTCTGGAGGGATCAGAAAGGAGCATCTTAGACCTTTTCCTCTCAGTCTGCATCCTAAAGAGCTCTGCCCATCATCTACCTGAAGGCCAGGCAGGTGTCTCAAAGGGCTTCTGTTTCTGTGCCCCACAAGAATTTCCATCCTAGTTGGCTGCCAAAGACACTGATGGGACTAATCAAGTTAACTCTAAAAGAGCCAAACAAAATAAAACAAACAAAAAGCCCCCCAACAATACTTGACTCCAAGAACGAAAAGTTAAGTACACTAAAATGTCCTCCTGGTGGACAGAAGTCATTCCTAGTCTAGGTAGAAAGTGGCTTTCTAATTGTGTCAAGCAATGGCAAGGCACTAAACGTAATGACCCACAGAGCCAATATAATTGCTGGTCATAAATTTGACCTTCATGGAGGTATTGCATGGGGATGAAACACTGTCTCCACTTTGGTTAGAAAATATCAACTTTTCTATGAACGGATTCTGCACTTATCCTAGGACACAAGACATGAAGGACCAAATACTAATACCAAAGATAACTAAAAAATAACTACAAAAAACCCAAATAATACTACATATGATTTATACTAACACTTAAAATGTGCAAGGTGTTTTATTAAGTGCTCTAAAATTATGGTCTCATTGGATCTTCACAATAAACCTAGGAGGTAAGTGCTATTAGTACACCTATTTTACAGATGACGAAACAAGCAGAGAAGTCAACTGGCTAGTCTAGGGTCCCACAACTAGTAAGTATCTTAGGCTGGATTTGAACTCATGCCTTCCACACTCAAGGCAAGGGGCTCTATCTGCTGGGCCAAATAGTTGCCTCACACTCATCTTATATGTTTTACATTTCATCAAATATGCCTGCTAGTACACGAAGTACAAGATGTGTAGGTATGCCTAGTCCCTGAGATCATTCACACCCCAAAGGTCCTACTGACATTTGGGCCTCCATAAAGTGTCTGATTTCACACCTGATCCTGGATAAATGCAAACAGGAATACACTAAGGAGATACCATGTTTACACCCTTATCTATTTCTGAGGTACAGACTGTTCAAACAAGACAGGACAAATCCTCTCTTTACATTTGCCTTGAGGAAAAACCTCTGAACCCTGGAACAACCAGCAGAGTCTGGCCCTTGGGTTTCCATAAGGGAGGTGGAGAGGGCCAGGGGTCCCTGTCCAATCACAGCCTGGAAAGGAGGTTGAACAGGGAAACGAAAAGTGAGGGGATGGAGAAGTGACTGCTCAGAAGTCTGAGGACAGTAATTACGAAGAAAGATTAATTCCTTTATTTTTTCTTACAATAAAGCTCTCTATGTTCAACAAATACACTGCTCTCTGGCCTCTCTGCCTTCATCATGGCTTCCATAAACCCGATTAGTTGTGGAAGAGGATAAGACATGCTCCCCAGTTGGGGCCATAAAGGACAGGAAGTCTTTGTCCCTACAACCATCCACCCATTGCCTGCCTGGGAGAGAGGATGGAAATGGCAGGAATCTGAAAGTGGCAACCAAGGCTGCAGATCAATCCAAGTGTCTGTGAGGGTATTTTTTTTATTTTTTTGGTCTCTTTCTTGTAAAGACCATGGGGTAGGATCCAGGAGGCTGAATGTCCTTTTCTCAAGGGGGGTTGGAGGGAATTCAGGGGTCATTCAGCCCTCTTGAGAACAGCAGGCATAGGGGAAGAAGGCCAAAGGCAAAGTCTGTTCAGGTTGCATATGTGCAGCTCAAATATTAACATGGAGCCTAGACTGGAGCAAGGAAACCTACCCTGTATCTGAAGAGTCACTTTAGGTGCTCAGTGATAGGGGCAACTTAGATCAATCCAGGGTTCCGTTACTGTGTGAAGCCAGCATCATGGGAACTTCAGGAGATGGCTTAGGGCCTGGCTGGGCAAAGACCACTGTCCTGTAGTGCCTCTTAGAAACACCATCAATCCTAAGTATCTAGTGGAGATGACTGGCCCCTGCCTCTGCTCCAGGGGTGATGGTCTCCTTTACTGGGCCTCTTCTTCTCACAGCTTGGGACAATTGCAGAGGTGACACACTGCAGAGAAACAAAGGGGAACAAGTCAGGAGGAGATGGAAAAACCTTTAGGTGCAGATTATGGGGAATTCTCAACAAAGACAGGGAACACCAGTAATTCTACATATGGCTAGGGAGAAACAATCAAACCCAATACCCTGGATTGGGTCTTTCTGGCTCCAGGAAGCAGCCTCACTAAGTGGCTACCTCTTCCTCAATGAATCATAGAGCCTACTCTGCCACCAAGACCTATCTAACTTTCTTTTTACAGAGGTTTGGGGCCTAAGAGAAATTCTGCTACCCCACATTTTACCAACCTATTAATAGCAGGCATCTAGAAAGGGTCAATCTGTGAAGAATGCCCGGGTCAAAGCCACTCAGGAAAGGAGGTGGCCCCAGGGTGGCTTCCAATCGATTCTCCTGGATGCATCCAGTTACTTCAGTTCCCCTAGTGAAACTGGGGGGTGAGGCATAGACTAGCATTGAGTAGTTTGAAACTCCAATCATGGGGGTATCAGTGGACAGCTCAGGTTCTAGCTGGGTAGCAGCCGTTGTCCTTCTAGGCTCTGGTGCCAACACCTCCAATTCTGAGCTCCAAGTCGAGGTGATGGAGAGCTTTGGCTCTGGCCCAAAGCTTCTGGCCTAGTCCAATAGACTGGAGGCAGAACACCTGCCAGGTATCTGAACAGTCACTTTAGGCACTCGCTGACAGGAAGGATTTGGAACAACTCTGGGTTCAGCCACTTTAAAGGCAGCATCATTGGGACTTCAGGAGATGGCTCAGGGACTGGAAGGGTAGAGGCCACTGTCTTATAGGCCTCTTCTCAACACTATCAGTCCTAAGTTCCCAGTGGAGGTGACTGGCCCCTGCCTCTGCTCCAGGGGTGATGGTCTCCTTTACTGGGCCTCTTCTTCTCACAGCTTGGGACAATTGCAGAGATGACACACTGCAGAGAAACAAAGGGGAACAAGTCAGGAGGAGATGGAAAAACCTTTAGGTGCAGATTATGGGGAATTCTCAACAAAGACAGGGAACACCAGGAACTCTACATATGGCTAGGGAGAAACAATCAAACCCAATACCCTGGATTGGGTCTTTCTGGCTCCAGGAAGCAGCCTCACTAAGTGGCTACCTCTTCCTCAATGAATCATAGAGCCTACTCTGCCACCAAGACCTATCTAACTTTCTTTTTACAGAGGTTTGGGGCCTAAGAGAAATTCTGCTACCCCACCTTTTACCAACCTATTAATAGCAGGCATCTAGAAAGGGTCAATCTGTGAAGAATGCCCGGGTCAAAGCCACTCAGGAAAGGAGGTTGCGCCAGGCTGGCTTCCAATCAATTCAACTGGATGCATCCAGTTACTTCAGTTCCCCTAGTGAAACTGGGGGATGAGGCACAGACTAGCATTGAGTAGTTTGAAACTGCAATCATGGGGACATCAGGGGACAGCTCAGGTTCTAGCTGGGTAGCAGCCGTTGTCCTTGTAGGCACTGGTGCCAACACCACCAATTCTGAGCTCCAAGTTGAGGTGATGGAGAGCTTTGGCTCTGGCCCAAAGCTTCTGGCCTAGTCCAATAGACTGGTGGCAGAACACCTGCTGGGTATCTGAACAGTCACTTCAGGTGCTCGGTGATAGGAAGGACTTGGACCAGCACAGGGCTCAGCTACTTTGAAACCGTCATCATGGGGACTTCAGGAGATGGCTTAAGGCCTGGCTGGGCAGAGGCCACTGTCCTGTAGTTCCTCCAATTAACACCATCACGCCTAATTTCTGAGAGGAGGTGACTGGCCCCTGCCTTTGCTTCAGGTATTCTGGTCTCCTTCACTGGGGCTCCGCTTCTCACAGCTTGGGACTATTGCAGAGATGACACACTGCAGAGAAACAAAGGGGAACAAGTCTGGAGGGGATGGAAATACCTTTAGGTGCAGATCATGGGGAACTCTCAACAAAGACAGGGAACTCCAGTACTCTACATATGGCTAGGGAGAAACAATCAAACCCAATACCCTGGATTGGGTCTTTCTGGCTCCAGGAAGCAGCCTCACTAAGTGGCTACCTCTTCCTCAATGAATTATAGAGCCTACTTTGCCACCAAGAGCTATCTAACTTTCTTTGTTCAGAGGTTTGGGGCCTAAGGGAAATTCTGCTACCCCACCTTTTACCCACCTATTATCAGCAGGCATCTAGAAAGGGTCAATTTGTGAAGAACGCCCGCGTCAAAGCCAGTCAGGAAAGGAGGTGGCCCCAGGGTGGCTTCCAATCGATTCTCCTGGATGCATCCAGTTACTTCAGTTCCCCTAGTGAAACTGGGGGTGAGGCATAGACTAGCATTGAGTAGTTTGAAACTCCAATCATGGGGGCATCAGGGGACAGCTCAGGTTCTAGCTGGGTAGCAGCCGTTGTCCTTCTAGGCTCTGGTGCCAACACCTCCAATTCTGAGCTCCAAGTCGAGGTGATGGAGAGCTTTGGCTCTGGCAAAAAGCTTCTGGCCTAGTCCAATAGACTGGAGGCAGAACACCTGCCAGGTATCTGAACAGTCACTTTAGGCACTCGCTGACAGAAAGGATTTGGACCAACTCTGGGTTCAGCTACTTTAAAGGCAGCATCATTGGGACTTCAGGAGATGGCTCAGGGACTGGAAGGGTAGAGGCCACTGTCTTATAGGCCTCTTCTCAACACTATCAGACCTAAGTTCCCAGTGGAGGTGACTGGCCCCTGCCTCTGCTCCAGGGGTGATGGTCTCCTTTACTGGGCCTCTTCTTCTCACAGCTTGGGACAATTGCAGAGATGACACACTGCAGAGAAACAAAGGGGAACAAGTCAGGAGGAGATGGAAAAACCTTTAGGTGCAGATTATGGGGAATGCTCAACAAAGACAGGGAACACCAGTAACTCTACATATGGCTAGGGAGAAACAATAAACCCCAATACCCTGGATTGGGTCTTTCTGGCTCCAGGAAGCAGCCTCACTAAGTGGCTACCTCTTCCTCAATGAATCATAGAGCCTACTTTGCCACCAAGAGCTATCTAACTTTCTTTGTTCAGAGATTTGGGGCCTAAGAGAAATTCTGCTACCCCACCTTTTACCCACCTATTATCAGCAGGCATCTAGAAAGGGTCAATCTGTGAAGAATGCCCGGGTCAAAGCCACTCAGGAAAGAAGGTTGCCCCAGGCTGGCTTCCAATCAATTCTCCTGGATGCATCCAGTTACTTCAGTTCCCCTAGTGAAACTGGGGGATGAGGCACAGACTAGCATTGAGTAGTTTGAAACTGCAATCATGGGGACATCAGGGGGCAGCTCAGGTTCTAGCTGGGTAGCAGCCGTTGTCCTTCTAGGCTCTGGTGCCAACACCACCAATTCTGAGCTCCAAGTTGAGGTGATGGAGAGCTTTGGCTCTGGCCCAAAGCTTCTGGCCTAGTCCAATAGACTGGAGGCAGAACACCTGCTGGGTATCTGAACAGTCACTTTAGGTGCTCAGTGATAGGAAGGACTTGGACCAGCGCAGGGCTCAGCTACTTTGAAACCGTCATCATGGTGACTTCAGGAGATGGCTCAAGGCCTGGCTGGGCAGAGGCCACTGTCCTGTAGTTCTTCCAATTAACACCATCACGCCTAATTTCTGGGAGGAGGTGACTGGCCCCTGCCTTTGCTTCAGGTATTCTGGTCTCCTTCACTGGGGCTCCTCTTCTCACAGCTTGGGACTATTGCAGAGATGACACACTGCAGAGAAACAAAGGGGAACAAGTCTGGAGGGGATGGAAATACCTTTAGGTGCAGATCATGGGGAACTCTCAACAAAGACAGGGAACACCAGTACTCTACATATGGCTAGGGAGAAACAATCAAACCCAATACCCTGGATTGGGTCTTTCTGGCTCCAGGAAGCCGCCTCACTAAGTGGCTACCTCTTACTCAATGAATTATAGAGCCTACTTTGCCACCAAGAGCTATCTAACTTTCTTTGTTCAGAGATTTGGGGCCTAAGAGAAATTCTGCTACCCCACCTTTTACCCACCTATTATCAGCAGGCATCTAGAAAGGGTCAATTTGTGAAGAATGCCCGCGTCAAAGCCAGTCAGGAAAGGAGGTGGCCCCAGGGTGGGTTCCAATC
Source organism: Gymnobelideus leadbeateri (assembly GCA_011680675.1). NCBI lineage: Eukaryota > Metazoa > Chordata > Mammalia > Diprotodontia > Petauridae > Gymnobelideus > Gymnobelideus leadbeateri. The sequence goes on from WOXC01012472.1 coordinate 177,686, forward strand.
GATTCTCCTGGATGCATCCAGTTACTTCAGTTCCCCTAGTGAAACTGGGGGGTGAGGGATAGACTAGCATTGAGCAGTTTGAAACTGCAATCATGGGGGCATCAGTGGACAGCTCAGGTTCTAGCTGGGTAGCAGCCGTTGTCCTTCTAGGCTCTGGTGCCAACACCTCCAATTCTGAGCTCCAAGTCGAGGTGATGGAGAGCTTTGGCTCTGGCCCAAAGCTTCTGGTCTAGTCCAATAGACTGGAGTCAGAACACCTGCCAGGTATCTGAACAGTCACTTTAGGCACTCGCTGACAGGAAGGATTTGGACCAACTCTGGGTTCAGCTACTTTAAAGGCAGCATCATTGGGACTTCAGGAGATGGCTCAGGGACTGGAAGGGTAGAGGCCACTGTCTTATAGGCCTCTTCTCAACACTATCAGTCCTAAGTTCCCAGTGGAGGTGACTGGCCCCTGCCTCTGCTCCAGGGGTGATGGTCTCCTTTACTGGGCCTCTTCTTCTCACAGCTTGCGACAATTGCAGAGATGACACACTGCAGAGAAACAAAGGGGAACAAGTCAGGAGGAGATGGAAAAACCTTTAGGTGCAGATTATGGGGAATTCTCAACAAAGACAGGGAACACCAGTAACTCTACATATGGCTAGGGAGAAACAATCAAACCCAATACCCTGGATTGGGTCTTTCTGGCTCCAGGAAGCAGCCTCACTAAGTGGCTCCCTCTTCCTCAATGAATCATAGAGCCTACTTTGCCACCAAGAGCTATCTAACTTTCTTTTTACAGAGGTTTGGGGCCTAAGAGAAATTCTGCTACCCCACCTTTTACCCACCTATTATCAGCAGGCATCTAGAAAGGGTCAATCTGTGAAGAATGCCCGGGTCAAAGCCACTCAGGAAAGGAGGTTGCCCCAGGCTGGCTTCCAATCGATTCTCCTGGATGCATCCAGTTACTTCAGTTCCCCTAGTGAAACTGGGGGGTGAGGGATAGACTAGCATTGAGTAGTTTGAAACTCCAATCATGGGGGCATCAGTGGACAGCTCAGGTTCTAGCTGGGTAGCAGCCGTTGTCCTTCTAGGCTCTGGTGCCAACACCTCCAATTCTGAGCTCCAAGTCGAGGTGATGGAGAGCTTTGGCTCTGGCCCAAAGCTTCTGGCCTAGTCCAATAGACTGGAAGCAGAACACCTGCCAGGTATCTGAACAGTCACTTTAGGCACTCGCTGACAGGAAGGATTTGGACCAACTCTGGGTTCAGCCACTTTAAAGGCAGCATCATTGGGACTTCAGGAGATGGCTCAGGGACTGGAAGGGTAGAGGCCACTGTCTTATAGGCCTCTTCTCAACACTATCAGTCCTAAGTTCCCAGTGGAGGTGACTGGCCCCTGCCTCTGCTCCGGGGGTGATGGTCTCCTTTACTGGGCCTCTTCTTCTCACAGCTTGGGACAATTGCAGAGATGACACACTGCAGAGAAACAAAGGGGAACAAGTCAGGAGGAGATGGAAAAACCATTAGGTGCAGATCATGGGGAATTCTCAACAAAGACAGGGAACACCAGTAACTCTACATATGGCTAGGGAGAAACAATCAAACCCAATACCCTGGATTGGGTCTTTCTGGCTCCAGGAAGCAGCCTCACTAAGTGGCTACCTCTTCCTCAATGAATCATAGAGCCTACTCTGCCACCAAGACCTATCTAACTTTCTTTTTACAGAGGTTTGGGGCCTAAGAGAAATTCTGCTACCCCACCTTTTACCAACCTATTAATAGCAGGCATCTAGAAAGGGTCAATCTGTGAAGAATGCCCGGGTCAAAGCCACTCAGGAAAGGAGGTTGCGCCAGGCTGGCTTCCAATCAATTCAACTGGATGCATCCAGTTACTTCAGTTCCCCTAGTGAAACTGGGGGATGAGGCACAGACTAGCATTGAGTAGTTTGAAACTGCAATCATGGGGACATCAGGGGGCAGCTCAGGTTCTAGCTGGGTAGCAGCCGTTGTCCTTGTAGGCTCTGGTGCCAACACCACCAATTCTGAGCTCCAAGTTGAGGTGATGGAGAGCTTTGGCTCTGGCCCAAAGCTTCTGGCCTAGTCCAATAGACTGGTGGCAGAACACCTGCTGGGTATCTGAACAGTCACTTTAGGTGCTCGGTGATAGGAAGGACTTGGACCAGCACAAGGCTCAGCTACTTTGAAACCGTCATCATGGGGACTTCAGGAGATGGCTCAAGGCCTGGCTGGGCAGAGGCCACTGTCCTGTAGTTCCTCCAATTAACACCATCACGCCTAATTTCTGAGAGGAGGTGACTGGCCCCTGCCTTTGCTTCAGGTATTCTGGTCTCCTTCACTGGGGCTCCTCTTCTCACAGCTTGGGACTATTGCAGAGATGACACACTGCAGAGAAACAAAGGGGAACAAGTCTGGAGGGGATGGAAATACCTTTAGGTGCAGATCATGGGGAACTCTCAACAAAGACAGGGAACTCCAGTACTCTACATATGACTAGGGAGAAACAATCAAACCCAATACCCTGGATTGGGTCTTTCTGGCTCCAGGAAGCAGCCTCACTAAGTGGCTACCTCTTCCTCAATGAATCATAGAGCCTAGTTTGCCACCAAGAGCTATCTAACTTTCTTTGTTCAGAGGTTTGGGGCCTAAGAGAAATTCTGCTACCCCACCTTTTACCCACCTATTATCAGCAGGCATCTAGAAAGGGTCAATTTGTGAAGAATGCCCACGTCAAAGCCAGTCAGGAAAGGAGGTGGTCCCAGGGTGGCTTCCAATCGATTCTCCTGGATGCATCCAGTTACTTCAGTTCCCCTAGTGAAACTGGGGGGTGAGGCATAGACTAGCATTGAGTAGTTTGAAACTCCAATCATGGGGGCATCAGTGGACAGCTCAGGTTCTAGCTGGGTCGCAGCCGTTGTCCTTCTAGGCTCTGGTGCCAACACCTCCAATTCTGAGCTCCAAGTCGAGGTGATGGAGAGCTTTGGCTCTGGCCCAAAGCTTCTGGCCTAGTCCAATAGACTGGAGGCAGAACACCTGCCAGGTATCTGAACAGTCACTTTAGGCACTCGCTGACAGGAAGGATTTGGAACAACTCTGGGTTCAGCCACTTTAAAGGCAGCATCATTGGGACTTCAGGAGATGGCTCAGGGACTGGAAGGGTAGAGGCCACTGTCTTATAGGCCTCTTCTCAACACTATCAGTCCTAAGTTCCCAGTGGAGGTGACTGGCCCCTGCCTCTGCTCCAGGGGTGATGGTCTCCTTTACTGGGCCTCTTCTTCTCACAGCTTGGGACAATTGCAGAGATGACACACTGCAGAGAAACAAAGGGGAACAAGTCAGGAGGAGATGGAAAAACCATTAGGTGCAGATTATGGGGAATTCTCAACAAAGACAGGGAACACCAGTACTCTACATATGGCTAGGGAGAAACAATCAAAACCAATACCCTGGATTGGGTCTTTCTGGCTCCAGGAAGCAGCCTCACTAAGTGGCTACCTCTTCCTCAATGAATCATAGAGCCTACTTTGCCACCAAGAGCTATCTAACTTTCTTTTTACAGAGGTTTGGGGCCTAAGAGAAATTCTGCTACCCCACCTTTTACCCACCTATTATCAGCAGGCATCTAGAAACGGTCAATCTGTGAAGAATGCCCGGGTCAAAGCCACTCAGGAAAGGAGGTTGCCCCAGGCTGGCTTCCAATCGATTCTCCTGGATGCATCCAGTTACTTCAGTTCCCCTAGTGAAACTGGGGGGTGAGGCATAGACTAGCATTGAGTAGTTTGAAACTCCAATCATGGGGGCATCAGTGGACAGCTCAGGTTCTAGCTGGGTAGCAGCCGTTGTCCTTCTAGGCTCTGGTGCCAACACCTCCAATTCTGAGCTCCAAGTCGAGGTGATGGAGAGCTTTGGCTCTGGCCCAAAGCTTCTGGCCTAGTCCAATAGACTGGAGGCAGAACACCTGTGGGTATCTGAACAGTCACTTTAAGTGCTCGGTGATAGGAAGGACTTGGACCAGCACAGGGCTCAGCTACTTTGAAACCGTCATCATGGGGACTTCAGGAGATGGCTCAAGGCCTGGCTGGGCAGACGCCACTGTCCTGTAGTTCCTCCTATTAATACCATCACGCCTAATTTCTGAGAGGAGGTGACTGGCCCCTGCCTTTGCTTCAGGTATTCTGGTCTCCTTCACTGGGGCTCCTCTTCTCACAGCTTGGGACTATTGCAGAGATGACACACTGCAGAGAAACAAAGGGGAACAAGTCAGGAGGAGATGGAAAAACCTTTAGGTGCAGATTATGGGGAATTCTCAACAAAGACAGGGAACACCAGTACTCTACATATGGCTAGGGAGAAACAATCAAAACCAATACCCTGGATTGGGTCTTTCTGGCTCCAGGAAGCAGCCTCACTAAGTGGCTACCTCTTCCTCAATGAATCATAGAGCCTAGTTTGCCACCAAGAGCTATCTAACTTTCTTTGTTCAGAGGTTTGGGGCCTAAGAGAAATTCTGCTACCCCACCTTTTACCCACCTATTATCAGCAGGCATCTAGAAAGGGTCAATTTGTGAAGAATGCCCGCGTCAAAGCCAGTCAGGAAAGGAGGTGGTCCCAGGGTGGCTTCCAATCGATTCTCCTGGATGCATCCAGTTACTTCAGTTCCCCTAGTGAAACTGGGGGGTGAGGCATAGACTAGCATTGAGTAGTTTGAAACTCCAATCATGGGGGCATCAGTGGACAGCTCAGGTTCTAGCTGGGTAGCAGCCGTTGTCCTTCTAGGCTCTGGTGCCAACACCTCCAATTCTGAGCTCCAAGGCGAGGTGATGGAGAGCTTTGGCTCTGGCCCAAAGCTTCTGGCCTAGTCCAATAGACTAGAGGTAGAACACCTGCCAGGTATCTGAACAGTCACTTTAGGCACTCGCTGACAGGAAGGATTTGGACCAACTCTGGGTTCAGCTACTTTAAACCAGCATCATTGGGACTTCAGGAGATGGCTCAGGGACTGGAAGGGTAGAGGCCCCTGTCTTATAGGCCTCTTCTCAACACTATCAGTCCTAAGTTCCCAGTGGAGGTGACTGGCCCCTGCCTCTGCTCCAGGGGTGATGGTCTCCTTTACTGGGCCTCTTCTTCTCACAGCTTGGGACAATTGCAGAGATGACACACTGCAGAGAAACAAAGGGGAACAAGACAGGAGGAGATGGAAAAACCTTTAGGTGCAGATTATGGGGAATTCTCAACAAAGACAGGGAACACCAGTAACTCTACATATGGCTAGGGAGAAA